>OY720450.1:8626548-9036548 GCA_963082715.1 Harpalus rubripes
CTTTTGTCTTAGGTTAAGTGACTAAGATTTTGTTTCTGTGTGACGAATATAAGATTTGTTATGTAAGTATATAATTTGTTTTTTGGTTTTGGCATTGAGATGTATTTGTTTTTTGTCTATAAGTTGGCGCTAGAAACAATGGTTAATAAACAGATTATTTCCCAAAGAAAATTAATTAAATTTATTGTTTGTTTTGCTACACGACAATATAAGCAATATTTGTAAAATACATATCTATTCCTGATAATTAAATTGTAACTTTGTTTCTAATGAGATAACACACGAATTGTGTTTACTTTATGGCCATAAGTTAATAATAAAATGAATATACATTATAAGAAATTTTTATTTTTACCTTCCGTCACATTTAGGTAAGGAAAGTATTGTCTTTGGTCAAAAAAATCGATGAGTTTTTAATCAATAAGCACGTTTTAAGGTCCCTAGAATACGATTTTACTATTTTTACGATGTCTGTATGTATGTGTGTATATGTGTGTGTATGTGTAACATAACTTTCGTCAGTGATAACTCTAATACTACAATTTCAAAATAGTATATTAAAGAACGTGTTTTATAAGACATGTCTTATAAAATGAGTTCTTTATACTATTTTTTATATTTTGCGCCTTCTACAATAACATTTACTTACTCAATTTGTGATTATATTTGTAACCATTTGTACATTTTCATGTAAATAATCTTCCCTAAATAATAATTAAAAAAAAAATAATTTCAACATTATATTATTAAACTGAATTGTCAATTAACTAAAAATAAATTAGGTAAAAATGGGTTAAAGAAACGTCATCTAGTACCAACAGTCTAAAACAAAAAATTGCGTATCGAAATGAAGGTCATTACGATACGCAATTGCGTATCGTAATGACTTCATTATGAACGCAAAATATAAAAATTATAGTTTTTTCGTATTATTCTTCGTTACATCCATATGAAGAGCTGATTAAATTTTGGCTGCAATTGGTCAACCGGAAGAACCCTCATTTGAAAATTTTAACAGTTTTTCTTGAAAAAACTATGCTACATATCATTTCTTGACATTCAATGTTATTATAAATATTAAAGAATATTTTATTCTCTATGAATTGACTGCATTTTATACTTCATATTAAATGGATATAGAGTTAAAAATTTATAAAAAATTTAATTTCATAAATTAGCCAGCTTTGCTATAACTATGGAAACAGCTACTATATTAAGAAAATTTTGATTGAAAGTTGTCAGTGTCAGTGAGTGTCAAGTGCAACTGACACTGACATAGAATGTTTGTCTTAGAATTTTACTGAAAATATAGGATCTTTTGCTAGAAACTTTCTTTATGGAATTTGTATAAAATACATAGAATTGCCGAAATAGAATCTTTTCAAAGGAACTTGAACTGACGGAAGGTAATGTGCTGGCCACATCAGATTTTTTAAATTTCAAGTAAATATTTTTCTATCGATCACTAGTACGGTGAGTATGAAATTTTAATTTTATTTTAATTTGGGTAATTTTAATTAATTCTGGAAAATTTCTTAAAATTACTCATCATGGACGAATTGTTTAGTTTCACTTCTCTTGTAAGAAATAAAATTAATTAGTAATTAATTTCTGTTATAAAATTTAGGTAAATTTTTACTTAATGGGATGTGAAAATTATATGAACCCTATATATGTATTTTTGGATTCTACTTGTAGAACTGAATCGATCGGTATCAATTTTCAAGTCTGAAAAAAATCTAAAATTGAAAATTTTCTATGTGCGTCACATTTAGGTAAGAAAAATATTGTCTGTGGTCAAAAAAATCGACAATGAGTTTTTAATCAATAAACACGTTTTAAGGTCCCTAGAATACGATTTTACTATTTTTACGATGATGTCTGTATGTACGTGTGTGTATGTGTAACAAAACTTTCGTCAGCGATAACTCTAATAACAATTCCAAAAATTATAATTCTTTCGTATTCTTCTTCGTTACATCCATATGAAGAGCTGATTAGATTTTGGTTATAATTGCTCAACCAGAAGTACCCTCATTTGAAGAATTTAACAGCTTATTCTTAAAAAAACGATGTTAAATATAATTTTTCCACTTTTAATGTTATTATAAATATTTAAGAATATTTTATTCTCTATACGATTTGAATACATTTTATACTTCATATTAAATTGATATAGAGTTAAAAAAAATCTGATGTGGCCAGCACATTACCTTCCGTCAGTTCTATGTATTTTGTACAAATTTCATACAGAAAGTTCCTTGCTAAAGATTATATTTCTTGTACTTTACCTTCCGACAGGTGCATGTATTTTATGCAAATTCCATACAGAAAATTTATAGCAAAAGATCCTATATTTCCAATAAAATTATACGACACACTATGTCAATTTCACTTGACACTGACATCTTTCAATCAAAATTTTCTTAATATAGTAGCTGTTTCCATAGCTATGGCTACTTTATAAAATTTAATTTCTTTATAATTTTTTAACTCTATCTCCATTTAATATTAAGTATAAAATGTAGTCAAATCGTATAGAGAATAAAATATTCTTTAATATTTATAATAACATTAAACGTGAAAAAATTATATTTAACATAGTTTTTTCAAGAAAAACTGTTAAAATCTTCAAATGAAGGTACTTCCGGTTGTCCAATTCTAACCAAAATCTAATCAGCTCTTCACATGGATGTAACGAAAAGAAATATGAAAGAATTATAATTTTTGGAATTGTAATATGGATGTTATCGGAGACGAAAATTTTGTTACGCACACACACACACACACACACACACACACACACGCACGCACGCACGCACGCACGCACGCACGCACGCACGCACGCACGCACGCACGCACGCACGCACGCACGCACGCACGCACGCACGCACGCACGCACGCACGCACGCACGCACGCACGCACGCACGCACGCACGCACGCACGCACGCACGCACGCACGCACGCACGCACGCACGCACGCACGCACGCACGCACGCACGCACGCACGCACGCACGCACGCACGCACGCACGCACACACACACACACACACACACACACACACACACACACACACACACACACACACACACACACACACACACACACACACACACACACACACACACACACACACACACACACACACACACACACACACACACACACACACACACACACACACACACACACACACACACACACACACACACACACACACACACACACACACACACACACACACACACACACGGACACACTTACATACACACACCCACGCACACACACACACATACAGACATCATCGTAAAAATAGTAAAATCGTATTGTAGGGACCCTAAAACGTGCTTATTCATTAAAAACTCACCACCGAATTTTTTGATCAAAGACAATACCTTCCTTACCTAAAGGTGACGGAAGGTAAAAATATAAAGAAGTTAAATATCATATATTAGTTATTATTAGCTATGCTATAACAGCTGCTATATTAAGAAAATTCTGATTGAAATGTGTCAGTGTTAAGTGCAGTTAACAGTATGTTTGTGTTGTAATTTTACTCGAAACATAGAATCTTTTGCTAGAAACTTTCTGTATAGAATTTGTATAAAATAAAAAAGTTAAATATCATTGTCAGGTATGTTGTAACAGCTGCTATATTAAGAAAATTCTGATTGAAGTGTGTCAGTGTTAAGCGCAGTTAACAGTATGTTTGTGTTATAATTTTACTCGAAACATAGAATCTTTTGCTAGAAACTTTCTGTATAGAATTTGTATAAAATACATACAACTACCAAGCTAATGTACAAGAAATAGAATCTTTTGCATGAAAATTTCTGTATGACATTTATACAAAATACATTAAACCTTCGGAAGGTAATGTGCTGGCCACATCTGATTTTTTTCTAATACAGCTGATTTTTCCTAAAGGGAAAAGTTTGCATTTCCCTTAGTCGACCTTTGACCTTGTTTCCCACGTGACAAGCGATTATCTAGTATGTGTGTAGTTAGGTAATGTGGTCGCCAAGGTCCCGATGAGCGTGTGTCATGAACACTGCATACATGAGGAAAACAACACAACACACGTTCATATGTGATATGTGAGTGCAAGTGTTACTAGAGTGTTGTGCTGACTATTTGTTCGCGGTATGATTAGGAAATAAAAACCAGGTTTGTTGATGATTCTGAATTTTTGTATATACATTGGAAAACGTTGGCGGTATTAATAATATAATTAGATATGATGATCACGATAGGAATTATTGAGCAAAATAAAATCAGGTAGGCAGTGGAAAACAATATCATTTTAAACATATATTTATTTGCCATTTGAAATTAAGTTGTAAAAATTAAGTTAATCAATATTTTATTTTAATGTAAACTGGAAAGAGTGTTTCATAATTTTTAAATTTTTTTAAGCAAGATATTGAGTTTCAAACTCCACTGACTAATTCTGAACCAAAGTAAGGTCAGAAAACAAAAGTATATATACATATATATATATATATATATATATATATATATATATATATATATATATATATATATATATATATATATATATATATATATACCGGGTGGCGCTCGAAATCCGTTACATAGGCATTTAATATGGGAAAACCTTTTTTCCTAGCGCATTGCTCCCAAAATTATTTTAGAAAAAAATCTTCAAATAAAAATTGTAAAACATAAAATTTTGCGTCTGAAGCAATAAAAAATATTAATTTTGCATGCTTTTTAACAGCAGAAATTAGGTATGAAATTACGAAAATCTACTCAAAAGTAGTGATAGCCATGGAATTAACAAAAAGCTTAACAAAAAACGTCTGTTTATCTGTCATAAAATTAAATTTACTTCTTATTATTTAATAAAATTATCACAACGTAAAATTCTTAAGCAGAATAATAATTCAATTCTTCTATACTTCAAATACTCATTTTTCTTGACAAAAAATCACAATATTTGACATATAAATCATCACATTTGTTTGTCTTTTTTGTTTTAATTGCATTCATATTCAATTTCTGGAGTTACTAAACATACGAAATGAATTTTGTTTACTCATTTACATGCAGAATTTTATATTCTACAATTTTTATTTGAAGATTATTTTTCTAAAATAATTTGGGGAGCAACGCGTTATAGGAAAAACGGTTTTTCCATGTTAAATGCCTATGTAACGGATATCGAGCGCCACCCGGTGTATATATATATATATATATATATATATATATATATATATATATATATATATATATATATATAATAAAATCTTGAAGGGTTTTAGTGTTATAACAACTTAAACCACAGAATTAGTGACAATTGTGACATAGGTAATGAATATTAATCGAGCAGAATCTCAAGTTTGACAGAAATGTACTCTTGGTTAAACTTAAAGTTTCTTGTTAATATTTTTTAAAAAATATTGTATATTTATCGCTATCATACGCTCGTTATACCTAAACTCTATCCGTTTTAACTATAGATTGGTGCGAAAATAGGAAGAGTTTGATCTTGTATTCTGATTGTATAATACTCCGATATTATCAGAAGAAACAAGATCAAACTGCTCCTATTTTCACACTAGTCTATAGTAAAATCCTATAGGTACTACTTTTGAAAGATCTTTGTAACATATAAATATTTCTTTTGTAACATCTTTTTTACCTCCCGTTACCCTTGGTAAGGGAGGTATAGGGATCGTGCTAAAAATCGCATATCGAGATTTTGGTAAATGACCACGTTTTAAGGTCCCTAGAATCCAATTTTAACATTTTCACGATGATGTCTGTGTGTATATGTGCGTATGTTTGTGTGGATTCTCCACTCTAACTCAAATACAATCATTCAGAAAATTTTGAAACATTATATTTCGAACCTTTTCTGTAATGAAAAGAGCCCATTAGATTTTGGTGAAAAAAGGATAGCCGGAAATGGCACTTTACCAGAAGCTCAAAATAGTTTTTCTTCGAAAAATACCTTTAAATGTTATTTTCTCGAGATTAATGTTAATAGAAAAAGTAAAGATTATTAAATTTTCTATAGATTTGCATTAATACTTTTTCTATATATTTTATGGATAAATCCCAGAGTCTATTCTTTAAACAAACAAAACGCGGTTATTTAAATGTATGTAACTGACAGATAAATGTCACTATCAAAGAACTTTCATTTCTAAATAATATTAGGAACGTTTTAAAAAGAAAAATGTAAATAGAATAATAGAAAAGGAATTCAATACAGTTTCCAGCATAAGTAAATATGTAGGTATGTATTTAGATTAATAAAAATTAACGATACACAAAAATGTTTCAGCTAATCCTCATTTTGGGATTAGTGAGTTCTATTCTATTCCGGTCTTTAAAATTTAATCTTCATTGTTTATAGCTCCGGTGGGTCAATAGTTAGAGCAACGCCTCATGTCATGAGTGCCCTCGGGGCTCTGAGTTCGAATCCCACTAAGGCATGGATGTGTGTGAATGTGAACCCACTCTATAACTGGGATTTAATCCCGTTGAGGGGTTTAAAAAAATGGTAGTTACTTGGATTAGATTCGACTATATTTTAAGATATTTATAATTAAAGTAAAATTCGTTAATACAAAAATAAGGATTAACTTAATCTTTTTTGTGACTTGGGCTTCAAATGGCGGGAGGTATTGTGTTGGCCACACCAGATTTTTACCTCTCGCTAAGAGAGGTATTGTATTCATGCTAAAAATCGCATATCCAGATTTTAATGAATAAGCATGTTTTAAGGTCTCTAGAATCCGATTATAACATTTTTACGATGATGTCCGTATGTGTGTGTGGATGTGTGTGTGGATGTGTGGATGTTGGATTCACTTTATCTCAAATACTATAAGACTTAAGACATTTTTAACTACGGATTCCTCAATCTAACAATAATCGGAAGAGTCCAGTCAGTTTTGGTAACAATTGGACAACCGGAAGTAGTAGTTACAAGAAAAAAATTATCTAAATATTATTTATCGAAAATTTATGTAAATACTTATATTAAAGAACGTTAAATTCTTTATTCGATAAATATAAATTCATTATTATATCTTCTATAGATTTAGAGATAAAGAAAGGCATATAAAATAATTTGATGTAAAAAATCTCAGATCAAACTACTACAAGGCAAGATATTCAAATGTTTGTAATTGACACATAAATGTCACTGTCAAAAATATGTGTATGCCTCTGTCAAACATATTTGTACAGTATTATGAAGATTATGAAAATAAAAAAAAGTCAACGCAAACGAATATACGTAAAAAAGAATATAAAAGAAATTTGCGAAAAAATGACGAATATAAAGAAAATGTATGTATTGTACATAATTTATATTAAAATAATTATTTTGTAGTGAGACATGAATATATGTATTTGTATTTAAAAATATTTTTCGTTTTATGCGTACAACCAGGTAAAATATCTGGCGAGAGGTTATGTGTTGGCCACATCAGATTTTTTATTAAGTAATATACTCCTGACAATATCTGGTAAGACCTTTGGAATTCCTATATTTCCTTACGTCATACCCGAACCTGAATTCCACCAGTAAGGTAATACGTCTTTGTGTACAACATATTCTTTTGAAATTTCTTTTGGTTTAATTATTTTTAAATTATTTGAAATATTAAAAACACATATTTGCTATTTAAAAAACAATAAAATTTCATTTAGTTTTTGGTATTTTCACTTATCTACGTTACGAAACAAGAATTTCCAGAAGCTACAGTATAGATATCTTTTAATCTTTTAGATGCCACTTAAGTAGAAACCAATAAAAAAACATTATGACGGTTGTATTTTGTAACCACATAATTTGAATATTTCAAAATTTAAATTGAAGTTTTATTTTCAAAGAAAATTAAATTAAATATGTACACCTGTGTCAATATTTACACATTTTCCTTATATGAGTAATTTGCTAGTTATAAATTATAAATTGTTTAGTTATAATATATAATCAAATTTTAATAGTAGGTAATAAATAGAATTTGCAATAAATAAAATATATTGTACAAAAAAAAAAATATGTTAACTAGGTAAGTTTAAGCTTTGAAATTAAAATAGTATATTAAAGAACGTGTTTTATAAGACATGTTTTTTTCGCACGCGTCAAAATTTAGAAAACGAGCGTTAGCGAGTTTTCTAATTGAGAAGTGCGAAAGAAAGTCTTATAAAATGAGTTCTTTATACTATTTTTTATATTTTGCAACCGTTTGTACATTTTCATGTAAATAATCTTCCCCAAATAAAAAAATAATAATAAAATAATATCTCGGACACGAAAAGAGATATCGACCTGTGGTTTTAAAATCTTAAATCTACACTGTTCAATCTACTTAAATATAAATTTTCAGAATTTTTATTTTAAAAAAATTTCCACCCTTTTTTAAACCACACCATCCTCATCCCTAAAAATGGGTGTGCGGTACACATCCAACGACTTCACCAGTAAATTTCTCGTACCAAAAAACATAAGTATACCAATTTTCATCAAAATATTCCAACGGATACATTAATTACTAAACATTTCTTAAAATTGTCAAAAACTGAAAAAATCGCAAGGGGTACACCTTAGATTTTTTGCGATTTTTGATCATTTTCAGACTTTTGGTATGCTTATGTAATTTTGCTCGTAGAATCTAATGGTGATATCGCCAGCGGTGTATAATTGACCATTTTTGGGATATGACCCAAAAATGGGCATTTTTGAGCAAAGTTTTGAGGCCGAATATCTCGGACACGAAAAGAGATATCGACCTGTGATTTTAAAATCTTAAATCTACACCCTTCAAACTACTTAAATACAAATTTTCAGAATTTTTAATTTTTTAAAAATTTCCATCCGTTTTTAAACTACACCATCCTCATACCCAAAAATGGGTGTGTGGTACACCTTCAACGACCTCACCAGTAAATTCCTCGTACCAAAAAACATAAGTATACCAATTTTCATCAAAATATTCCAACGGATACATTAATTATTAAACATTCCTTAAAATTGTGAAAAACTGAAAAAATCGCAAGGGGTACACCTTAGATTTTTTTGCGATTTTTGGTCATTTTCAGACTTTTCTTTCTGGAGATTGTAATAGTTGTTCAAAAATTATGAAAATTGGTATGCTTATGTAATTTTGCTCGTAGAATCTAATGGTGATATCGCCAGCGGTGTATAATTGACCATTTTTGGGATATGACCCAAAAATGGGCATTTTTGAGCAAAGTTTTGAGGGCGAATATCTCGGACACGAAAAGAGATATCGACCTGTGGTTTTAAAATCTTAAATCTACACCCTTCAAACTACTTAAATACAAATTTTCAGAATTCTTAATTTTTTAAAAATTTCCATCCTTTTTTAAACCACACCATCCTCATACCCAAAGATGGGTGTGTGGTAGACCTTCAACGACCTCAGCAGTAAATTCTTCGTACCAAAAAACATAAGTATACCAATTTTCATCAAAATATTCCAACGGATACATTAATTATTAAACATTCCTTAAAATTGTCCCTAAATAAAAAAAATAATAATTTCGACATTATATTATTAAAATGAATTATTGTCAATTAACTAAAAATAAATTAGATAAAAATGGGTTAAAGAAACGTCATCCAGTACCAACCGTCTAAAACAAAAAATTGCGTGTCAAAATGTAGGTCATTACGATACGCAATTGCGTATCGTAATGACTTCATTATGAACGCAAATTATAAAAAGATTTTTTTAAAACTAGAATATTAATTCTCATCCTAATTTCCTAAATTATAATTGTATGTACATATAATATGTAGAAAGTTAAGTTCGTAAAGGGTGCAAGACTCAAACCACAAGTTACATGAAAACTCTTGATTTATTACAGAGCTCTGTCTCTAGTGGTACAGGCTGCTAAAACCATAGCAACATATATATATATATATATATATATATATATATATATATATATATATATATATATATATATATATATATATATATACAAAGTGTCACAATATTTTGTATTTATTTCATTTCGTTCATTACTATTAAACTGAGATATATTATACGGTTGTTATTTGATTGTTGACAACACAGAATTTCATAACATAATTTTCAGATGAATTTCTCAGTTAAAATGTGTCCATAAATATTTCAGGTTGCACGCCTATGCATACGAAATGCAATGAAGTTACCTGCAAGTAATATTATATCAGACGGCTCACAAATGACCTTGAATAGTCATCTTTCGTGATTAATAGTTTACAGATTTATTTATTCATTATTTCGCCATATGTTTCCAAAGACTACTTCGATACTACTTCGATCAAATGTTTGTGTTATAATTTTACTGCAAATATAGAATCAATTCTAATACATAGATACATAGAACTGAGGGAAGGTAATGTACCACAAAAATAGAATCTTTTGCAAGAAACTGTCTATATGGAATTTGTATAAAATACATAGAATTAACGGAAGGTAATGCGCTGGCCACATCAGATTTTTTAGATCTATATCTATTTAATATGAAGGAAAAACTATAATTAAACTATATAGAAAATTAAATATGCCTTAATATTTATAATGACGTAAAATGTAAAAAATGATATTTTTCTACGTTTTTTCAAGAAAACCTACGTTTTTTCAAGAAGAACTGCAAATGAAGGTACTTCCGGTTGACCAATTATAACAAAAATCTAATCAGCTCTTCATATGGATGTAACGAAGAGAAATACGAAAGAATTATAATTTTTAGAATTGTAGTGTTGGAGTTACCGACGGAGAAAAAATAGTAAAATCGTGTTCTAGAGACTCTAAAACATGCTTATTCATTAAAAACTCACCATCGAATTTTTTGACCAAAAACAATACCTTCCTTACCTAAAGGTATGACGGAAGGTAAAAAACCTGAGTTTTTTCTAGCATTTTGCAAATGAAGTGGGGCAACTAAATCTAATATTACCGCAAATAACTACATACAATTAAATTACACATTTTCCGTCATGGTTAAGTGGGTAACATTTTAAATCTAAATAAAATATTAGACATGGAAATTCTATTATTAAATATTCATTTTGTAGACCGCAAATATGAAATACCACAATCAGAATTTATAACTTTATTTATGATTATATTATAGGTAACGTGACCATTTAATTTATACCTCAGAACGGGACAGCACGATGGAGGGGGGGGGGGGTTGTATAGTGTAAACGGCGAAATCTTTTTCCATTCAAGAACAAATGGCTTATAATTGAAAGTTACATATGCTCAAAAATAAATTTCCAGATCACTAAACATTTTAGAAAAGAGAATATATTTAACGGATTATTGACTTAGAACAAGCAGATCACAAATACGTACGATCACACAAAATATCAACGTCGTAGGGGAGACCGGTGTCAATTGTTTACGTTACATTTCGAAATTTTGGAATTACCTATATGAGAACCTACCTACCTTAGTGAATAATATTTTGAATTTTAATCTTTTGAAAATGTGACAAATATAAAAGTATAAGGATTTTTAGTCAGGCATTACAAATGTTACAATTGACACCTAACTGGTGTCAATAGTAACAGGGCCAGTGTCAATTGTAACAAATTTTAACAGTGATGTAATAAGATAAAATAACAGATAATAGAATAAATTATTGAAAAAATAAACATTTATTTATTACCTCAGAAAATACAAAATTCAGATGACTCAACTAGCAAACAAAATATATATTTTGTTGGTGATATGGACCATTTTGACCAATGCCTTTAGTCGCTAACGAAATTGCAGTTTAGGTAAACATAAAATAGGTATATCTTAGTACAATTTAACTTGCCCGGTGTCCAGATTTTACATTATCGCCACTGCAATCAATCTCCTGTGCTCAAAAAATATGGACCAATACATATCAGAGAGTTTCCTCATCGGAGCCATCTGAAGAGTAATCTGCGACTGTTACTTTCGGAACTGTTTGTCGTTTTTTTTTGCTCTTCTTCTTTTATGTTTTCGATAGCAGTGGTTTTTTCTTGTAATTTTTATCATGATGAATACTGTACTTAATTATTAAACACGTTACAATCGACACCGTGGCATGTGTTACAACTGACACCGCTTCACTTATAAAGATATTATTTGATTTTTTGTATTTATTAGGTAATAATTCGAAATGTTTTTAATGAAAAATATAAGCAGATATAACTCACAAACTGATCCTTAACTTGAAATATTTCTGAGTAGAGCACTATTAGAAACAATGTGTGTCACTACCTGTATTTACTTTTTTGTCGATTTATAGACATTCGTCAGAAACAGACGCCGTATTTGAGCGTATGCACTTACACTAGATACCAAAGATCAGTGATTCTTTCTGCTTCACTCTGCAAGCGCGTTTTAATCTACCTCGAAAAGATGGCCCTGTTACCTACCCTTGTTACATTTGACACTTGTTACAATTGACACCGGTCTCCCCTATCACACAAAATATCAATAATTGAAACTGTCATAAAATTGAGATGAAATGATGAGCCATTTAATTTTGTAAAAGAAGAACTTATTTTACTATTTATGGACATGGTAACTGTATTAATTATGTAACTTAAATTAATCTTAGACGTAGATTGCAGTTGCAGACGCATTTGTTTTATATTTGTCGGCGGAGCAAATCAGTTTCAAAATGTCAGATCTAGTTTTCACGAAGGAATGGAGCTCATTATATGATTTGTTGATGTTAGTCTTGGTAATCAACATAAATAAAAAATCAAGGTATAATAAATTATCGTTTGGTCTGTTTGCAAAAGCGGGACATTTTTGCTCTCGCTGGGGACAACGGGACAGGCAGCCTAAAAGCGGGACAGTCCCGCTTTCAGGCTGCCTATATGGTAACGTTAATTATAGGTATTGTTAAACAAAAAAAATCTGATGTGGACACCACACGACTTCCTTGTACGCAAGACTAATATGAAGTATAGACTCAATTATAAAATTGCACGTATTTGACGTAATTTGACATTAGCATCTATTTTTTTATTTTTTTGTTATTTTTTGTCCTAATCCATAGCAAGCTTCATTACAAAAACCAAAAAGTATATAAGTTTTAAATTTACATATCTCGCTTATACAAAGGGCTAATTTAATAATACTTGATGTGCTAGACGCAGAATTTAATTCTCTAAAACTCTTATTTGACGCATTTATTTCTAAAATCAAAATGAAACCATTTTATTCAAGAAAAACTGTTAACAACTTCAGGTAATATATCACTTCCGGTTAGCCTGTTTCAACCAAAATCTGCTATGTTATTTCAATTGACATAAAAGTTTTATATACCAAATTTGAAAAGTGTTTTGGATTATATTTTAAAATAGTTTTTCATTAAAATCTATTATAGGCTTCAAATAAAGTACCATTTCTAGAAATTATGTAATGACCAAAAAGAGAGGTGCACAACTAGATGTTATAGCAGTCCTAAATACAAAATTTCAACTTTCTACGGCTTACCGTTTTTGAGTTATGAGAGATACATACGCACGTACGTACAGACGTCACGACGAAATTAGTCAAAATGGATTCAAGGATGGTCAAAATGGATATTTCCGTTGAAATCTGAAAACCGAAATTTTTCGCGATTACAATACTTCCTTTACTTCGTACAAAGAAGTAAAAATAAAGCGAAGCCACAAATAAAAGATGACCGATTGTAATTTTTGCCGTCTAGTTCTTGTGACAAAACCTAAAAACCCGATATAACAAAAAAAAAAAAACCTAATAAAGCTCACTGAGCCAATAAGGGAGATATGACGATTTTTCGAAAAACAAAAGAACTCCAATAACTAGAAACCGAGGCACCAAATTAAAAATTGGAACTAAGAAAAGTTGTTTGTTTTAATGAGTTCTAACTACCATTTTCGGGTGTTACGACTTAGTATTAACACCCTGTATATCTATTTAATATGAAGGAAAAAGTGAAATCAAACTATATAGAAAATAAAATTTCTTTAATATTTATAATGTCGTAAAATGTCAAACAATGATATTTAACTGCGTTTTTTCAAGAAAAACTGTTAAGAACTGTAAATGAGGGTACTTCCGGTTGACCAGTTATAACAAAATCTAATCAGCTCTTCATATGGATGTAACGAAGAGAAATACGAAAGAATTATAATTTTTAGAATTGTAGTGTTGGAGACATACAGAGATCATCGCAAAAATAGTAAAATCGTGTTGACCAAAACAATATCTTCCTTATTTATTAAAGGTGTGAGGGAAGGTAAAAAACCTGAGTTTTTGCTAGCATTTTGCAAATGAAGTGGGGCAACTAAATCTAATATTACCGCAAATAACTACAGGTAATTAAATTACACATTGTCCGTCATGGTTAAGTGGGTAACATTTTAAATCTAAATAAAATATTAGACATGGAAATTCTATTATTAAATATTCATTTTGTAGACCGCAAATATGCAATACCATAATCAGAATTTATAACTTTATTTATGATTATATTATAGGTCTTATTAAGCAAAAAAAGTCGAAGAGTTAACTATCTTTATTTCTTTTCAGGTGGGTCTTCTGATCACCTCCCTCGAAAACACCAACACCGCCCCGAAATGGCGAGTATCCCATCGAGCAGTCGCCAACTACAACTCTGTATCATACCTATCTGGGACTGAACCCGAGTACGTCCTACAGGGCGAAGACGAGAGTAAAATGACGCGTTCTGCACCTGCCAGCCCTTATTTGGGCAGCAGCTCAGGGGGTAGTTTGGTTGAAAGTTTAAGTGGCACACTAGGAAGAAGAAGCATCAGCGAAAAGGGGTCAACGGTTAAATTGGTCAGCGACTATAAGGAGGATGTCAGGGTAAGTCATTTGAATATTTCGCGTTATTTGTTTTCAGTTATTGAGCTCATGTTTTTTGTCACGTTTGTAACATGGTTTGGGGAGAGTGAAAAGTGTATGTCAGGTTTCATTAATAATGAACAGGGCCGTAACTAGCTATTCTTGCGCCTGGGGCGGAATATAAAATTGCGCCCCTTCCCCTTTATTTTTAGCAAATTACTATGAAAAAAATATAACTACATAAAAAGGTAATTTCGGTTCCAAAATTATCCTCTTTTGACCAGCATAACGATTTGTGTCTGTTCAAGAATTAGTTCCATATTCTCTCGTCTTAGTTCCATATTCTCTCGTCTCGGCGAATGGACTATATAGTTTTAGTATTAATGAACAATATTTAATGTATATTTCAATTACAATCATTATAAAAAAAATAAAAAAAGACAATATTATGTCTTGGACCATAACTGGAACGTAGAATTAGAATTAAATGTTTATATCTTAATCAACACAAAGATGCGTTTTTACTTCCTTGTACAAAGTAAAGGAAGTATTGCATTCGCGAAAAATTTCGGTTTCCAGATTTCAGCGGAAATATCCATTTTGGCCATCCCTGAATCCATTTTGACTAATTTCGTCGTGACGTCTGTCCGCACGTACGTACGTATCTCGCATAACTCAAAAACGGTAAGCCGTAGAAAGTTGAAATTTTGTATGTAGGACTTCTAGAACATCTAGTTGTGCACCTCCCTTTTTGGTCTTTACATAATTTCCAGAAATGGTACTTTATTTGAAGCTTATAATAGATTTTAATGAAAAACTTATTAAAATACAATCCAAAACTTTTCAAATTTAGTATATAAGACTTTTATATCAATTGGAACAACATAGCAGATTTTGGTTAAAACAGGCTAACCGGAAGTGATATATTACCTGAAGTTGTTAACAGTTTTTCTTGAATAAAATGGTTTCATTTTGATTTTAGAAATAAATGTTTCAAATAAGAGATATGTAAATTACGTCAAATACGTGCAATTTTATAATTGAGTCTATATTTCATATTAGTCTTGCGTACAAGGAAGTCGTGTGATGTCCACATCAGATTTTTTTTTCAAATACATTATTGATTTTGAATTAAGAAACCAATTAAAACTTATTGTTGACATGTCAATGCAGTACGATTGTTAAAAAAGTAGATTCGCGGAAAGTCTTTATCCTTTAATACACGAAATTCTATTATTATTGCGCATAAACTAGGCTTTCTGGGCAAAAAATTGTAAAAAACTTAAGTATTCGTCAGGAACGACAAGAAACTTAATTTTTCAGTTTAAAAATACCGGAAATATTGAGACAAACGTTAAAACTAGGCGTATTTCGATAATTATTATAGAAGATCGCCGAGTGTCTATCCCAGAATTGCCTGCCAAATAGGCAAATGTGATTGGCAAATCGATCTTTCAAGACACTTGTCTGAGAAGTATGAAAAAACTGAGATATGTGTTCTACAAGGTAAAATAAATCATCATAATACAATCCAAACTTGAAATTTTTTCATCTAAGCGATGGAAAAATCTCTACTCGCACAAAAACAAAAGCAAGCCCGATCTTTAGTCCTGGTATTCAATCTCTGTGTTCTTTTGCCGATACATTCACTGACTGGACTGCTACGCACTGGGGGTGCCTTGCGCGCGATCTTTAAAAGTCACAGTGCACAGAAATATAGTATTAATTCGCAAAGTGTGCAATAAGAAATCCAAGAATGTGCTTTGCTTATATTTAAGAATTTTGCTGAGAATTATCAAATGAAGAACTTATTTCTGCGCCCTATAAACAGCTGCGCCCGTGGCAAGAGCCCCGCTCGCCCTACCCTAGTTGCGGCCCTGAATTAATAAATGCGCAGTTTATATTTGACAGCTACACATTGACGAACCATTTTAACAGATTCGGCGATTTTTTAAATTTAAAAATGATGGATAATGGTTATGCATTAAATTTTGTACTGAAAATAGTATAAAATGCAGTGAAGTGGTACAAATTTTGGTTAAGGTTTTTGGCGAGGAAGCTGTATCGAAACCATAGGTTTATGAATAGTACGAAGGTACTGCTGATGGGTTCTTCTCAGTTATAGCCAATTTATACATGTTATTTTTTGAAGAATTAGCACTAGATACAGCCAATATATAAGACCTAAACTTTGGCTTAGATATGTCGATGATACTTTACATTAGGTTCACAATGGTGAAAAAATCTCATGGAGTCCTTCCGTTCTTGGATGTTTTAACAGAGAAAATGAACCATGGACTAATAACATCAGTCTACCCTACCGTAAACAGACATACCGCAACACAGGACAATATCTTAACTATAATTCCAATCATTCAAAATCTACAAAGTAGGAAATTATCAAAACCTCATATATTCGAGCTCGGGCTATATCTGCAACACCAAAAGAAATTTTGTCAAGAATTAGAAAATATTAAAAACAATCTAAATACCCGGTAAAGTTAATTAGATGATGCTACGTACTCAAATTTAGTTTGTAATTACCGAGCGGCGGCCTTAAAAAGTCGCGGCCTCTCGGAAAATTCCCGATTATCCCGACTGGCCAATCCGACCCTGACCAAATGCTTAGCGACAGTTGTATTGTAACGATATCGTTATACATATTTTTAGTAGAATAGGCATGTAAGTTTTATTACAATCAACATTTTTAACTTTATGAAAACGTAATGAAATTTCTGGTAATTCACGTAAAATGAATGAACCTCTTGTGATACTATCTCAAAATATCAAAAGAATAGACGTCCCGTGTAATTTAAGTCACGTTTGCTTTCGCCTTCACCGCCAACTGTTTATAATCGTTCACGAAATCTCTCTCACTAAATTTAAATCATAATTTTGTCTTGTCAACCGTTACACTTGCCATTGTTTCATAGCCATTTTGATTTAAAAGATTATAACGAGAATTTTTTAGATAATCTTGTAAATTTAAAGAATTTGGAAATATGAAATTTTAGAAACTTAAGAGCAGGAAAGAATAATTATTTTGGAGAGGAAATTAGGATAATAATAACCTTTTAAAACCATTCACTGTAACAAATGGAATACATTAAAAAGTATATAATTTTAATTTTAGATTAGACACGTACTTAGAAGGTAAAATATGTGTTAAATATAAAAATTATCATTTATATAATAATATTTTTTGCCAATACAAAAACTTATTATAGGCACCAACTATCTGTGAAAAGGAAGTAACACTTTTTTGTCAAATTTTCAGGTATTTCTTTAGAAATCATTTTAAATAATAACTAGTTCACACCAATTACCAATCAACAATTTGTGGTTATTAGATAACAATTTTCTATCTTTTAATTATGTGTAATTAGACTATTTTTCTGTAATAGTAATGTAGTTGTTGTTGCCATGCTCTATTCCTTTAACTGATAAGCAAAAGTTGTATGAAGAATATTAAAAGAAAAATACATATATTACAGCTATTTAAAATGAGTCTTGTAATTTTTTGATTAATTTAATAAAATATATACAGGGTGTTATGTAAGTAATGTGCCAACGTTACCACTTAATAAACAAGGTTGCTATGTATCGTAATCTGCAAAATTTCTTTTCTAATGCGCTTGTTGCAATGGTAAGAACATTTCAAGATGGACCAATAACAATTATTTATTTGAATAAAGAATTATTTAAAAATTACAGTTTGAGTGAAAACAACACTTGCTATTTTTGAAGGATTAAAATCATAAGACACTTTGGCGACTGCAAACGTTAAACCAAATGCATGTTGGTGTATTCTGGACTAGTGTATGTAACAGGCATTTCTAAATATCTAAATACTACGCCATAGGCGACGACTACGTGGGGGCTTCGGGGCGTGAGTCCCCACACGGAAAAATCTGAAGGGGTTCTGTCCCCACACACATTTTTTTTAATAACCAACAAAAAGTGCACTCATTTTGAAATATTTTTAATACATCAATGACTTACACAAAGTATTATTTTATAAAATTTCCAACTTGTCATATTGTATTAACTAAAGTACTGCGTCAGTAATACGCGCGGACTAGCAAATAGTATTGCCACCAGTATTGTCAGATTTAAAATGCAGTATTGTCGGAAATTAATAATAAAATTATCACATTTTAGTGAAAATTACGGTAGATTTTGTAGACTCCTGTGAAATAAATTTTATATATATATATATATATATATATATATATATATATATATATATATATATATATATATATATATATATATATATATATATATATATATATATATACCGGGTGGAACATCATACCTGTGTACATAGGCGATTCATATGAGAAAAACAGTTTTTTCGTGCCCATTGCTCCCCAAATTATTTTAGACAAAAATGCTTCAAATAAATGTTGTAGAGCATAAAATTCTGCATCTAAATCAATAAACAGAATTACTTTTACATGCTTTGTAACGACACAAATTAAATAAGAAAATATTGAAAATTACGTTGAAAATATCAAATAGCCATGGAATTGAAACAAAAATAGAAACAAATAAATGTCTGACGTTTGACAGATAAATAACTAATTTGACGGTAAAATATCAAAATGAATTAAGTTTATTCTAACGAAGAAAGGGTTTTTATAATAAAAACTTTTTATAGTGGAAAAGTGTTTACGTATGGTTAAAGATTTATTCGCCGTGAAATTTCCAAATAGGCCAATTCCAAGCGCTACAACAATTTTTGTATGAATTTAATTTACCTATTTATTTGTTTCTATTTTTGTTTCAATTCCATGGCTATTTGATATTTTCAACGTAATTTTCAATATTTTCTTATTTAATTTGTGTCGTTACAAAGCATGTAAAAGTAATTCTGTTTATTGATTTAGATGCAGAATTTTATGCTCTACAACATTTATTTGAAGCATTTTTGTCTAAAATAATTTGGGGAGCAATGCGCACGAAAAAACTGTTTTTCTCATATGAATCGCCTATGTACACAGGTATGATGTTCCACCCGGTATATATATATATATATATATATATATATATATATATATATATATATATATATATATATATATATATATATATATATATATATATATATATATATATATTTTCAACATACATACCTACAATTGAAATTTGTTTTCTATCTGTCTTATATGAGTTTCGCTGTAAATTTAAAAGTCAAGATTTAAAAAAAAATTATATAGATATATTGTCATACGATAAATTTGCATCTTTCGTACAATTTTATTTATTTATGTACCTATCTCAAGCAATAAAGTTTTTATTTAGTAAATTTTCTGTTGCCCCTTTTTAGCCCCCACACGAAAATCCAAAAGTCGGCGCCTGTGTACTACGCTAGGTATTGCAAATTTGACATTTATGGCAACCACAAATATTATTTTAAAAAAAGATTGACTCTGTAGGGTCTCTCTATTTTTTACTTCCTCGTAGAAAGTAAAGGAAGTATTGTGATCGCGACAAATTTCGGTTTTCAGATTTCAACGGAAATATCCATTTTCACCATCCCTGAATCCATTTTGACTAATTTTTTTGACCATCCCTGAATCCATTTTGACTAATTTCGTCGTGACGTCTGACGTACGTACGTATCTCACTATAACATCTAGTTGTGCACCTCCCTTTTTGGTCATTACATAATTTCCAGAAGTGGAACTTTACTTGAAGCCTATAATAGATTTTAATGAATAACTATTACAAAATATAATCCGAAACTTTTCAAATTTGGTATATAAGACTTTTATTTAATGGGAACAACATAGTAGATTTTGGTTAAAATAGACTAACCGGAAGTGATATATTACCTGAAGTTATTAACAGTTTTTCTTGAATAAAATGTTTTATTTTGATTTTAGAAATAAATGCTTCAAATAATAGTTTTAGAGAATTAAATTCTGCGTCTACCAATATTATTAAATTAGCCCTTTGTATAAGCGAAATATGTAAATTTAAATATTATATACTTTTTGGTTTTTGTAATAAAGCTTGCGATGGATTAGGACAAAAAGTATTAACCATTGAGCCACCGGAGCTATCATAAAATGAAGATTAAATTTTAAATACCAGGATAAAATAGAATTCATTAATCCAAAAATGAGGATTAGCTTAAACATTTTTGTGAATCGTTAATTTTTATTAATCTAAATACATACCTACACATTTACTTATGCTGGAAACTGTATTGAATTCCTTTTCTATTGTTCTATTTACTTTTTTTCGTTTTAAAACGTTACTAATCTTATTATGAAATGATTAGTTCTTTGATAGTGACATTTATCTGTCAGTTACATACATTTGAATAACTGCGTTTTGTTTGTTTAAAGTGTACGCTCTGGGATTTAAATTATAGATAATTTTTTTAATTTATCTATAAAATACATAGAAAAAAAAATGAATGCAAATCTATAGAAAATTTAATAATCTTTAATTTTTATAACATTAATCTCAAAAAAATACATTTAAAGGTATTTTTCGAAGAAAAACTATTTTGAGCTTCTAGTAAAGTGCCATTTCCGGTTATCTGATTTTCACCAAAATCTAATGGGCTCTTTCCATTACAGAAAAAGTTCGAAATACAAGATTTCAAAATTTTCTGAATGATAGTATTTGAGTTAGAGTGGAGGATCCACACACACATACACACAGCATCATCGTGAAAATGTTAAAATTGGATTCTAAGGGCCCTAAAACGTAGTCATTTACCAAAATCTCGATATGCGATTTTTAGCACGATCCCTATACCTCCCTTACCAAGGGTAGCGGGATGTAAAAAATAGAGAATAGCAATGAAATTATAAATATCGAAATTATGATAAAGATGTACATAACTGTCACTACTTGATTGCTTTTAGATTGAATACCAATTGGCCACTATTTTTACCGCTCTGCTGAAATCAAGACATGCATTGAAGGGATTCACTGCCTGCTTTGTGTAGTAAAATAATCTTATTGTTCCTTTGACATAAATGCTATTTTTGTTTGAAATGATTTCTTAATGGATAGAAAATTGTAGTTCCAAAAATTATTTCAAACTAAAATAGCTTTTATGTTAAAGGAACAGTAAGATTATTTTGCTATACAGATAAGGTAGGGAATCCATTCGATGTTTGTCTTCATTTCAACAAGCAGTGGCAGTGGATCAGTTGCGACGAAATTACCAAAAAAATTGCCAAACCAAGAAATGGATAATGAGCCGTGATGATATATTTATTAATTTATGATCACACGACTATAATTTATTGAAACAAAAAGTTGCTTTATTAAAAATTACATATCTGCCGAGAAAAATATTCTATATTATTCCATGTTACAAAACATATTATATGATACACGTAATAAAAATGTAACATTTAATTATTCCGAGAATATTTTTCCCATACTATATTTACCTTACCTCGTCTTTATTTTCCATAGAAATAAGTTCCATTTTCGTTCTGCTTTGCCGCTCGGGTGGTATTTTTTCCAGTCTGTTGCCTAGAACCTTGGAGGGGACTTTTAAAATTATTTCTTTACCTTTACATTACTTTAGTTTTGCTTTATAATAGTGAGTGACGATCGTCTCCGTTGTCTGTGATGATAAAATGAGGTGAAGTTAAGATTTGTGCGCGTGTGTAGGTGGAAAAATGTGCGTGGGCATGAAAAATGAGTTACCAAAACACAACGAAGTATAGTAGCTGGCCGCCGAGTTTATACTTGGAAAGGAAGAGGGTGAAATATACTTGGAGGGAGAAATTACTCTGGAAGATTAAAAATTCAAATGGGTTTAAGTTGTTTTGTGGATGCCACGAAAATGTAAGAACAATATATTTTTCAATTTTGTAATAAATGCTTATATTTGAGAATGGAAGTACTGTACAAAATATGTTAATATAGTCACATAAATTGACTCTATTGAGTCCTGAAATAAAACTATAAATATCGAAAACATGACAAAGTGATATATTTATGGAAAACCGTTTTACTTTTAAGTTTTATTCTTAAAACAAATTCACATATCCATAATAATATTTGAGATATCTCTAATACAATTTTAGATATTTGCAAATGATTTGAAGATATCTCGAATTAATTGAATTAGAGATATCTAAAAATCAATTTGAGATATCTGTAATTCATCTTCAGATACTTTAAATTTAATTTTTGATACAAAAGATGTCTACAATTGAATTAGAGATGTCTCCAATTCAGTTTCAGATATCTTAAATTCAAATAATACTATGTCCCATAAGAACTAGTGAATTAAGGATATCACTAAACAAATGAATGATATAACCAAATGAATTAGAGATATCACTAAATGAAATAAGAATATCACTAAATTAATTATGGATGTGTATTTTTACTTGCCGCTACCCTTGGTATATCGAGATTTTGGTAAATGACCACGTTTTGAGGTCCCTAGAACCCAATTTTGACATTTTCACGATGATGTGCGTGCGTGCGTGCGCGAGCGCGCGCGCTCGTGTGTATGTGTGTGTGTGTGTGTGTTTGTGTGTGTGTGTGTGTGTGTGTGTGTGTGTGTGTGTGTGTGTGTGTGTGTGTGTGTGTGTGTGTGTGTGTGTGTGTTGTGTTATATTAAAAAAAGTCTACATATATTATGGATAAAGTTATAAAATGATCTATAACTTCAATCCCGGAGTCTACGCTTTAAACAAACAAAACTCCTTGGTTACGCAGGTTCAAATGTATGTAACTGACAGATAAATGTCACTGCCACAGAACTAATTTCAAATTAATAATAGCAACGTTTTAAAAAGAAAAAAGTAAATAGAACAATTGAAAAGGAATTCAATACAGTTTCCAGCATAAGTAAATATGTAGGTATATATTTAGATTAATAAAAATTAACGATTCGCAAAAAAGTTAAAGCTAATTCTCAGTTTTGGATTAGTGAATTCTATTCTATCCCGGTATTTAAAATTTAATCTTCATTTTATTATCAAAAAAGGTAGTTACTTGGATTAGATTAGACTCTATTTTGAGAAATAAATTGCCAAAATTAGAGTAAAATTCGCTAATCGAAAAATAATTAAATTTGAGATATCTCATTATTTATTTTATTACATTACGAAAATTCTATACTACCATTTAAATATTTGTGATAACGGCATAACTTAATAACAAAAAAAAGTCGAAAGGTGAATTGCACATATTAATGTTTATTTTTAAAAATCCCACACTGTATTTTTATTCTTTTATTTATTTTTTTTTTTGTTTTCTGCACCTACTAAATATTGTAGGTATATGTATAGTATACCTGTTTAAACTAGGTTTAATTCCTCGGTTCAGTCGGTGCTAGAAACTCTACATAACAGAAGACAGTTCACTATATTCCGAACCAGAGTATACAAATATTATTGGAAAAAAAGTACAGTCGGAGATATAGGGATATTACTTGAGAATTATTCCGGTATTACGAGACAAATATTATTTATTTTTATATTAAAATACATATCTATAAAACTGTAAAACAAATACAATATTTATTTACAAATGCATTTAATAATATTTATAAACTTTTTTAAATGTATATACAAATTTTGCACCTGCATTTATTTTCATTGTTCATTTTCAATATGAATATTTACATTTCAATTAATATTAATAATATTATATGACTCATCATTTTAATAATGAAATTAAAATACATCTCATGTCATAATAAAATATCATGTGTCACCTGTTGTATTATATAAACAAGCCAATACTTTTATCGTTTTATCACATTATCACTAAACGATATTTTATCAATTCGTATCAATAAGAATCCTTGATGACGCAAAAATGTTATCTTGATGTTTAAAACATATGTGGCACAATATATACCTAAGTAAATATATCATTTTGTTTACGGTGTGATTCAAGATATAAATACATTTGAAAATTGTTGTTTACTCCGAAATTTTATCTTAATTATGTGTAGGTAGACTCATATTTATAAGAAACTATGAGCAAGAAATTTCTTTTATCCTATATGGACACGAATTTTACAACTTTCAGTAACAATTTGATTTGTAATGAAGCATATTATCAGCGTATGCATATAATAACTATGTAGGAGTGGCTCTTATTAGGTTTTTTTTGGTTTTATTGAGTGATATTGAGTTTTCAGTTTTACTGAATTTAATATTAATCACAAGCTTTGGCACAAATTTCTACAATTTTTCTAATAAAAAATACATTTACTTATTTTTTTGTAATATTTAATAATTAACTATTTCATAAGCCACAACATTATGAACTTAAATTTAATAAAGATAGGTTTAATTTACATCGATTTCTCGGACTACACACTGAGCAACTCCGAAATTAAGAGAAATGATGGCTGTTATATTGATACGGTGACCATAATTTTTTTTTTTAAAGGACAAATCTCCTTCCCCGTTCGCGAACATTTTAGAGAACTTGAGGCAAACAAAGAGTGATTTAACATTAACAGTGACGATTCTCCAGTGATACAATGCAAACCTGACAGTAACATGCCGGTCCTCTTTAATCATGTTCTTAACAAGACCAATATTCTTTTCGGTAACTGCCGTTTTTGGCTTCAGAGCTCGAAAACTATCATTTAAAGAAAGTCGACCACGCTGAAATTCATTGTACCACCGTTTTTATGGTACCTAAGGACACTCGATGGATTTTCACAAAATGTCCTTGATGGCTTAATCCACACTTGAAATTGTAAAAAAATCACAGCTCAATAATGCTCTTTGCTCAATTCAATGATTTTTTTGGGAAAGGATTACTTAAAATTATGTATTTAAACAACATTCAATTATATTTAACAACCATCACTACAATGAAGTAGATTAAAATGTCAAACAAAACTTGTTTTAAAATTCATAGCCTGCTAGATAGGCTCAGTGGAAAGAGAACAACCCTCGTATTAATATATTACTTCCCCAAAAAACACCCCCCTCCCTCGTAAAATCTATAATATAAAGTATATTCCGTAACTTAACCAAGTGGTCAAGTTATGGTCACTGAAAAGTGGTTGTGATTCGGAACATCTTGGTTCATTTGTGTCGGTGAAGCTGGGAACCACCGCGTCATTAGAAATAAGTGACAACATAACTTCTGTTATCTTTATACTATCGTAAATATTATACATATCAGTATATTTTTCTATATACTGATATGTATAATATTTACGATAGTATAAAGATAATAGTAATTATATGTTTATACAATATTATTTTTCTTCAAGCGTATTATAATATGCATATTATGCTACTGTACACACGCTATAGAAGATATTCATTGTCTTACTAGTACAAAAATGTTGATATTGTTGTACTAGTAAAAAAATGTTAGTTTCTTACTTCACCGCTGGCGGCGGCATTCACCACAGCAACACAGATCATATTGAAAATTGTTATTTGACAGTTCCATCGTTTGTGTTTTGTAGTGTACACAGCCAGCATTGGCTTAAATTGGAAATTTTATAAATAAAAAAATTCCAAAAAAATGTCAAAAAATTATTTAAAATACTTGAAGAAAAAATAGTATATGTCATTCGGAGTAGAACGCCCTTTTTGTGTTTTACCCAGCTTGCCTAGCCTCGGCTAGCGCCTCGGCCGCAATAGCTGGGTTCAACACAAAAAGACCGCTTTCTACTCCTAATAATATAATATACTATTATTATATTATAAGAAAAAATAATATGACCACAACAACCACAAAAAATATGTGGTCGTTGTGGTCACGAAAAAGTAACCAAAACTTTCAGGAACCACAGTGTGAAATTGAACCGCGATACTGAAATTATGTTTTGGTTACATTACGGAACGCATAACCAGAACCTTGGTCACCGCGGTTAAGTTACGGAATATACTAATAATATATCTAAAATGAAAATAAATGAACATATAGTTTCCAAAAACCGCTTCTATAATAAATAATTATTAATTTATATGTATAACATTGATTGAGGCCAAATTTAATCTTGAATAACAAACACGACGCAAAATGAAATACGTATTGGAAAATTCGTTTACCAGATCTTCACAAGTTGAGACATGTTATACTGTAACCTGCTTATAAAAGCAAACTGGCAAGCAAAGTAATGAGTAATACACCGTGATTGTATTTTATTTATTTATTTACATAATTTGTAATTTGTTTCCTGGGGTCATTTTTATTTTTCCGTTTGAACTAGAGAGCGTACCAAACGTAATAATCTAAGTAACATTGAAGAATTTGCAGTGAAATCTATTATTACGTAATATTTCCGTTTTGTATCATAGATATTTGTTTTATAATAATTAACATATTGTTATGTATAAATGCAGATATACATGTGTAGACCAATTTTCTTGAACAATGCGTTTATACAATGGGAAGATTATAAGAGAATTATAGTGATGTTATTATCGTCCATTATTATAATAATAAGCTATAGAAATATGAACATTTCATTTCTATCATCACGTATACCTTTTAGGATTATAAGTAGGTATATCATTGAATATTTTACTCATATAATAATTAGATGAGGTAGTTCTGTGCAGAACAAATTATTATACATGTTATTGAGAAGTTACTCACGTATAACAAAATAAATTAAATAGGTATAGTAAAAATATTTATGCAGAGGAGGCACGTCATCAAAGTTTGTAACTAGATAATGACGTTACTGAATTACTAGATTTGCATGGTATACTAAGTTAATTTTTAAAAAATCTAATGTGTGTTGTGTAATTGTATTTAGATACACAAATGGATAGAAATTTCCAGGGGTGTCACTAGGTACTTTTAACATGGAGAGCGCAACAGGGCACCCCTTTAGAACGAAATAATTTTTGACAGTCTGATTCTTCAGATGTAATGAAGCGAACACAAATACTTATCTGTTCTTCTGCAGTGATGTCCCGAGGATCATCTACTATTATTGCAAAATAATCGCAATTATTAATTTCCGGAGTTATTTTGCGTATTATACATTTTGCACTACTCTCTATTACATGATTTTGTGACGTGAACAATAATGTGCATTTTGAGGTACATTGTAATTCTGGAGAAAAGGATCAAATTTTTTAATAACTAGTCTATAAAATTGGCCTTATTTGTTGAATTTTTTGTTTCATTATGTCCTTGCAATGGGATAGCCTTAAATAATTTCGTCTCTTTTATAGCCTGAATGGTGCATCATTTTGATTTTTTATAGTACCTTTCTTAAGAGGAAAGGTTACCCCTGTACTAAAATATTAAGCGAAAATTCAATTAATTGTTTCGAACTATTAACATTTTAAAAAACTCAACACACGACACGCATACTTCCGATATTAACCTGAATAAAAAAAAATTATTGAAATCTATTAGTATTTGACTTTGATTTTAATGGCAAAACGAGAAAAGTCCAGTATTAATAGATTTCAATCATTTTTATTTTAAAATCCAGGTTAGTATCGGAAGAATGCTTGTCGTGTGTTGAATTTTTTAATGCGTTAATAGTTCTAATACCTACTGGAATTAATTATTTGAATTTTCGCTTCATATTTTAGAGCAGCGGTAACCTTTCCTCTTCGGCTAAAGTCGTAGGTACATAATCGTCTCGCTGCTTATTGCAGATAAATAAGTGCATAATAAAATAGTAAAAAAATCAGATTGATTTTTAATAATTTATTTAAATAAAAACACGGAAAGGGGGCGCAAAATTAAACTGGGAGGGCGCAAGACCCTCAGAAATGGTCTATTGACGCCACTGGAAATTTCTACAAAATTCTTGAGGCTACTTTAAATACAGACTGAAAACATTAAAAAAAAACTGTGGACTAAATCACTGGTAATAATAGTTCGACCGGTATTTTAAGGGTCATCTTATAGTCCAGATTAAACTTCTACCGAGACCCTTTACTTTTGCCACAATGAAAAACATTTTCGTAAAAAGCCAGTGAGTACAGTAAGCCTATCTTGAAAGGTATATGGGACAATACTCACAGGAAAATGTGCAGGGCTTAGGGATAAGATGGTTAATAGAATTAAAGATGGTATTACTAATAAAGGCAATGTAATCCAATATTAAATGGCGGAATACTTGAATAACATAGGTATTAAGTTTTTGTAAGTTTAAAATACATTAAACTAGTCAACGATTTCTTGTTTCACTAGGCTCTAAAATACCAGATTTATTTTATAGCAGAGGCTGCCGTTCGAGGCGAAGCCGAGGCAATCAATGCTACTGAAGCTGTAAAGTTTCTCACCATTTGCGTAGGTTTTTTACGGGCCTATTCTGTAACTTAGTGGTTAATTTTTAAACACTGGTTAAAATTTTTATCCAACAGATATTGATCTGACAACTAAAAATCCATTTTTACCTTCCGTCACCTTTAGGTAAAGAAGGTATTGTATGTATGTATGTATGTATGTATGTATGCATGTGTGTGGTGTGTGTGTGTGTGTGACGATTTTTTCGGATCCGATAACTCAAATACTACAATTCAAAAAATTTGAATTCTTTCGTATTCCTTTTCTTTACACTCATATGAAGAGATGATTAGATTTTGGTTACAATTGGTCAACCGGAAGTACCCTTATTTTAAGATTTTAATAGTTTTTCTTGAAAAAACAATTAAATATTATTTTTACATATTTAATGTTACATATTAAAGAATATTTTATTCTCTATACGATTTGATTATATTTTATACTTCATATTCAATGGATCTAGAGTTAAAAAATTATAAAGAAATTAAATTTCATAAAGCAGCTAGCTATGCTATAACCATGGAAACCGCTACTATATTAAGAAAATGCTGATTGACAGATGTCAGTGTCAAGTGCAATTGACATGTTTGCGTGTAATAATTTTACTGGAAATATAAAATCTCTTAAGTACATGAAACTTTCCGTATGAAATTTGTACAAAATATATGGAACTGACGGAAGGTAATGAGCTGACCACATCAGATTTTTTTGTTATATGTCAACATATTTAATTGGTTAGAAAATTTAACCAGTTTAACTGTCAAAATTAGAGTAAAATTCGCTAATCCAAAAATAAGGATTAACTTAATATTTTTTGTGACTCGGGCTGTAAATGGCGGGAGGTATTGTGTTGGCCAGACCAGATTTTTTTCTTCTTATAAAATCGACGTTTTACTACATATATTTTTTAATTCATTTCATTAGACTTACAGAAGTTTATGTACACATAAATTCATTTGTTTAAACATTCATTTTATCAAACATCATATAAAAATTCGCAGAAAAAACACGCATCTGTTTACGAATTTTTATACGAAGTTTGTTAAATTCCATAGGTATTACCAAGTAATAACAAGGAAATGTTTGTATTATTTGAAAAAAATATAGAATTATTAAGAAAATATTCTTGGAAAATATAACGCGTAAAAACAATGTGATAAAAAATAGAATTCACTAAATTTCTAATTAGTAAAATATGTCAAATATGTATCAAAGTACCAATAATTATATTCTTTGTAATCCAAAAATAAAAAAAAACAAACAAAACTTTAGCATTTTCTTATCGCCTGATAATCTTTTAGTCATAAAAAAAACATTACTCAATTCTTCCTAAAATATGTAATAATTTTCATGCTTATTTCAATTAACCTCAACCTATATACATAAGTACGAATATATTATTTCTAATCAGTAAGTATCAGAATAGATATGTTTAAAATGTATTTCAACATACAAATTTTACATTAGCTTATCGTAAACCTGGGAATGTCATTAATTACTTTAATATGTGTATAGTAAAATTTGTTGTCAAAAATTGAGGAATTTAAATTTAAACACATTTTAATGTTACTTTTGTTTTGTAGTTTTTCAAAAATAAATATGTTGCGACAATAACGATAATGTTGCAGCTTCTTCTTTTATTCAATTATTATCCATTTCAAGAGCTCTTGGCTAAAACAACCATTGCCCGTTTTTTTACCTTCCGTCATACCTTTAGGTAAGGAAGGTATTGTTTTTGGTCAAAAAATTCGATGGTGAGTTTTTAATGAATAAGCATGTTTTAGAGTCCCTAGAATACGATGTTACTATTTTTGCGATGATGTCTGTATGTCTGTGTGTATGTGTGCGTGTGGGTGACGATTTTTTCTCCGTCGATAACTCGAACACTAGAATTCTAAAAAATATAATTCTTTCGTATTCCTCTTCGTTACATCCATATGAAGAGCTGATTAGATTTTGGTTATAATTGGTCGACCGGAAGTACCCTCATTTGAAGATTTTAAAAGTTTAACTTGAAGAAACGCTGTTAAATATAATTTTTTCACATTTAATGATTAAAGAATATTTTATTCTGTATATAATTTGATTATATTTTATAACAGTGATATCCGTAATTCATCTAGTGATATCCCTAATTAAAATAAATAAATAAATATATCATCACGGCTTCCCATTGCTGGGTGTGCCAATCTGCTTTGTACACAGAATTCGGTAATGATGAAATATTTGCACCGTGCGGGCGCTTACCAGGCGTCACCTCACGGGCACTCATTGCTGGCGTGGAGAGTGCATCACAGGGGTCAATTTAGTGCCATTTAAAATTGGAAATATATGGCGTCGGTCGGGATCGAACCCGGTTCCCCAGATTCGCGACCTGACACTCATGCACGCGGCTACGAGACCCCATGAAATTTAATTTCTTTATAATTTTTTAACTCTATATCCATCAAATCGTATAGAGAATAAAATATTCTTTAATATTTGTAATAAGATTAAATGTGAAAAAATCATATCTAACATACATTTTTCAAGAATAACTGTTAAAATTTTCAAATGAGGGTACTTCCGGTTAACAGAAATCGTATTCTAGGATCCCTAGAACATGCTTATTGGTTAAAAACTCATCGCGGCCACGAGACATAATTTATTTATTGATATCCTTAGTTCGCGAGTGATCTAACATAGTTCTTATGGGACCTAGTCTTATTTTAATTTAAGATATCTGAAATTAAATTGGAGATATCTTTAATTCAATTGTAGATATCTTTAAATGAATTTTGGAAATCAAAAATTAAATTTATGATATCTGCAGATGAATTAGAGATACCTCTAATTCATTTGTTTTGAATTAAAAATATCTCAATTTTAATTCGTGATATCTCATATTTTATATTGGATATGTGAATTTGTTTTAGAAATAGAACTCAAATTTAATTAAAAGTAAAATGAATTTCCATACATTTATGCTACTTAATTTACCTCGGAATCATGTTTAAATATAAGAAAATTATTTACTGGATATTAAGAAATAGAAAATGAACTTTGATGAACAATTACATATTAATTAGACATTTTTATAGGACGTTTGTATTAGAAACGCTTAAACTTTAAATTGTACCTAATAACTTGTCTACTAAAATACATTTTTGCGAAAAACAATTTTACCTAACTGTACGGCTGTATATAACGCATATTATATACAATATTTGTTGTTCCCAAGAGCTCTTTATTTGCTACAGAAATGTTTTATAAAAACTGTAATATAATACAAATTTAATACATAACTGTTTGAATCTAAAAAGAAAATTTATTCTGTTACAAAATTCGGAAATAATTTGTAATGGTAAATACCGGAAGAAATATATCGTATTTTATTTCCTCTTATAAATAAATATAAATAATTAATTATTTAAAGTTAATATGTGTAAAATTTATACCATATACAGTTGTCTAATGAAAATTCATAGCAATGGTCATTGCTTCACTAACATACCAGAAATACAAGAAACGCGAAATTTAAATTAGTTCCAATCGTTGGTAATCACCAGAAAAATAAATTTTATTATACCTTGTTCCATTTAAGCCATTCAGTATTGCGGAGCATAGGGAATAGTTTTGACATCTCTGATTGGCTGAAATTAGAGACAAGAGACAAGTTTACACAATGTAATTTCGGCTACTTCAGATTTGCGCTGTTGCCAATGCCATCTACTGAATGGCTTAAATGGAACAGAGCATATGTATATATATATATATATATATATATATATATATATATATATATATATATATATATATATATATATATAGATATACAGAGTGTCCCATTTAAGGTACGAATGCATTGGAATCTCGAGAACCGTAAGAGCTACGAGGTTCGTTAAATTAGACAAAAGTTGCCCCATTAGGAGACCATTTTAATGGTATTTTGTTATTTACGAAAAAATGCATAGGTCACTGGATATAGGCGAAAATGTAAATCGTTGGTAATCACCAGAAAAATAAATTTTATTATACCTTGTTCCATTTAAGCCATTCAGTATTGCGGAGCATAGGGAATAGTTTTGACATCTCTGATTGGCTGAAATTAGAGACAAGAGACAAGTTTACACAATGTAATTTCGGCTACTTCAGATTTGCGCTGTTGCCAATGCCATCTACTGAATGGCTTAAATGGAACAGAGCATATGTATATATATATATATATATATATATATATATATATATATATATATATATATATATATATATATATATATATATATATATAGATATACAGAGTGTCCCATTTAAGGTACGAATGCATTGGGATCTCGAGAACCGTAAGAGCTACGAGGTTGGTTAAATTAGACAAAAGTTGCCCCATTAGGAGACCATTTTAATGGTATTTTGTTATTTACGAAAAAATGCATAGGTCACTGGATATAGGCGAAAATGTAAATTTTGCAGTTTTTTATTTTTGCATATAACTTCGAAGTGTGAAATTATACTGGATTTTGGTTTGCACATCTTTAGGGCACTTTTTTATGTTCTTTCGACTGGCGATGCTCAATTTTTTTTATCAATGTTGGTTTTCGAGGATTGATGTCAAAGTTTTAATTTTTATATGGACGCCATATTGGAAAGTTACGCTATTGAAAAGAGTATTTTTTTAGTTTTACAATGATATAAAATAGTAATAATTTATTTTTATAATTAACAGAGAAATTAACAAAAAATGTTATTAAAACTAAAATTTAATTGAAAAAAGTAAATCGAAGGCTGCTGTTTAAGAAAATAACTATTTAATAAATAAATAAAATAAATAAATATATCATCACGGCATATTACCCATTGCTGGGTGTGCCAATCTGCTTTGTACGCAGATATCGGTAATGATGATGACATATTTGTACCGTGCGGGCGTTTACCAGGCGTCACCTCACGGGCACTCATTGCTGGGTCAATTTTGTGCCATTTAAAATTAGAAATATTTGGTGTCGGTCGGGATCGAACCCGGTTCCCCAGATTCGCGACCAGACTATTTAATAAACAAAAACAAATGTTAAAAATACAAAAATAATTAACAAAAACATTACAATAAATTTTCTATTAACCCACCATTTCGTTCTCCGCACTTTTGCGCCCTTCGTTCTGTTCCTTCTATAACTTTTCTCAGCATTCTTGGTCTAATTTGATTTATAATTCTTACTGTGGCATTTCTTAATTCATTTTTACTCTGATATTCCCATAAAAAAATCTAAAGGTGTTAAATCTGGAGATCTAGCAGGCCACTTGATTTCGCTGCTGGTCCCTATCCGTTGTCCTCCAAATCTAATATTTAAATATTGTACTGTAAATTTTAGTATTAATAAATTTTTTTGTTAATTTCTCTGTTAATTATAAAAATAAATTATTACTATTTTATATCATTGTAAAGCTAAAAAAAATCTCTTTTCAATGGCGTAACTTTTAAATATGGCGTCCATATAAAAATTAAAATTTTGACATCAATCCTCGAAAACCAACATTGATAAAAAAAATTGAGCAGAGCCAGTCGAAAGAACATAAAAAAGTGCCCTAAAGATGTGCAAACCAAAGTCCAGTATAATTTCACACTTCGAAGTTATATGCAAAAATAAATAACTGCAAAATTTACATTTTCGCCTATATCTAGTGACCTATGCATTTTTTCGTAAATAACAAAATACCATTAAAATGGTCTCCTAATGGGGCAACTTTTGTCTAATTTAACCAACCTCGTAGCTCTTACGGTTCTCGAGATCCCAATGCATTCGTATCTTAAATGGGACACTCTGTATATATATATATATATATATATATATATATATATATATATATATATATATATATATATATATATATACAGGGTGTTTGGCGTAAGTCCGGCAACAAGGATATTTCGTTTATTTGGAGAGATACAAAAAATATTAATAAATAAACTTAAACTAGACAAAGGGGCCCATAAGATGATCATAGTAAGAATTTTGTATCACTTCCGGTTGTAGCGGAAATGGGTGCAAGTGTGAATCTAGCATAGGGAACCGGTATTTTTTTTTCCAGAATTTATTTATTCGTTTCGAGCTAGAGTATATAAAAGTATGTAGAAAATCACAGCAGAATGTGTTAAATATAAAGTCATTAACTGATGTTTCTTCATATATCCTCTACTTGATACTTGGCTACTACTAGGTCGTAGTTGCAAAATTCTACTGGTTAAAAACCAGTACCCGGGGTCGCGATGAGGACGCTTCTGCATGACCCGTTTTCATGTACCATTTTATTTTAGACAGCTGTCAATTTTGACATTTTCACAATCAAATTTCATCTTCAAACACTTTACACAAAATTTTGAGAAATTATACACCAAAAACACGCAATATTTAATGAAGAATTGACTTATAGTACTTGTAACATTTAAAATTTTAATTTTACACTAACTTTTTATACAAAAAAAGCTCAGGTGTATCAATGACGTTTGCATAAAAAAAAACCAAGTGATTTATTGGCCTCTAGCGTGGTTTACACGTCGGGTAACCTTGTAAACTGAGTCTCCCCCTCTTGTTGCTTAAACTCGGCCTCTAGCGTGGTTGACACGTCGGGTAACCTTGTAAACTGAGTCTCCCCCTCTTGTTGCTTAAACTCGGCCTCTAGCGTGGTTGACACGTTGGGTAACCTTGTTTAAGACAGTATTATCCCCCTTGCTCCTGAAGATGCCCCATACGACTGCGGGCGAAACGTTGAGCTCTGACTCAAAATATGACACAGTCCATTCCCGGAAAACGAATATTTCTCAAGCTTGCTATGGATTAGGACAAAAAAGTACAAAAAAAAAAATAAAAAAAATTAATGTTAATGTCAAATTACGTCAAATTCGTGCAATTTTATAATTGGGTCTATATTTCATATTGGTCTTGCGTACAAGGAAGTCGTGTGGTGTTCACATAAGATTTTTTTATAACTTGTGATATAATATCGATGCTATATTTTTCCTTTTAACTGACAGTTAAGGTAGCAGACAGATGAAACTACTTAAATCGTTTTAAACTGTGTAATATCTCTTTTGTCTTAATTACAAAGTTTTAACTTTCTGTCATACAGTAAATTTTACTATCTACACTTGTTCTCTTAAGTGTGACAACTAAGACATCCCAATTATTCTATTTTACGGCGAGAGTAACCTGCTAACCTAATGATATAACAAACGTATCATCATATATAACGGCTCATAGGACCTTCCTTAAGACAATTTTCTACTCCAGAGACGAAAATAGTCTAAAGAAAGTAAATTATTCACAAAAATAAACAGTGAAAGTCTGAATGACGGAAATTGGGAATTTTAATTACAACTTTTCGCAATAAATAATTATTTAGTTTTCTATATTTTTGGAAAGGAAGGAAGGCAACCGATAATTTAACATGTTAAATGTGTGTAACGCATGTATCAAGAAATTTTTGTACTATACTCTTAGCCGGATCTAGACACAGGCAAACCTAGGCAGTTGCCTAGGGACGTCAATCAAAGTGGGGCGTTCAAGGATGTTCTAATAAAACACTGGATAGCTGACATACGTTTAACAAGTGAGGCAAGTAGTGGGGGTACGGCGCCATTTGCAGGAAAGGCAAAACGTTAAACTTTCGTTGGTCTATTATTGCATTATATGGTAGTTTTCTTGAACAAAGTTGTGTTTGTGTTGTATTCTTAGTAAATAAATACTTTAAGTGAGATATTTCCATAATAAAAGGTAATATGCCGTCTTCTTGTAGTACTTTTGGGTGCACAAATAGACATAGCAAGAATAACCCTATACAATTTTTCAAGTAATATTATTGTTCATATATATGTATACATATTTATTCGTACTATTGTTTTAAATATTTTACAGATTCCCTTTAAATAATACTGGTATATTACGATTATGGATAGATGCCATAAAAAGAAATGATTTCACACTTACAAAAACATCAAAAACTTGCACAGATTATTTTCTTGAAATTGATTATTTGAAAAGGCCTGGAACATATGTAAGAAACCAGACTCAGCACCTCCTGTATTCCAAATTTTCCACCACATTTGCAAAAGGCATTTATTTAATAAGTAAATATTATTTTTAAATTCATAGTCCTATTTTATTGTGGATTTGTTATATATGTAATAAATGTATATTATATTATTAAAATAATAACTATAATTTTTAAAATATACGCAATAAATATAAAGAGATCTGTTAATTCATCCCATTTATAATTTGTTTCTATGTAATTTTAAATTTGACGCGTATTTTAGGTGACTACGTGCGCAACATACAAATTAGCAATCCAGTATATATATATATTAATATCCTTGGGGGCGTTTCATAAATTATAAACTTTTTTTAAAACTCAGTTAATTTAAATTCCTAAAATACTTACTGAAATCGCACATGTTATATAAGTTATATGTGATATCGTGCCTGAGATAATGATATACGAGTACTTGTATATGTATATGGTATACGTATAGATATAAGCATAGAAAATTTGAGTCAAAATTTTGAGGGAATTTCAGAGGTTGAGTTGAGTTTTTCTTGAAAAAACGATGTTAAATATCATTTTTTCACATTTAATGTTATTATAAATATTAAAGAATATTTTATTCTCTATACGATTTGAATGCATTTTATACTTCATATTAAATAGATATAGAGTTAAAAAATTATAAAGAAATTAAATATCATATATTAGCCAGCTATGCTATAACTCTGGAAACAGCTGCTATATTAAGAAAACTCTGATTGAAAGGTGTCAGTGTCAAGTGCAATTGACAGTATGTTTGTGTTATAATTTTACTGGACATATAGGATACCTATTGAATATAACGAAAATGTATGTATTGTACATAATTTATATTAAAATATCCCACAGATTTTGCAAATATATGTGACAATTATTTTGTAGTGAGACATGAATATATGTATTTGTATATAAAAATATTTTTCGTTTTATGCGTACAACCAGGTAAAATATCTGGCGAGAGGTTATGTGCTGGCCGCATCAGATTTTTTAATATTCAGGTCTTGTACAATTTTACAGATAAAAATATATACTATTGACATAGTGTGGTTTAACGAATTTAAAGTATTTAATAATTACTGAGGGACTTATAAACAAAAAAAAAAAAAATAGGCCCAGATAAAATTGTCAAATTATAAAGCATAATTCGAAAATGTTCTCTGGTTAATTCCATAATTTTTTTTTAGAAACGTTCAAATTTTAAAATGCTATATCTTATTATTAAGTTATTTTTTGGGAGAAACTATTTGGCATCCTTGAAAGTACATATCGATGTACGTAGATTACGGTTGTTTTTGTCAAAATTTCTTCAATTGTTATCCAATAGATATGAATTTACAATTAACGACGTAGTTAATTAGTGAAAATTGTTAACGACTTGTGAAAAATTAACTACTGAGTTTCGGAATAAACCCAATTGTGTATTAAAATGCAGCTGCCACCATAATATATACGGTCATAATTTTGATAAACAAATTTTTTGATTTCGGAAATAATTATGTTTTTCATTGCAGACTACAGAGCAATAAATTTATTTTGTTTACTTTATTATAGACACATAAAGTTTGTTGTGCGTCATTCCAATAAAAAGTAGATGACAGATGTAATTTCCGCTTTTATAATAGAATGATAAACAATTTTTTTAATCGTTTGACAAAATAAACTATCGCTATTTTTTAAATTTATTTGCTCAGTGTCTAGTATTTTTTAATCAATTTTTATATCATGATTTTTTACTATAATCACTTTGAAGTTGAGACGTCATATCGTTATAGCGCTAGCGAATACTTTTTATTAAAATTATAACTGAAACGTTTTACGTTGATATAATAGTTATTTGCATAAGAGTCAGGAAATGGTATTTTACGAATCAAGTACACACATTTTACTGGCGAGTCATGTACTAATTTTTTTCTGAAACCTTCGATTAAAATAAAAATTGATTTTAAATTTAATAATGAAATTTGATTTTCTATACGTATTTGGTAGTGGGGTTTTCTCGTTTCTAAGGTGACAGAAAAACATTAGTAATTAAACGGAAACCAATAAATTACTGTAAAAAATCTGATGTGGCCAGCACATTACCTTCCGTCAGTTATATGAGGTATTTATGAAAATTCTACCGGTGAACTATTACCGGTAAACAGCTTTTTATCAGGTTACAGCTACCGGAATCGATATTTTAAGAACGTAAGTGGTAATCAGGGTAGATCCATAACCTATGAAAAAATTTGAAAATTTAAAACAAGTTAGAAATTTGACGTAGTTAACAAACTGAGCAGAGTCCTACTTTAAACACATTTCCACTTTTAAGGCGCGCGCTACGCTTTGCATCACTACCTTTTTTTGAGATTCTTCATGAATCCGGTAGATATTGAACAATTTTCGAACACGGTAACTTTTTACCAATCGTGTTTTCGAACACAGTCGGTAGATGCGGTATCTACCGGTAGAATTTTCGTAAATGCGTTTGTATTTTCTATAAAATCCATATAGAAAGTTCCTTGCAAAAGATTCTAAATTTCTTGTACGTACATTACCTTTCGACAGTTGTATGTATTTTATACAAATTCCATACAGAAAGTTTCGAGCAAAAAGATCCTATATTTCGAGTAAAATTATAACAAATATACTACGAATATGTCAATTGCACTTGACACTGACATCTTTCAATCAGAATTTTCTTAATATAGTAGCTGTTTTTAGCATAGCTGGCTAATTTATGAAATTTAATTTCTGTATAATTTTATAACTCTATATCCATTTAATATGAAGTATAAAATGCAGTGTAATCATATAGAGAATACAATATTTATAATAACATTAAATGTGAAAAAATGATATTTAACATCGTTTTTCCAAGAAAAACTGTTAAAATCTTCAAATGAGGGTACTTTCGATTGACCAATTATAACCAAAATCTAATCAGCTCTTCATATGGATGCAACGAAGAGGAATACGAAAGAATTATAATTTTTGGAATTGTGGTATTAGAGTTATCGTAGACGAAAATTTTGTTACACACACACACACACACACACACACACACACACACACACACACACACACACACACACACACACACACACACACACACACACACACACAATCACACACGCACACACGCACGCACGCACACGCACTCGAACACGCACACACATACATACAGACATCATCATAAAAATGGTAAAATCGTATTCTAGGGACCTTGAAACGTGCTTATTCATTAAAAACACCACCGAATTTTTTAAGCAAAGACAATACCTTCCTTACCTAAAGGTGACGGACGGTAAAAACAATGTATCGAAAAGTTTCTGAATGCTTTTGGAAGTAAAGCCCCTAGTATCAGGTCTGTTCACAGCAGGTACAATGAATTTACAATGACGATTTACGCGAAGATCGGCCAATTTCTGAGGTTACGGATAAAAACATAGCTGCTATTCATACAATGATTAAAGAAGACAACCGTGTCACATACAGAATTATACGGGCTATACTTTGGGCATTGGAATGACCGCTATAAATAAAATTTTGCTCAATCATCTAAAAGGCATGAAAGTTTGTTACCGTTGGATACCTCATAATTTAAATGACAGTCAAAAGCAACATCGTGTGGAATGGTGCATTAAAACATTAAAAAAGTACAATGAAGGCAAATCTAAAGGAGTGTATGATATTATAACAGGTGATGAATCATGAATGTATGCATTTAAATCTGAAACAAAACGATAATCAACACAATGGGTCTTTCCAACTAACCACAATCCTTTCAAAGTAAAACGAGTTCGAAGTGATTGCCTCCTTTTTTCCCAAAATCCGTTCCTACTGTCAATATTGCATTAGAAGATAGGAAAACAGTAACTTCTAATTGGAACATAACAATTTGTTTGCCACGGGTGTTTGAAAAAGTGCGTGAAAATAGGCCTCCAAGTAAACTGGTATTGCATCAGGACAATGCATCCTCACATACTGCTGCGCAAACTAAAGCCAATTTAAAAGAATCAAGGGTGGAATTACTGGAACATCCACCATACAGTCCTAACTTTGAACCTTATGATTTCTTCCTATTTCCTAAATCAAAGGAAATAATGTGTGGTTTCCGATGTACAAGTACAAATGAAGCGGTTGAAGCCTTCGAAAACATGGTCTCTCAAGTGTCTCAAGAAGAATGGATTTCTTGCTTTAACGATTGGTTTTATCGAATGCACAAATGTGTTGAGTTAAAAGGAGAGTATTTCGAAAAACAATAAAAAAATAATTTCTGGAAAATTTTGTTTTCTATCAATAGTTTGCAGAAACTTTCGGTTCTGCACTTGTACTTCCAAATGACAAAACATATATTACAATTTTATTCACGCCGACGTTTCGACTATACAATAGTCTTCTTCAGGGCTCTACAATATATATACAGAGTGAAATAGTACATGAGAACACAAATCAATTACAAATTTCTAGATTACAAAAAAATATAACATGAAACTTACAGAATGGTCCAGTTGAAGGAAAAAGTACACGTGTGGATAAGCGTAGATACATAAAAGATGGACATTTAAAAATATAAATAAATAAATAGTTAAAAATTACAGATCACAGATATATATTGTAGACGTCGGCGTGAATAAAATTGTAATATTCACTACTAGTGCGAAACTTTATTAATTCCATCCCTAACATAGTCGAACATCGTTTTTTGAATAAATATTAAGATTCAATAAAATTTTAAATAAAACGTTTAAATGTTTTGATGACTAGTCAGGGAATGCGCCGCTTTTTTGGCGCAAAAATATTCTTTCGCTCCGTTGTCAGAAAAAATAATTTTTCTTTTATTTTATCTATAATGGGGTATGTGACCAAATTTTTATTTTTACATAATATGATACTGACGTGACAATGGTAGAAGCGTGAAAAAAAGACGGTTAGACTGGGAGGGAAAGAGATAGTTATAGCCAGATGGGATCAAGCCACACCCTGCCAGACCTACCACAACAGAAACACGACGCTGATAGGCTGATTTATAACTGTCTCTTTCCTACCCGCAGTCTATCTGTCTTTGTCTACGATTCTAACATACTTACAGCATATATCCCTTCTCCAAAACATGAAATTGTTAATAACAAGATGACTACAAATTAATGTTTAGTTTTTATTATTATAATGAGAAGCTGCTATAGTGGTTAGTTTTTATATTTTATGACATATATATGTATTGAAATTCGAATATGCTCACATACCCCATTGCGATTCTGTATTCTATCATTATCTTTTTCTTTTCAGTGGCGATGGCGAAACTGTTGTCACTGGCCCGAACGCTTGGCCCGTCACGTGAGCTCAGTGTCCCTAGCTGCTGGGTTTGGCGGAGTCGCCAGGCTTCCCCTAGCCGCAGCCCTACATGGAGGGGCTCCATTTCTGGCCGCTTATGCAGCCCTGGTGCTCTTATTAGCAGCCCCACTGGTCTTTCTAGAGCTGGGAGTTGGACAGATAGTTCAGCAGGGGGTGACAAGGACGTGGAGAGCGGTGCCTATGTTCAGAGGTAGGGGAGCTATGGAGATGATGTCCAAAAATAGTATCACGAAATTCACACCCTTTAAGAATGTACATATACTTTTATTTTTTTCACAGGCTGATAATAATGGTGTCCTTCACCATAATAATAAATTTAAAAATAGATAATTTGCATTAAAACTAAAGTTTAAAAAATATATTTGTTTTTGCAATATTCGAGATTTTAATGCCCTTAACATCTACGTAACACATATGTATATCTAAAACCCACTATATTCCAAAATCTTACTACTTTTAAGCCTTCTGCGTACATTAAAGATTTCTATACGAGAGTGACGCTAGAATTATTGAGAATAAGACACATGGTTCATGTTTTTAGAATTTTATTTTAAATATGTTCAGAGTTGTTTCCTTCAACAATAATATATTTCACCATTCTTTATTTACGCTTCATAAATGCTTCCAACCAATCTTGTTTTGAAGAAACTGCCAAAGCTATCAATTAATTATGGTAGAACTTAAAATTTATCAAATCTGTCAAATTCAAAAACTGATTAACTAAGTTCTACCTATCTTTCACAGTTTATTTTTAAATAACAGTGAAAAACAAATAACTTTAAAATAATAATTTTCTTATAATAGGGCTGTTGCAAGAATTTTTAAATGCCTCCTAATTACTCAATTTATATAATATTGTCGTTTACATTGCCTCAAATTTTAAAATATCACGAAATATCCATTAGATATTTTACTATTAATTATTGACATTTGTGTAATATTTTGAAAAAGTCACTTAAGCTGAAACGGAATGTGACGTCAAAGTTCATACTACAGCTACTAGATAATACATAGCTGACTCGTCCGCCATACTGGAACCAAAATGAACGCAGTAAGCTATGAAATAAAAATATTTTTTTCAAAAGTTTATATTGTAACTATTTTTCATAATTAAATATAACTTCCATATTCGCCATATTATATTTATTTAAAATAATAAAACAAGAAAAAATACAGATTGTTAAGATTTTTAAGGTTAGAGAAAAATATATGTATTGCATAAGTACCTGTAAAAATCATAACCATTCCTTAAATGATTTGCACAATTTGGAGCAGCAACCCGTCATTTTAAATAATTTAATTAATAATACTGTAACACTAATACTGAAAGATTGAAGTGGCTCCATAATGGCGGACGAGTCAGCTGTAATTTATCTAGTAGCTATAGTTCATACAGCGTAATATGTAAAAAGTTTCGCATACTTTTATTTATATATAAATAACTTAGGTGATGAACACACTTGGACACATTTTTTTTCTTTTGGCTTTGAATAACGAGGTGTATGTAATTTGATGTCACAGGAGTGAGAGGTTGTTTTTCATGGCTATTTCTGGCGCCAATCTTTTTATTTAATTATTTACGAAAATAAGAATTTTTTTATTACTATGAAAAATATTGAATTATTTTTATTGCTTTGTTTTGAAATACTTTTTCAAAATTTGAAACCGGCTCATTTTAGCGTGACCCTGTATTAAAATATTTAGTGCAATTCAAAGAACCTTTGGAGTACATAGTTAATAAAAATGCTAATAGCATTGTTTGTCAATTCCAAACAGTATTGTTTGCAATAATACTAATTATTATACTTAATTAAAATTCCAAAATTTATTGAGACACATGACAAATTATATTTAGAAATTGCCATTTGTTCTTGCACGTGTGTGGTATATGTCCCAATAAATCATTTTTTAATATTCCATTAATATGTTTTCAGGTGTAGGATACATAAAATTGGTAGTTAATATGCTATTATGTATATACTACCCACTATACATAGGATTAGCGTTATTTTATTTGACGTGGCTAGCCAAAGGATCTATACCGTTCAAGGAATGCGCTTTTCCAAAAATGACAGATGTGAGTATAAAATATTTCGGAATGATTGTGATTTAGAATAATTGAGTATGAAATAATTGCGTAGGCTTCCACAGTCTGAGTCATGAGAAATATTCGTTTTCCGGGAATGGACTGTGTCATATTTTGAGTCAGAGCTCAACGTTTCGCCCGCAGTCGTATGGGGCATCTTTAGGAGCAAGGGGGATAGTACTGTCTTAAATAAGGTTACCCGAAGTGTCAACTACGCTAGAGGCCGAGTTTAAGCAACAAGAGGGGGAGACTCAGTTTACAAGGTTACCCGACGTGTAAACTGAATCTCCCCCTCTTGTTGCTTAAACTCGACCTCTAGCGTGGTTGACACGTCGGGTAACCTTGTTTAAGACAGTACTATCCCCCTTGCTCCTGAAGATGCTCCATACGACTGCGGGCGAAACGTTGAGCTCTGACTCAAAATATGACACAGTCCATTCCCGGAAAACGAATATTTCTCAATTAAGTATAATAGTAGATAATTGATAATGAAATTTAAAATTGTCCCGTAGTTTTTATTTTCACTTAATATTATGTATCAAGCGAAAAGTAAACTATATATATATATATATATATATATATATATATATATATATATATATATATATATATATATATATATATATATATATATATATACGTATTTCGAGAACAATGACCCCTATGATGCACTCTTCACGCCACCAATGAGTGCCCGTGAGATGACGCCTGGTAAACGCCCGCACGGTAAAAATATGTCATCATCATTACCGAAATCTTTGTACAAAGCAAATTGGCACACCCATCGTGGGTAATATGAATATGATATATTTATTAATATTTATTTTAAGAACAATATGTTCTCATGGTCTGATATTCAGTAGTAAATTTTACGCAAAACTGTATTAAGACGTACAGAGTTATTAAATTTACTCAACATGTCAACCATGCCAGAGGTCCTAACATCCCTTTTCTCAGCCTGTGGTTAAGAGACGATTACTCAACAGAAAATATACTTAAAGTATACAATCCTATAGAATCCAACACTACATCTTTGTACAAATTTTAAAAACTTGTACTTTGTGGTAAGGGTGCTAGAAGATTGTTTTGTAGTTTCATATAGGGTTGGCATGATTTAAATCAAATTTTATAAAATAATACATTTTTTGTCAAAAAATTAATTTCAAATTATTTTAGATACCTACAGAGTTAATAAAAAGAAAATTCTATTATGGTAATATAATATAAAAATATATACATATATACCGGGTGTCTAATTTTTTTTATGGACCATAGGAAATACAATGGTAATTTTTTTATATATTTGTAAATTCTGTTCGTTTATGAAATAAAATAATTATATTGTTTTTAAAACTATTAAAAAGGGCAATAACACCAACATGTCGTTAAAAATAAAAATAAAATTGTTTTTTTTAAATAAATCATGATTTTTGCGAACACAGCACGCACTTTAGAATTCTATCAAATGAGGCATTTGTTTTCGCTTTTCGCCACGAAGCGAAAATTTGGTAGCATGCGTGTCCCGTAATATTCGCCTGCAAGCATACGTTTCGAGGCGAAAATATTATACTAACGTCATTATTTTGTCACAATTCAATTCAAAGCTAATTTATATATGAATATTTATCGTATGCAACTGTCATAATATTTTCTATTTAATAGTATAAAACCCGAAAATTCCCAAAATAAAAAGCGAATATAGAATTCTAAAGTGTACCAAGATTCGTAAAAGTAAAATCGCATTCGCCTGTATTCTAAGATAGAATTCTAAAGTGCGTGCTGTCACCATAGGGGTGTTACATCGACTAAAAATAATAATAAGCAAACATAGGGTCTCCTGCATTTCTAAAACTCCACGCAAATTTCAAAACTTGCTGAGCTCGTTTTGGAAACTTGCATTCGTTTCATAATTACTAATTTCCTGCACTTGCTATATTTCTACTACATATTGTAGTTATCAATGTTGAAGTTAGTATTTTTTGGCTGCCGGAAGTAGAATTTGAGGCGTCTGAAGGCGGTGAAGGCTAGTGGCTGACCGGTTCGTCTCCGCTTGGTTACTCGTGCATTGTGGATTGCTTCGATTGCCTGTGTATTTCTTCTTTAATTTCGTATATTTTATACAACACAGCTGTTCGTATATAGGCCAACGAACTGAACACTAATGCCAATGTGATTCGCTCCAGATTAAATTGGATTAGTTATCTGTTAACCGATGCTAGATGTAGATCTAGTTACACTATATTTAATTCATTTGTAAAGTAATAAATAGAGTCAAAACCATTGAAAATTAACAAATTACTATGAAATTAAAAAATAAATACATTCCTTAAATCTAATACTTTCCATAGAAAGAAAGTATAAGTATGTAATAGATATTTACCAGTTTAAGGATATTATTCCATTGTTTACATGTACAAAAGTAGGCTGGTAACTAAGTAATAACTGTATCGGTAATATTATTACCATACTGACTTGTCAAGAACAGTCTACAAAATGAAAATAAAATAAAATGAAAATATAATGCTCTTCATTAATACATACAGATAACGTTAGCCTATCGTTCTAAACAGAGGCGTAAACTTTTTATTTTGGCTGTGGGTGCACTATTTTTATTTTAAATATGGGTACCTGTATGTTTTTAAAAATGCAAATAACACAATAAAAATAACATACTTATTTTATTATACATATATTAAATTATGTAAACATAAATAAAATTAATATCTATTACAAAAATATAAAATAATAATACTCCTAATATTAATATACAGGTACCTCTAAAACACGTAGATATGGCTTAAACACAGATTCCTAGGCCCAAAATAACACGATATAACCTAATTTACCAATATCCGAAAAACCGAAAGTGTACCGTTTAGTAAAAAAAATGCTTATAATGACAGAACCTTTGTTCAGTTTGAATGAAACTTTGGTGTCACGACAATGATACATTCAATGGTAAACTTTTCTGTCTCTGCGTAATTTGTGTTATCTGTAACGATTTAGGAAGAAAAAAATTAAATATGAGTGACAGTGCACAGTGCAATTTTTAAAATAAATTTCGTCCAGCAATCTATCCCAATGTCAAACAACTAATTTTTATGACAGTAACATTTGTTTATAGGTTGCCAATAATTTTCTTCGCAATTTCCTATAATTATTAACATATTCGCTTGTTCGGCTTAATAGTAGTATTTTACTGCCATTATCATGACAGGATTAAATAATGTCAGCTTACTCTTAAACAACTTAAAAAGATTGACAACTCATTTTTACAATGTATGAAATATAATTATAATGTTAGAACGAAATTATTGTGGGTGCTGCGCACCCACACTTTTACTTTCTATGGGTGCATGTGCGTCCGCGCACCCACGTAGTTTACGCCCTTGGTTCTAAATACGGTCTACTTTATTCTAAAGTAATAAACATGAGGAATAAAACACATAATTTGAATATTTGTCATATTGACATATGTCAGAATAATTGTTCTGTTAACCATAGCAATCTGAAAGTAGCATTAATGAGAGAATTTCAAAAAATGATATTTATCAATAATGTCTTAGTTTTCTGAAACTGATAAACTATTGAACAAACCACGGATGTTATTAATCATAACAAGCCTTAGATGTCTCAAACTTACACATGCGGCAGTTATGATGTGCATAAAATTCCTAGGTATATTAATAGCTATAACATACCTAGGATTGTTATGACTATCATAACTGCCGCAGATGTCGGTTTGAAATCCGAGCTCGTCGAGCGAGGATTTTAAGACATCAAAATTTCGACTCGAATAAAGATAAACAATATTAAGTATTTAATATGTCGAATTGGTTGATGAAAAATTGAGATATGAGGTGATCTTCAGATGTTTAAATTTTTAGAGGAATTTCATATAAGTTTAAGGTGTTAGTAACTCTCAAATCGTTCATCTGTAAAAATCGTGTTATACATGATATGAAAGAGAATTTCATGGCGAATTAAAATTTTCAAACCGCGTTATCGTAGCTTTAACAGGATCAGAGTGGTGAATGAAAAATTGCAGGAAAACGTAGACAATTTAATTTTTAAATCATCGATAATTTACTTTTCTCAATACCACGACGAATGTAAATTGTTATAAATAGTAAAAACTATTAGACTAAGTACTAAATATGTAATATTATTTATATTTTGAATTATTTAAATATCTTTCTTAATTGTTATGAGCAAATGGCAAAAATCTTAAATATGTCGCCATTTTTCCCAATTGGCGGGAGGTTCCCACACTCCGATTACTGGAAAATATTGATATGTTATGCAGCGCATTTTTCTGGACAGGATTCCGTAAAATAGCTTTTGTTGCATTTACTTTGAGGTAAGATCGAAAATTTCCTGGACTATAAAACCTCTTAAAATTGAAAAAAAAAATGGTAAACATTAATTAATATATATGTGTAGTAGTCAAATAATAATAAATAATTTGTAAAAAAAATAGAAAATATATAATAAAATATGATTAAAATGAGGCATAAAGAAAATTTTCAAAAATTTTCTGTTAGAAGCGCGGTAGCTCATTATATATTGGTTATAGAAAAAAATGTTTTAGATGAAAGTTGTAGGGAATTTTATTCGCAAAAAATTCAAAAATAACTATTTTTGAACTAATGCTTATTGGTGAAGATATTTTGAAAAAAAACTATTTTTTGTTACTTTTTTACCAAGTTGGCGGTGGTTCCCGCGGGGCCCCGAGGTCGAAAACTTGTATTTTTTATTAGAACCTCTAATTATATAACATATCCAAAAATCAGAAATATGCAACCTTTTGTGGAACAAACCCTTATTTTTCTACCCTTGTTTCTACCCAATGAGTGGACTGTATGTAAACAAGGATTTAATATACTTTACCGGTTTCAGGATATTATTCCATTGTTTACATGTACAAAATTAGACTGGTAACTAAGTATTAACTGTATCTGTATGGTAATATTATTATCATACTGACTTGTCAACAACGGTCTACAAAATGAATATAAAATAAAATGAAAATATAATGCTCTTCATTAATACATACAGATAACGTTAGCCTATCGTTCTAAATACGGTCTACTTTATTCTAAAGTAATAAACATGAGGAATAAAGCACATAATTTTAATATTTGTCATATTGACATATGTCAGAATAATTGTTCTGTTAACCATAGCAATCTGAAAGTAGCATTAATGAGAGAATTTCAAAAAATGATATTTATCAATAATGTCTTAATTTTCTGAAACCGATAAACTATTGAACAAACCACGGATGTTATTTTTCATAACAAGCCATAGATGTCTTAAAATCCTCTCTCTACGAGCTCGTATTTCAAACTTACATCTGCGGCAGTTATGATGTGCATAACATTCCTAGGTATGTTAATAGCTATTAACCGGTAAACATCATTTAGGATATTATTCCATTGTTTACATGTACAGGGTGTAAATCGAAAAGTGAAACATAGGAGTTTAACAGGGGAAATCAATTTTTCTTTGCGAAAACGTTACCTAATTATTCTATGCAAAAGTACTTCAAATAAAAGTTATAGAGATTTAAATGTAGCATCTAAATCATGTGAAATGATTATTTTATCTCTTCATATAAACGTAAAAATTAATTACAAAGTTACAGTTTATATGAACTTTTTGTCTAAGCAGCCATGGATTTATGACAAAAAACAACATATTTGTTTTTTTTGTCATATATCCATGGCTGCTTAGACAAAATGCTCATAAAAACTGTAACTTTATAATTAATTTTTACGTTTATATGAAGAGATAAAATAATCGTTTCACATGATTTAGATGCTGCATTTAAATCTCTATAATTTTTATTTGAAGTATTTTTGCATAAAATAATTAGGGAACGTTTGCGCAAAGAAAAATTGATTTTTTCTTCAAGCGTATTATAATATTCATATTATGCTACTATATACACATTATAGAAGATGTTCATTGTCTTACTAGTACAAAAATGTTGTTATTGTTGTACTAGTACAAAAATGTTAGTGTGTTAGTTCACCGCTGGCGGCGGCAGTTGTCACAACAACACAGATTATATTGAAAATTGTTATTTGACAGTTGTATCGTTTTTGTTTTGTTGTGTACAAAGCCAGCTTTGGCTGAAATTGCAAACACTACAGATAAAAAATTCCAAAGAAAAATGTCAAAAAAATTCTTTGAAACACTTGAAGAAAAAATAGTATATGTCATTCGGAGTAGAACGCCCTTTTTGTTTTACCCAGCTTGCCAAGCCTCGGCTAGCGCCTCGGCCGTAATAGCTGGGTTCAACACAAAAAGACCGCTTTCTACTCCTAATAACATAATATACTATTCCATGTTAAACTCCAATGTTTCACTTTTCGATTTACACCCTGTACAAAAGTGAACTGATAAGTAAGTAATAACTATCCGTATGGTAATATTATTACAATACTTACTTGTCAACAACGCGCTACAAAATGAAAATAAAATAAAATGAAAATATAATGATCTTCATTAAATACAGATAACGTTAGCATATCGTTCTAAATACGATCTACTTTATTCTAAAGTAATAAACATGAGGAACAAAGCACATAATTTGAATATTTGTCCTATTGACATATATCAAAATAATTGTTCTGTTAACTATAGCAATCTGAAAGTAGCATTAATGAATATCAAAAAATTATATTTATCCATAATGTCTTAAATATCTGAAACCGATAAACTATTGAACAACCCACAGATTTTCTATTACTACCCGATCGCTTTTAATTTATATAGCGGCAACTACAACTGTAAAATAAAAATAGCAACAAAGTGCAACTACCTGAACCACCATAAAAAATTGATCAAATTAAGTCTATTCTTAATTACACCACGCCAATTTCCCGAAGGTTAACCAACTAATCTATGACTAATCAGTTATATATTGATGGAAAATCTAATCAGAATTAACATTCCTTATTGTATATGTTGAAGCCACAGTGTTCAAGTCTTGTTTATTCATTGCATTATAGTTTACGGTTGTTGAGGAAGCGCTTGTTGTAATTAACGTAGGCGCTGTTCGTAAAAAAGAAACAGAATAATTGTGAAGGTCGTAGCAGGCGTGGTTGACCAACTTTTCGCCGGAAGTTAGACAAAAAATACAAGACATTATAACAAGGAATTGAAATAGAAGACATAGAAGATACTGATGAGCAATTTAATTAAATTTGATCGATAATCGACTGAAGAATGGATGATGGGTCCCAAGGGAAAAATGATTGGACAAGCAGTCTACTGATGAAAGTTATTTATTTCTAACCGACGTTTCGACTAAAACGTTAGTCTTCTTCAGGGCAAGAAATGGTCAATTACATATCATTTGTGGCAACCACCCATGAGGAACACGTGTGACCACATGTGACTGACTAGTTGACTTATATGTGTCACATATAAGTCAACTAGTCAGTCACACGTGTAATTTTTGATAAAAAAAGTTTTTATTTTACATTTTGGACTACAAATTTTACAATTTTCATATTTATTTTTTTACAATTGACTGCTAATCTTTTTATATGTTATTTATTGATGTTTATATACCTTATGACGATCAACTCTGTGATAATTTTATCGAAAACTGTTCCTCATGGGTGGTTGCCACAAATGATATGTAATTGACCATTTCTTGCCCTGAAAAAGACTAACGTTTTAGTCGAAACGTCGGTTAGAAATAAATAACTTTCATCAGTAGACTGCTTGTCCAATCATTTTTCCCTTGGGACCCATCAATTTAATTAAATATTGAGAAGGTTTAAAAACTTCTGTTGTTCTTGTACCCATTTCTGGGTTAGCTAATCTGATTTTATTTGAAGATTTCGGTAATAACGATATATCTGTACGATAAAAGGCACCTACCCAACATAAGTGCTGTCGTGGAAAAAACACAATCCCGTTTTCATTATAATCAACAAAATATGAAAATGTAGACTAGAGCATGAATTAAAAACAAGTATCATAAGGCAATCTGTTAACGTACGAGTCTAAAACTTCATTCCCATCTACTTTGTTAATGCATAACGTTAATACATATGCTAATAGATATGCGTAACAAGGTTTGTTATATGGCAACGCACATGATTATCACAGCTAGTTTTAATTTTAACGCATAAACACAATGCATAGCAACAAATGTTTGCAAACTCCAAAATGCATTACGCATTATGCATTAAGTAAATTTGTGACAGCTGTCAAAATAAATTTGCAAGAAATCTTAAAATCTTCAATTTCGAAGAAAACAAATAGCTGCATCTATAGTGCTACATTTGTAATACCATGTGCTCAAACAAAATTAAACAAGGAAATACGCTTCAGCAATCCCTTCCTGCCATGATAAACTTCAATTTTGACAGGTAATTTGAATAAATACAGATGTCAACTATCAATAATTTTTTTTTGCAGAAAATGCTGTTTTTCTTAACCTTACGCATTAGCACTATGTATTAAAGTTATGTCTTATGCATTATCATTACGTATTAAAAAAGTAGCTGTGAATGTAGCTTAATGCTGCAATTCTGTGCACACTCGTAACGATAGTTACGATAGCCTCGGAAATCACTACGATCAAAAATGCAATTCTGACACATATCGTAACAAACGAGTACTTTTAAAATGCTACGATTTCTCGTAAATATTTACTGTCAATTATTACTTGTCTGTAAGAATCGTAAAATATTTTAGATTCTATGTATGTCCGTTACATATGAATAAAATGGACAATATTAAACAAATTTTTTATAGAAGAAAAGCTCTTTTAGAAGAACATTTAAATAGGAAAATTCTTTTTTGTGTAATTTGCATAAAATAATGTTTCTTGTGAAAATATTATAGAAACTATGTAAAGGTTATAAAAAAATATACGGGACTCAGTGAATCCTTTTGAAAATTCAATTCAAATATTAACAGTCTATTTCAATTGGATAACATAATAGTACATAATTTCATAAATGAGTCGGTGATATTTGTGATTCCAAGTGGTTGTTTATCTCTTTATCTGAATTTCAATATTTCAAGCTATTTATTTTTATACGTATTTTTGCATACAGGTTCTAGCTACTTTAAATTTTAAAGTTCATGTCAAAATCTTGTAGGTTGCAACTGTTGCAAATTACCCATAGAGCGAGATGAAAAAAATTATATAAAACCGGCAAAAAGAAAAACAATATCATATTGTGTTTACGTAATCAATTCTAATAAAATTACTGTTATTAATTTTTCAATAGTTTCTATGAAAACTGAGGCGTTCGAAGTGTGTTACGGATAAAAGATGGAATGCATGTGGAATTTTTTGGTCCACCAGTGATGATGTAAAGAAAATCATCCGCACCCTTCTATATTAATAGAAAAGGGGAAAAGAAAATTTTGAATTAATAATTAGTGCGAAAAATGTATTTATTATGTATTAAGTTTTAATTTAATGAAAATGTACTCATATAATAAAAAAATAAATATGTCAGTTATGTTGGTAGTGCTTCCCGCTAACAATTGAAATTTCACATTTTGACAGTTTGTGTATTGTGTGCTGTAAATTTTGTCTGTAGGTATATATTAATACATTGTATCAAACAGTACGCTTATAGATCTTCTTTTATATATAAGTACACCGAAATGGAAAAAATTATTTAATGACATCATTAGATGATCACACTTGTTTCCCAAAATCCCACTGCCGAGTAGGGGGAGTTGCTTTCGATATTGGTGATATATTTTTGCATATTTCGTGTAATATTTTAATGGAGGTCGTGAAGAATTGAAAGTTTTTTGGATTTTATTATTTTAAACCCTTTTAAAACAATAATTTCCATTTTATTTCTCATTAATAAATTCATTTCTATTTCTACACTGGCTTAGTGCTTTAATTATTTAAAAAAATAACTTACTTTGAAGCCTTATATGTTGTACCATAATTTTCTGTCAAAATAAGAAGACATATATGACATACCTGAAACAAAAGAAATATGTAATTAGAAATTTAAAAAATAAAACAATAAACATTAATAGGCTACTTGCGTGGTACTGAAAATCTGATATCTATCAGTAAATACCTAAAGTAAAGTTGAAAACGTATGTAAAAATATAAATTTTATTTTTAAAAAATTATGTTTTTTAATAAATTAAGAAAGAAGATTTTCTTTGACGTCATTATTTTGAACTGAAGAAAGGGATGCATATTTAAGAATATAACCTGTAGATGGCGAGCGAGTGCGAGTTTTAATTTGATTATGACATTAGTTCATTTTTCTGTCACTGTCTCTCTTCTTTATTATTTACAATTTGTGTGGTTTTTATTACTTTTATTACGTATTTCGATTTGTTAAGCAGGATTTTAACTTAGCTTATACTCGTACAAGATTAATATGACAAACGAAAATATTAACCTCCAAACTATTATTCAAACGTCAAACAGTTGATCTGTCATGTTTAAATTACCCGCACATGCCGTTGCTATTGGACGTACCGATGTTATTGCTTTACGGCCATTCATTCGTTCGGCGTAATTCTACGTCATACATGGCGGTAATTTAAATATTAAAATTTCATTAATTTTTTTTGTCCAATTAATGAAAATTGTGCCAAAAGAAAAAATATGGATAGCAAGTTTTTATGGTCTCTTCAAAAATATAAAATAAAAAAATTGTACGCAAGTAGTCCATTCTAGCAGTTTTTCTATATATGAACTGCTTTACTAAATTGTGGTCCACAAGATAATAATAGTGGGTCCGCTGTAAATATGTGAGAATTTAACGTACAACGAAATAAAATACAAAGGCTCAGGATCGGATTTTGCAGTACACATATGAGTCTTTTTTCTAAGCTTCGATCAATATATATGTACAATCGAAGCCTGAGGATCACAAAAAGATAGTACAAAATATACCTGTCCGTAATACGAAAAGTTTAGGAAACACTCCAATAAATGAGTGTTTTGTTGTAACAATAAAGTATATAATATATTCGTTTTTTTTTTGTTTACAGGATGGCTACAAAACTGTAGGAATACCAGGAGATGAATGTTTAGAGTAAGATATTTTACATTTGAACCATATTTTTAATTACATATATAATTTGTTTTTACAGTAAAACATTTCTGGTGTCTCCATTAAATGATCCCAAATGGTTTGGAATCTACTGTGGTTTCATTTTAGCCATATGGTTAGTCATAATGCTTTGGTAAGTTCAAAATTTGAATTTAATATTTCACTAGATTTATTTGTACAAATTTATACTCATATAAATAAAATAAATAAAATATATCATCACGGCTTATTACCCATTGCTGGGTGTACCAATCTGCTTTGTGACGCCTGGTAAGCGCCCGCACGGTGCAAATATATCATCTTTACCGATATCTGTATACTCATATCAGGGGATATAATTTGAAAAATTTAGAGCTGCACTTTTTTGTTTAAGGAAATGACGGAGGGGGGGGGGCTTTTCATGTAAAGACATAAATCAAAATTAATTTGATTAAAATTATGTCTCCACAATATTTACATATAAAACAATAAGTACACTAAAAAAAACTAAGACAAAATACAATTGTATTCCAAAATTGAACCACAGTAACCACTGAAAATGGTTACGGTTTAACCGCGGTTACTATGTTATCGGTACTGGGCTGGAAAAATTGAACACTTTTCTCTTAACATTTGATAAGAAGCTAACAGTTAACTGGTAAAATTTAAGATATTTTAACAGTTGAAATTTACGCAAAGTAAATCTAAATACGTGACACGTGAACGCAAGTTCTCATCTGTCATGCGCCAAAATGTAACCGCACCACAACCGCCGATCTAGAATCTAGCACGGTTAGCTTGGTTACGGAAAAGTTACCATATCTTTCAGTAACCACGTTCCGAAAATACAACCGGTTACTGAAAAAGCAACCGCGGTTTAACGTGGTTCAATTTCGGAATACAGTACTAAAGTACGAACTGCAATACATAGATGTGTTCGGGAAACGCGCGTTTTAATAATTAAAAATATATTTTGTAATATTCTTGTTTCATGTACACATTTAAATAACAAATAATGGAGAGAGAAAAAGTAAGCAACTGAAAAATTTGAATTTACAGCTGCATTTTTCAAATTTAGAACTGCAGAAACAAGCCAGAGCTGCACTAAATTATATCCCCTGACTCATATTATACGAAAAATACAAAATCCGCTTTCCAATAATATATTATCTGCACGTACTTTAAAATGTAAAATGATGTAAATTATTCAATGATTTTTTTATAGTTCATTTCGAAGGGTGAAAGCCTACATCCGTTCGATGACTTGCTTCTTCATCCCTGTGTTTGGATGCATGATAGCTCTTCTTGTTAAGGCTATTATGTACCAACATGAGGGGAGCAGTTTAACCGAAAACGTAGATTGGAGTATACTTCAAAACGCAGATGTAAGTTTCGATTCATTAGAGTGCTTTCTATAGTAGTAGGTGTAAAGTAATTAACCGTATTTGTTAATATGTTGTAGGTATGGTACTACGCGACAATACAATTATTTTTTTCGACACACCTTGGATTTGGCAACGTGGTCACGTGTGCGGGAAAGGTGTACAACAAGGCTGATCCGTTTTGGTAAGATCCTTTTGAGTAATTTTATTATTACATTAGAAGAGAAAATTGTAAATTTTTGCACGATATTATATTCAAAACTATTAATTAAATAATTTACTTGGAAATTTCTATTGTTTATTCATTTCTGCAATTTGGTTGACTATACTAGCTGTTTCTTTTAACACAACAAGTGCTTTTTTTGGGCGATCTAAGGACTTTAGAGAAAAATGTTAAATACAATTTTTTTGTTAGTACAATAATTTATTATTGATATTATTTGATAATGAGTTCATACAAAAAATTGTTCGTTTTTTTGTTTAAATTAAACAAGCATAGTCTAATTTATCGATCTGTATGAATAAATTATTTTTTATTTACATTTATTGTTGAATAAAATTGTTTTAAAGTATGACATTTTTAAAAAGTTGCAAAAAACCAGCCATGTTGTGACTTCAGCGTTTCACACTGCAAGTTCAGACACATTTCATACAGCCTTATTATATCGACACAGAATTTCTAAAAGAAAAAATTATAAAGACTATAAATTGAGAATTATATATCTAAATATTTGATAGAAATGCTACAATATATTAATATAACATCATTCTATTCATTTTTATAAATATAATTTGCATTTGCCCTGAAGTTATCCATGTATCACTCAGCTCCTGGTCATTAGTCATTCGTTTTTACTTTTTCGTCTGATTAACATTTATCTACGTTGTTCGTTGTGTATTCTTATAATTTCATTACTGTTGCTTTGTTGCGTATCAAATCTGTATTTTTCAATACAAACAGTCACTGTTTTTCGAGTTGTGTTTTTTGAATCACGCGGTACTATTAAAAATATTTTCTCACTATTTTTGCTAGAATTTTGGAACAATGACACAAAACAGCGTTTCACCGACATGTTTACTTTTGTAAATTTCAAGTTATCTTTAAATGTCACTTTGACGTTTAACCTAATGTGACAACCAAAATGGCCGCGTTGATGAAACGCTGAAGTCACTGGGCAAGGGACGAGGCGGAAAAAATCTGCTGCGTTTTGAATAATGTCATTTTTAATTGCAATTTTTTTCAGTAATAAAGATTTAAGGAATAATAAAAAATCTGGTGTGGCCAACACATTACCGCCCTCCATTTAGAGCCCGAGTCACAAAAAAGATTAAGTTAATCCTTTTTTGGATTAGCGAATTTTATTCTAATTTTGACAGTTTATTTCTTAAAATATAATCTAATCCAAGTAACTACCTTTTTTTAAACCCCTCAACAGGAATAAATTCCAATTACAGAGCGGGTTCACATTCACACACATCCATGCCTTAGTGGGATTCGAACCTAGAGCCCCGAGGGCACTCATGACATGCGGCGTTGCTCTAATCATTGAGCCACCGGAGCTATAATAAAATGAAGATTAAATTTTAAATACCGGGATAGAATAGAATTCACTAATCCAAAAATGAGGATTAGCTTAAACATTGTTGTGAATCGTTAATTTTATTTATTATTCCTTTTCTATTGTTCTATTTACTTTTTTCTTTTTAAAACGTTACTAATATTATTTTGAAATGATTAGTTCTTTGATAGTGACATTTTTCTGTCAGTTACATACATATGAATAAATGCGTTTTGTTTGTTTAAAGCGTAGGCTCTGGAATTTAAATTATAGATAATTTTATAAATTTGTCCATAAAATATATAGAAAAAGTATGAATGCAAATCTATAGAAAATTGAATAATCTTTAATTTTAATAATAACATTAATCTCGAAAACTAACATTAAAAGGTATTTTTCGAAGAACTATTTTGAGCTTCTAGTAAAGTGCCATTTCCGGTTATCCGATTTCCACCAAAATCTAATGGGCTCTTTCCATTACAAAAAAAGTTCGAAATACAAGGTTTTAAAATTTTCTGAATGATATTTGAGTTAGAGTGGAGGATCCACACACACACACATACACACAGACATCATCGTGAAAATGTTTAAATTGGATTCTAGGGACCTTAAAACGTGGTCATTTACCAAAATCTCGATATGCGATTTTTTGCACGATCCCTATACCTCTCTTACCAAGGGTAGCGGGAGGTAAAAATACGGGTCTATTATTTTTCATTACTCTATCGATTAAAGTTAAAAATGAAAAATCGTTCATGACTTCATTTCGTACATTCGTTATTATTAATTTCTTAGTTATACACGTTGCTGTTTTAGATATATTTTGAATGATAGATAATTAGTATATTTGTATTTTATATATAATTTTGACAATAAAAAATCTGATGTGGACACCACACAACTTTCTTGTACGCAAAACCAATATGAAGATGAAGTATAGACCCAATTATAAAATTGCACGTATTTGACGTAATTTGACATTAACTACTATTTTTTTATTTTTTTGTTATTTTTTGTCCTAAGCCATAGCGCTTCATTACAAAAACCAAAAAGTATATGTTTTAAATTTACATATCTCGCTTATACAAAGCCTAATTTAATAATAATGATGTGCTAGACGCAGAATTTAATTCTCTAAAACTATTATTTGAAGCATTTATTTCTAAAATCAAAATGAAACCATTTTATTCAAGAAAAACTGTTAACAACTTCGGGTAATATATCACTTCCGGTTAGCCTGTTTTAACCAAAATCTGCTATGTTATTCCAATTGATATAAAAGTCTTATATACCAAATTTGAAAAGTTTTGGATTATATTTTAATATAGTTTTTCATTAAAATCTATTATAGGCTTCAAATAAAGTACCATTTCTGGAAATTATGTAATGACCAAAAAGGGAGGTGCACAACTAGATGTTATAGAACTCCTAAATACAAAATTTCAACTTTCTGCGGCTTACCGTTCTTGAGTTATGCGAGATACGTACGTACGTACGTACAGACGTCGCGACGAAATTAGTCAGAATGGATTCACGGATGGTCAAAATGGATATTTCCGTTGAAATCTCAAAACCGAAATTTTTCGCGATTACAATACTTCCTTTACTTCGTACAAGGAAGTAAAAAAGTCCCAAACATTGTCACTCCAATTAAAAAGTCCTAAACATTGTCACTCAGATTGAAATTTTGTCTTACTACGAGGTGTGTTCAAAAAATATCGCGAATTTTGTGTTTTTTCAAAAATTATTTATTTATTCATGAATATCTATTTTGTCCCCTTCAAAGTAATCCCCATGAGATATTATACACTTGTGCCAACGGTTTTTCCAATCTTCAAAGCACTTCAAAAAATCATTTTTTTTTTATCTTGTTCAGCTCCTCCTTCGATGCCGTCTTTATCTCGTCAAGCGTAGCGTAACGTCGTCCTTTCATGGGCCTCTTCAGTTTAGGGAACAAGAAAAAGTCACAGGGGGCCAGATCTGGGGAATACGGTGGCTGCGGCATCATTAGTGTGTTGTTTTTGGCTAAAAAGTCGCGCACAAGCAACGATGTGTGAGCAGGGGCGTTATCGTGGTGCAAAAGCCAATTTTTGTTCTTCCACAAATCCGGGCGTTTCTGGCGGATTGCTTCGCGCAAATTGCGCATAACTTGCAGGTAATATTCCTTATTGACCGTTCTACCCTGTGGCAAGAACTCATGATGCACCACGCCCCTGCAATCGAAGAAAACTGTCAGCAAAACTTTCACATTCGACCGAACTTGGCGCGCTTTTTTCGGTCTTGGTTCGTGCGGCAGCTTCCATTGAGATGATTGAACTTTGGTTTCCACGTCATAACCATAAACCCACGATTCGTCACCAGTTATGACCCTCTGGAGCAAATTTGGGTCGTCGCGGACAGAGTCCAACATCTCATTAGCAATGTTCATGCGATGCTGTTTTTGGTCGCAATTGAGCAATTTTGGTACAAATTTCGCGGCGACCCGTCTCATGCCCAAATCATTGATAAAAATCGAATGGCACGAGCCAATCGATATGTTTAGGTCCTCAGCAACTTCTCTAACGGTGATTCGACGATTGGCCAATATCATTTTCTCCATTTCATTAATTTTTTCGTCTGTTGTTGAAGTGCTCGGGCGTCCGGCACGCTTTTCGTCGTTCACATCTTCTCGGCCTTCTGAGAACATTTTGTACCACCGATAAACGTTGCTTTGGTCCAAGGTAGCTTCTCCGTATGCCACAGTCAACATTCGGAATGCATCCGCGCACTTAATTTCGTTTTTCACACAAAATTTGATACAGGTTCTTTGTTCCATTTTTTTGAATAGGTAAAAATCGAAGACGATACAAAACACGTGCAAGCAAAGCAGCTGTCAACAATTAAGTGAACATTCAAAATGGCCGAGCTTGTCGACATAAGTGAGAGACATGAGTACCAACATAAAGCCACAAAAAGATCGAAATTCGAATATACGTAACCCGCGAAAATTCAAAATTCGCGATAGTTTTTGAACACACCTCGTATACTATGTCCAATGAATCCTGTATTGAAAACTATAAAGAATAAGTTCTCTTTCTGATTATTGTGCGCATTCTTTATCAATGTCACAAGAATTCCATAAATGCGAGTGCACTGGGAGAACTTTGTTAGAATGCTGTTAAGATTTTCAGCATTCCTGGTAAATTCTATGCGCGAAAAGTACTTGAACTAGCGGCCTTTATACCGCACTATTAAATATTTGTAGTGGAAAACAAGACTGTGGAATGCAGCAGAGCGAATCGTGGGGCGCATAAGATAGTGACATTACTGACCAAGAAGACAAATTTTATTAAAGAGCAACAATAACTAATACAAAATTAACTTTTATATGATTACCAAATTTATTTAAATAGGTGAAGCGAATTATACAGTAATTTTGCAGGCAAATATTAAAGAGAAATTCATAAATATATCGTATATGTAGAGTTCGTGCCATAGCATCTAAATGTCATAGCGCTCAAATTTCAAAGCATTTAAAATTCACAGCGCCCAAAATTTACAGCGTCTAAATATGATGCCCCACCACCAATTGTCATAGCGTCTAAATCAGGGATCCGAACCGTAACGAAATTGTAACCGAAAACCGCACCGATATTTGACTTTTTGTGAAACCGTAACCGAAAACCGAAACCTATATTTTATTTCTTCAAATATGGAAAACGAAAACCGATACGAAAAATAAATTCGTTCTGTAACCGAAAACATAACCGAACCGAAATAATATCGGTACTAAGACCGTAAAATTAAAAATAGGTATTTTTTATTAACCCACATCTTTTTCATAGAAATACTTTGTATACCTTCATGAAAAAGTGGTTATTTAAAAAAAATAAGGCATTTTACTCCATTTTTCAATGATTTTATGCAATTATAATAAAATAAAATTTGTTGACATTTATCATTTAAACACCCATTTAGTTTACGTATTACTATTGGAATAGAATTATTATAAATAAATAAATAAATATATCATCACGGCTTATTACCCGTTGCTGGGTGTGCCAATCTGCTTTGTACACAGATGCGGTAATGATGAAATATTTGCATCGTGCGGGCGCTTACCAGGCGTCACCTCACGGGCACTCACTGTTGGCGTGGAGAGTGCACCACAGGGGTCAATTTTGTGCCATTTAAAATTGGAAATATTTGGTGTCGGTCGGGATCGAACCCGGTTCCCCAGATTCGCGACCTGACACTCAGGCACGCGGCCACGAGACCCCATTATTATTATAGTTTAAAATTAAAATATTAATAATTTACGAAACGTATCGTATTTTTGTTACAAAAATAAACTTAAGAACTCTATCTTAAAATAATTACAGATTCTTTTCGAATTTTGAATTCCGAACAAGCCGAATATATCTATTTTTACTAGTTGTTAGTAAAACGTGGAATTAAAATGTTATTACATAATGAAATAGGTACTAAATGTATTTTATGTTGCTGAAAATAAAAACTAAGCTAATTATACATTTAAACCGAAACCGAAAAGAACCGAAACCGTAACGAAAATGAAATTTATTTGTTTTTTTAACCGAAACGAAAACCGATATAATATTTTCAAAAAAACCGTAATCGATAACCAAAACCGAATTTTTAATGTATAAACCGTTAACCGTAACCGACCCCAAAACTTTTCGGTTCGAGTCCCTGGTCTAAATTTGTCCTGGCTTATTTAGATGCTGTAACAATTGGTGGTCGGGCATCATTTAGTTTAGACGGTGTAAAGTTTGGGCGCTGTGAAATTTAGACGCCATGAAACTTGGACGCAATGACATTTAGACGCTGTGGAATGATTCGGTATACGTATAGATGTTTCACAATTTTGGGTACAAACTTTAAAGGCATGTAGTACTGACCAAAATGAGTAAAAAAAGATTAATTAACGGGTCCGATTTTCAATGAATTTTAACGGGGTTTATCTCTGCTATCTCGAAAACTATAAGAGTGACTTCAATTCAATTAGACTTTTTGTTTCCTTTGAACTTTGAGAGATCATCAAAGATGTGCTTTTATTTAAAAAAATCTGATGTGACCAGCACATTACCTACCGTCAGTTCTATGTAGTTTGTATAAATTCCACACAGAAAGTTTTTTTGCAAATGATTCCATATTTCCAGTACATTACCTTCAGTCAGTTCTATGTATTTTGTACAGAAAGTTTCTAGTAAGATTCTATATATTTCCAGTAAAATTATAACTCAAATTTGTTGTGTAAATTGCACTTTTACACTGACGTTTGTCAATCAGAATTTTCTTAATATAGTAGATGTTTCTATCTTTATATCACAGCTGGCTGCTTTGTGAAATTTAATTTCTTTATAATTTTATAACTCTATATCCATTTAATATGAAGTATAAAATACAGTCAAATCGTATAGAGAATAAAATATTCTTAAATATTTATAATATATATATATATATATATATATATATATATATATATATATATATATATATATATATATAATATGAAAAAGTGATATTTAACAGCATTTTTTCAAGAAAAACTGTTAAAATCTTCAAATTAATGTACTTCCGGTCGACCAACTATAACCAAAATCTAATCAGCTCTTCATATGGATCTAAAGAAAAGGAATACGCAAAAATTATAATTTTTGGAAAGGCGGTATTGGAGTTATGCGATCCGAAAAAATCGTCACACACATACATACATACATACATACATACATCCATACATAATAGTAAAAATAGTAAAATCGTATTCTAGGGACCCTAAAACGTGCTTATTCATTAAAAACCTATCATCGTTTTTTTTGACCAAAGACAATACCTTCCTTACCTAAAGGTGGGAAGGTAAAAAAATCATGTAATTGTACTAAGTTAAATGTTGTGGCGACCTTGACCAGTTTTTAATTTTTAAATAACTTAACTATTAGAAATCGGTAGAATGTTTGATAAAAAAATTTTACTGGATTTTTGTAGTCTATTTACTGGCATAGACAAAATTTTGTTCGATCACTTTCACTTCCTATGTCAGTTTCGATTTTATTACAAAATGGCATCTTCCTCGAAACAGTTGAAGATCAGACTTTTGTTGATTAAGGTTTTTTTTACTGATTTTTGTCATTAATTACTTATTTTTTTCTGAATTACATTTGGAAAGATTGGCGTATTATTGTAGATGATGTTAATGAGATTATATCCTATTTTAGGGCGGGTATGGCCTACATGGTAGTAAATATCATCCTTGGCGCGCTTTCCGTGATGACGTGCTACATTTTGGCGGGAGATTCCCTGCGCGCGCATCCTGGAAACAACAGCATCACAGAATTGCATCTTTTCAACGCTATCTATGATCAGGCAGTCTCACATCAAGAAAATTCACAAACTTGGACTGTCTTGGCGTATTTTAGCATCTTTCTTTCTGGTTTTATTAGTATGGTATGCTCAACTTTAATACTTGTTACAGATCGCCCAATATTGGAACTCATTTCAAGGTTTCATGTGCACTGGCAAGGCAAAGTGAAATTATATTGTACAGTCCCATGCATAAAGCATGGTACCTATCAATATTTTTCGTAAGCACGAATCCGAACGAAGAGAAGCGGAGGTTACCGAGTGGTCATTCGTTTGTTGTACGGACTGTACGAATAATCATTTACCTAGAATTTTATTATCTCTTTCTTTTCATAGTGCTATCGCATGTTATTTTTTTGTGCAACCCAAATGAGTTCCAGTGTTCCAATATTGACCGATCTGTAATGAAAATGTACCTACAATGTGTATTTTGTTTCAGTTGGCAGTAGTGTTTACGATTTTAAAAGCGATAAGAATAGAAACCAGAAACAAATGGCAGTGGTGGAAAACAGCGGGGTTGTTTTGTTTAATATTTTTTGTTTTGGGGGTTCTGTCAATACTCGTACCTAATTTTGAAGTAGTGCATATTTTGGACCATTATATAGTAGGAAATTTATTGTTAATATGTACCATATTAGAAGTTAGTGCCTTTGTATATATTTATGGTAAGTACAATACGATATTTCTAGTTAATTTCATATTTTCACTTACGACACTTGAAAAAATTGATTAACTAATTTCTAACTAACTTTCGCAACTTAATTTCAAATGACAGTTAAATAACTGTTAAAATGATAATGCAAATTTTGTTTTTCACCGCCTACCTGATTTTCTTATCAGTAATTCTAACGTGACCTTCGCATTAAAAAGTTGCTATAATATATTAGAAATAAAATTTAAATCCTTCTATGTCATGCAAAAAATGTTGGTTTTTTTGTTTAAATTATACAAGCATAGTCTAATATATCGATCTGTACGAATAAATTATTTTTTATTTACATTTTTTGTTGTATAAAATCGTTTTAAAGTATGACATTTTTAAAAAGTTGCAAAAAGCCAGCCATGTTGTGACGTCAGCGTTTCACACTGCAAGTTCAGACTCATTTCATACAGCCTTATTATATCGACACAAAATTTCTAAAAGAAAAAAAATTATCGGCTCTAAATTGAGAATTACATATCTAAATATTTGATAGAGATGCTATAATATATTAATATATCATTCTATTCATTTTTATAAATATAATTTTCATTTGACCTGAAGTTATCCACGTATCACTCAGCTGCCCGTCATTCGTTTTTACTTTTTTGTCTGATTATCATTTGTCTACGTTGTTCGTTGTGTATTCTTACTGTTGCTTTGTTGCGTATCAAATCTGTATTTTTCAATACAAACAGTAAACTATTATTCACGAAAGATGACTATTCAAGGTCATTTGTTCCATGAAAGAATACACATCACTTTACAGCAGTAGCTTAGCAACATTTTGTATTAGAAAGAGAAAGATGATTTGACCTATGTTTACTTTACTTGTGACAGATATACGTAAATAGTGGCATTACTTTCTAATACACTATAAATAATAATGACGTATATCTTAGAGTTACAGATACCTAATTATATATTACACTGCCCTCTGTGCTAATATTTACCCAGTGGCGTTGACGTTTAAATCAAATTATTTCGCTAGTATTTTGGCACGATGGCATAAAACAGCGTTTCCCGACATATTTATTTTACTTACTAAAAATCTATATTGTCATTTAAATATTTTTGTGACGACGTCATACCTTAAAAACAAAAGAAAGAAATTTATGTGTATTTTTCAAAACTAAAATCGACGTGTTTTAGCGTTTAAAAAACCGGTTGAGGTCGCTGTTTTTTTTTAATATTCCATACTTTAATCCCACATTATATAGTAATTATGGGTCATTATTTGCACCGCTCTGAGTGCTCTGCATAGTAAAATATTCTTACTGTTCCTTTAATATAAATGCTAATTTTGTTTGAAATAATTTTTGGAACTACAGTTTTCATTCTCATAAAAAATTGTTTCAAACAAAAATAGTATTTATGTTAAAGGAACAGTAAGATTATTTTACTATATTTTACTATACTGAGCATGTTTTCATTTCAACAGAGCGGCGCAAATAATGGGGTTTAGCATCCAATGTTATAATGCAAGAAGTGATATAAGGCGCAATTTTTTTAGGGTGCTCGAACATCTACATCGACTTCGAATTCATTTTGGGCAGCAGTCTAACCTTCATCTGGAAACTTTTATGGTGGCTAGCCCCTCTTCTCATGACCGCCATCTTTGTCTGGGCCTTGGCCACAATCCGCCTTACCGGCATTTTCTACGAGGACCCCCTTTGGATGTACGCCACTGGCTGGGCAATAGTTTTAGTGTGTGTGCTAGTGATTATATTATTTGGGTGCTATGAAGTGTATATACAAGTAGACTATAATTTAATACAAAAATTATCTAGTGCTTTGAAGCCCTGTCGAAAATGGGGCCCCGTGGACCCTATGGTACGCCATGGGTGGATCCAGTGGCGTAGCAAGACGGGTACAGGTGATAGAGACTTTACTTTAAAACGTAGAGGTACCAGAGACTATACACATTCAGTTAAAAATAGAAGAAATCAAAATAATAATTCTAGTATGAAATTTTCGAATAGTGATTTTTCCAACGGAGAGATGTCGCCACCGAATTATGGCGCCTTGCAAAATGGCGGACAAAAACCTACACTTGAAGTTGTTTCAATAACAGACACACTAGACAGAACTGATAAACCTAGAGTGCTAAATCAGAATAAATATTTTTCTGAAGCAGATAAATTTTCTAAATTAAATATGAATCCTTTAGGAATTCCTTCCATGTATGGAGATACTACAACAAATGATTCTAATTCTGAAGGATATGGGACCATCAGAAATGGTCCATATGTAGTAGCAAATGAGGAATTTGACCATGTTTGCTGGAGAAAAAATACGTATGAAGAAGCCACTGAATTATAGTAACATTAAAATAAATATGTACTTTCTACACGTTGTGGAACCACGCCATATTGTATTCGATATTGACTTGATATATTAAACGACCAAATCATAGTCAAGTCAATTGCTATTTTGTACTAGACCGTATTGATATTAAATTATTGATAAATGATTCGGATATCTTCGGCTTGGATTGATAAATCTACGTACATTTCAAAAATATTGTGTAGACACGCCTGCGCATACAATCATTTGAATAACGAAAACCGAAAACGACTATTACGAGACTTCAATTTAATTCGCAAAATAATGAGAATTCAAAGTAATCAATTTACTTTAGATGACATTATTTTTATTAGTTTATTTCGCCTTAGAAAGGAACTTATACATAATTTTATTCATCAGCTTTTGCCATAATGTCAAATTCAAACCATCCAATATCTATTACACCCATAGAACTAATAAATACTTTGTAAATGGAAGGAGCGTAGACAAGGATAGTCTGTGGTTAACATTGTACAATAAGGACAGAGCGAGAACCACGTGACTGAGGTCTACTGTCGCTAGAAATTTAGTACAGCGCGCTCGAAATTTCTTGTTTTATTTAAATATAATAAGAAAATTATTATAAATAAAGTATTAAGGATACTAAAAATTAAAATGGCTAAGGTGTGCTGTGCATATAATATAAGAAAATTTTTAATTTGATAATAAAGCAGTTTAATAGTCATTGGCCAGTTAATAATATATTAATTTGCTTATTACACTATTAAAATACAAAAGTAACTAATAATTCATAAAATTATTGATTAAAAATCATTAGTTTTATTCATTTTATTCAACTTTTCCTGTTGCCTTACAGAGCGTACACGGTAGTCGTACCACGTGACTAAGGTCTACGTTCTTCTATCGCTCTCCCACTGCAGAACTTTGTGTATAGCTATCTCTCTTGAATGTTAACCACACAGCACACTGTGTACGGCTATAGGCAAGACTCCATCCATATGTATTTATTAGATCAATGATTACACCTGAATTAAACATATTTACCGCGTTAAGTTTTTATCCTACTGATATTTATCAAAAATTAATTGGACAAAGTTACAATATATCTATGACTTCACGGAAAATCCGGTTCTCACACAGCATGCACACCGTAGTCCGTTGTGCAGAAAACACTTTTCGAAGGTTGATTTCGTATTTTTTTTTTTCAAAAATATATTGTACGATATGGTTAAAGCAACAACTTTATATTGTCGCTTTCTATCAAGTCAATAATTTCTACATATCAATAAAAATAAAGCAATAGCAATATCATATAGTTCCAAAATATTGAGATTGACAAGTGACCTAGGGAAGGGGTAAAGTGCAGTAAGGGGAACATATCAATGTGGCGTGGTAGTACCACAGGTATCAATATTCGTGAGGACCAATAAACACTATCTAAGTATTACTAAAATTTGTAAAAAAAAAACAGATTGGATTGTGGTTCTGTAAACGTGAGTGATTTTATAGCCGATTCTATACAAAACTGTAAGATCTGAAAATTTGCAAATATTGAACAAAATCGCAACGAAAGCTGCCTCTCTTAAGTACAATTTTATATTGTGTTTTTGTCTGATTTTTACAGATTTACAGATCTGTAAGACTTACGGTTTTGCAGAGCCGTAACTAGGGTTTTCAGCGCCTGTGGCAAAATAAAAAATTTGCGTCCTTACATATCAAGAAAATAAAAACAAAATAAAGTTCTGATGAGCGGTTCGCGAGTTACTAACAACTTAAATTTCCATGAAGGCTTAGTTCTCATATTTTCATCTAAAATTTTGACACGATTAAAGAATTACGTATTTAATATGTATCGAAATTTCAGATGAAATGCCATCTACACCGATTTGCAGATGTATAAAATTTTAGAGAAATTTCATATAAGTTTGTTGTTAGTAACTTGCGAATCGCTGGTCGCCAAAAATCGTCTATACTCTGTTTCATTTAAGCCATTCAGCAGATGGCGCTCGTATCAGTGTCAGTTTTAAGTAGCCGATATTACATTGGATAAACTTGTTTCTTGTCAATCAGAGAGGTCAAAACTATTCCCTATTCTCTACAATAATGAATAGCTAAAATGGAACATTATAATAAAAAAGATGATTCAAAAAGCATCAATAATAAACTGTTATAAATAGTAAAATCTATTATACTCATAGATGGCGCTGAATAGCTTAAATGGAACAAGATATATACTAAGTATTAAATACCTAATATTGTTTATTTTTTGGGTAATTTAAATTTCTGTCATAAATTGTTATTCTGGTTAACTATTTTAACATAACTCTTTGAGTGTTCATCCTAGGCAAAAAATGTAAGAATCCTTTTTGTACAGGAAATTAGGAGCTTTAATTTTTTTATTCTTAAAAAAATTTGATACGGGTCACTGTTTTCAAGAAAATGGCCAAAAAATCATTTTTTGCACCTTTGACCCAAGATGGCGGCAAAATCCGGGGTCACAAGGATGCAAAATTAGTATGTCTTTTTTGGAGCTCCCAATTAAGAATAAAATTCACGCCAGCTTAGATAGATTTTAGAAATATTTGATCTAAAACCATATAAATGATTAAAATTTTGCGCCCCTAAGAATTTTGCGCCCGTGGCGTGTGCCACCTTTGCCACGCCCTAGTTACGGCACTGCGGTTTTGTACAGAATACTACTATTAAATATGATATCTAAATAAAACTAATTGGTTAAAACTAAAAGCCATGATGATATGCGATTCCAACATTTATTGACAATACTATAAAGCGTTTTACCGGCTGCAAATAAATTAAGGATCGTTGTATAACTTAAATAGCGAATAAATATTAAATGAAGAATAGTGGTATTAAATAAGAAAATAAAATGAATTTTTGAACAATATAGTGTGCTATATACTATTTCAACATTTACTGTCAGTAACAAATTAAGTTTTTACCGGTTGCAAAAAAAATTAGGGTCGCAGTATAACAACAAACCAAAGACATATCCAAGGAAATTATACGTGCCGTGACATATTCATATTCAAATAAAATGAATTGCTATTAAAATATCCAAATAAATAATATAATAGTGACAAAAAAAGAATAAAATTGACATTGTGTAAAAAAAGATAATGTAAAAACCTTATTTTTAAATTTTTGAAAGATTTTTCATGGCGTCACTCTCGACGTCTACAGAGTGATTGAAAACATAGAGACAAATAGTTATTTTCTGTATTATTCATTTTAGACTTTACCAATACTTTAATTTACAAAGTCGCGTGCGTGATTTTGTGACGTCATAATTTTGTGCACAAATACACGATAGAGAGCACACACGAACTTGTGCCTGTACTGTGCGTGAAACAGATCTGTTACTTTTCTAAGATACCTTATACAACAAACATTTTGAAAGTAAGTCAATATCCTTACAAGTTGTTTTTTTAATAAGTATAAATAACGAAATATGCTAAATAAAAATTATAAATAAATACAATTTATATTTGATTTAGATGTCAATTGTTGTACAATATTGTTCTATGCCGTCCTGCGAGAACAACTCGTTGAGAAGTAAAATAGATATTTATGATATGTGTTAAAAGTGACATTTTATTTTGTGAGAAGGAAGTTTGGAACACGACGCGAAGCGGAGTGAACCAAACCTTCGAACAAAATAAAATCACTTTTAACACGTATATCATATACTATTTTTTCTACAAACACTATTTTTAAATTTAAATTTGTATTTCTAATTTGACATTCACTTTTTACACTAGTTTCAAAAGTAACAATGATCTGTCACTTTTAACACTGGTGTCATAAAATGACATTTTTAACGATAAAAACAAACATTAAAAAGCCCACTTTTAATAGATTTGTAGAAAAATAAAATTTTTGTTCGTATTCTTTTGGCTCAAGATCTAAGGGAAAGATAAAAGCAATAAATACTCCAAAAGTTTTGAAGACTACTCTTGCTTGTGTGATGACAAACGTCAAATGTAGTTCCATTTTTACTCGGTATGGTCACAAAATTATGACGTCATTTGAAATTTTATATAAACTTTATATAAAAAATTATTTCTATAAAACTAGAAACTTATGTCACATAAAATATATACATATTTTCGTAAGTGGTTTGAAGTGTATTTTAGAGAAAAAAAATAGAAAATGTGGTTTGGCCCCATTCTACTTATGGCTTCCGGAGGTAGAATTCCGGATCTTTTTACAACAAAAACTGGCATTTAACTTACAGTAGCTATTTGTCTCAATTTTTTCAAGCACCCTGTATATTAAAAATGTCCCGATGGCATATTTCCACATACAACATGTCAACACCATATACCTTTTAATATAGTACATACTTACCTGTAGTATAAGTGATTGAAATGATCGTTGTAAAACGATGTAACGTTATTGATAACTAAAATGTATTTATGGATTGTCACACCCAAAAATTTAACTGAAATGTGTGATAATGCAAAGAATTTACAATTTAATATTTGTAAAAAGACTGTATACTTTTAAAAATGTTTGTATATATTTATTAATTTTATAATTTATCATGTTCATATATCAACTGAGTATACAATTACAATTAATAATAGACAAAAAATAAAAATTGAAATGTATACTCAATTTATGAATCATTATTTTGTCTACCACTGTATATTTGTAATCATTGTACATATATGTTTTAAAATAAATGATCTATTTATATATTTCATGCATTTTTTTTTTTATTAAATTAATAAGATTAGATTACATATCAATTATAAAATCAGTACAATCTATATTATATCAAAGATATATACATTAATTAAGTTATAACAATAATATCAATTTGACTTTTTATGCGTTCGTTCTACAAGTAATTTGTTCAAAAAATTCTTTATGCAAATCAGTCAGCGTTCTGTAAACATGATTTGGATTGACATCAGGATATTTTTCTTTAATTGATTCAAAACTTGAATTATTATTATTAATTAACACTGCATTCCATCCGGCATTTCTTGCAGCAATATAATCTAACGTAATTGTATCACCAATATGTAGACATTCTTCCGCTTTTAATCCAGATACCTGCGATTGTTTTATTGCTTCTTCAAATATTCTTTTGTCCGGTTTTTCAAAGCCTGCTTCATAAGACGCTAGCACAAATTTAAAATAATGCCTCAATCTTGTATTTTTAAGTAGGATTGTTAATCGTTGATCAAAATTGCTGATGACTCCTATCGTTTTATTTTGATTCCGTAGAAACGATAATAATCCTAGCGCCCCTGAACATTGTTGCCAACAATGTGCTTCTTTATACAATTCAATCAAATCATTAGCTACTAGATCCAATTTTTGTTCGTCGGCGTTTAAGTCTGCGTCTTTAAAAGTTCTGAAAACTATTAATTTCCACCACTTTTCCCACCCAATACCGGTTTCTCTTCCAAAATTGGGATGTTCTTTTTTTAATTGATACCAATGCGTTTTGAAGTTAGCCGCTAGGGCGTTTTTGTCACAACAAATGCCGTGGTTTGCACCAATTTCACTGTATTGTTTTCCTAAAGACAGGCGAAATTGTAGAAGCGTGTCTGTAACGTCAAATGTTACAAGTCGGAGACGAGCCAAATTCATTTTTAAACTTGTGATGAAACATTCACTTCGAAGCACTATACGAATTTTATTTATAGACCTTCAGATAATTTAGAACAAAGGTCAATTTATTTGTATTGTTCAGCTTTCGTAAGGCATATAAATACTAAATTTCATACACACATGTGTAGTAGTCAAACTTAAATATCAAATTAGTAAATAATATTGTTTTCGTAATAGGAATATTCCTTCCTCAAATTTCTAATTTATAATCGGACGTATGCTGCCATCTCTCGGAACAAATTTCAAATAAATCTGGCGGGCTACTCTCTGTCTATGTCGGTAAACGTACTTGCATATACTTCAGTCAATCTTAGAACAACACAAATCCATTGATAACTCTGTAAATAATTATTTTTTGTTAGACATACCGTATTTATAATGAAGTATATTCCGCAAATATTATTTTTTTCTTGACTTACATGAAAGAAATTGACGAAATTACTATTCTAACCTATTTGTCGATGGCACAAGTCACCTTGGCGAAACAGTTTTGCCAAAAGTCAAATTCGAAAAGATTAAATTTAAAAATAACAAAAAACATTCGGTAAAGACGTGATCAAAAAAGAATACAAGGAGTTTATGAGACACATAAATAAATATGAGTTTAATTGTTATGTTGACACATAAATCATATACTTTTAATTAATATTATTCATTTCATAATGAGGTTTTTTTTTAAATATAAAAACAAACAAAAATCACATGTATGAATCACGTGATTTCGTGACTACCTAAGATTACCGAGTATTGTATCTTTTTGTACAAATAAAACAGTATCAATACAATTAAAAAATCTGATGTGGCCAACACATGACCTCCCGTCAATTCCATGTTTGAAATAGCAATGAACCTTAAGTAAAGTATCACTTCCGGTTGATCGTTCGTAAACAAAATCTAATTTGTTGTTCCAATAAATAGAAAAGTGTGTAATACCAAATTTTGGATTATATTTTATTATGTTTTTCCTCGAAAATCTCTTAAGAGCTCCAAATTAAGTACCTCTTCCGGTTTATCATATAGGTATAGTCAAAATCTAATGCTGTTTCAAATTATACACGTGTTTTAAATACCAAATTTGAAAAGTTTTGGATCATGTTTTAATATATTTTTTCAAGAAAATCTGTTTATAGCTTCCTGTAAAATAGTACTTCCGGTTTATCAATTTTAGAAAACAACTAATATGTCGCTCTCATTAATATAAAAGTCTTAAATACCAAATTTGAAAAGTTTTGGATTGTACCAATTTATTTTTCACGAAAATCTGTCCAGAGCTTCAAATGAGGTATCACTTCCGGTTTATCAATTTTAGCCAAAAACCAAATATGTTGCTTCCCATTATATAAAATTCTTAAATACTAAATTTGACAAGTTTTGGAATATAATATATTTTTCATAAAAATCTGTTCAGAGCTTCAAGTAAAGTATCACTTCCGATTTATCAATTTTAGAAAAAATCTAACATGTTATTCTTATTAATATAAAAGTCTTAAATACCAAATTTGAAAAGTTTTCGATTGTATCTATATATTTTTCACGAAAATCTGTTCAGAGCTTCAAATAAAGTATCACTTCCGGTTTATCAACTGTATCCAAAATCTAATATGTTGTTTCCCTTCATATAAATGTCATAAAAACTAAATTTGACAAGTTTTGGGGTATATATTATATATAATATATATATATTTTCACGAGAATCTGTTCAGATCTTCAAGTAAAGCATCACTTCTAGTTGATTAATTTTAGTCAATATCTAATATGTTGTTTCCCATGATATAAAAGTCTTAAATACTAAAATGTAAAAGTTTTGGATTATATTTTAATATAGTTTTTCATTAAAAGCTGTTATGGGCTTCAAGTAAAGTATCACTTACATTTATCCAATTTTCACCAAAATCTAATCAACTCTTTATATGAATGCAGAAAGCTTAAATACGGAAAATAGATATATTTGGAAGTTTGTTATAAGAGTTATCGTGGACGAAAAAATCACACACATACGTACGTCATCGTAAAAATAGTAAAAACGTGTTATGGGAACCCTAATTCGTGCTTATTTACTGAAAACTCACCATCGAATTTTTGGCACGATTACATTACGTCACTTACCTACGGTATGACGGGAGGTAATAATATTGAACGTTAAAATAAATAAATAAAATATATGAAGTAAAATATTAACTAAATAGATAAATAAATCCATGGCAAAATTAATTTTGCAAAATTTAACCCTAACGATACCTTAGGAATTCATGTACAAGTGTTCGAAATTAATTGAGTTATCATTGGGATCTCCGAAACTATGTATAAGAGCAACGAGGTCGGTTAACCGCCAACCCCCGTCATGATTCAGTAGTTCATAAAATAAAAAGATAACTATTCCCTTAAAATTTTAATGAATGACATATTTAAATCTACGCCTTTAAGCTAAGTATATGATGAGATGCACCACTCGTTTCTATGTATTTGCAATGTCAGCTCATTGAAATCAGGCAAACAATAGTAAACTCGTTTCAGCAGAAGTAGTAGATAGAGACCTGAAAATTTCACCTAGCTACGGAATTTAGAGATTTCAGTTTACTTAAAATGAAAATAGTGTTAAGTATTTCGTTCCGTTGCCAATACCAGTGGCGTAGATAAAAATGAAACAATTTGTGCTCTCTTTTGTCAACGCAAAATGTTACTTTGCCACTCATGAGCGACAAAGTAGAAAAAACGCTCGCTGTCCAGATTTCTAACTATTAGAAAATATAGCTATTAATATACCTAGGAACTAGGAATGTTGTGCACATCATAACTGCCGCAGATGTCAGTTTGAATTCCGAGCTCGTAGAGCGAGGATTTTAAGACATCTAAGGCTTGTTATGATTAATAACGTCCGTGGTTTGTTCATTAGTTTATCGGTTTCAGAAAATTAAGATATTATTGATAAATATCATTTTTTGAAATTCTCTCATTAATGTCGACGAAAAATTGTAGGTCTTAATGTTCCATACATTTATTTGGAAAAATATGCATTAGTTGAACGTTTCGGGTTCACATTAACCCATCATCAGCAAAAGATGAAAATAATTTTATACATTTCAAAATCCATTGATTATATCTTCTAAGTTACATTTTTATATAAATTAATCCTTACAGGATCTGTTGATAACCATTAATGCTACTTTCAGATTGCTATGGTTAACAGAACAATTATTTTGACATGTCAATATGACAAATATTCAAATTATGTGCTTTACTCCTCATGTTTATTACTTTAGAATACAGTAGACCGTATTTAGAACGATAGGCTAACGTTATCTGTATGGATTAATGAAGAGCATTATATTTTCATTTTATTTTATTTTCATTTTATAGACCGTTGTTGACAAGTCAGTATGATAATAATATTACCATACAAGTACATACAGTTATTACTTAGTTACCAGACTATTTTTGTACATGTAAACATTGTAAGCAATGGAATAATATCCTGAAACCGGTAAAATAAATAAATATATCATCACGGCATATTACCCATTGCTGGGTGTGCTGCTTTATTCGCAGATATCGGTAATGATGATGACATATTTGTACCGTGAGGACGTTTACCAGGCGTCACCTCACGGGCACTCATTGCTGGCGTGGAGAATGCACCACAGGGGTCAATTTTGTGCCATTTAAAATTGGAAATATTTGGCGTCGGTCGGGATCGAACCCGGTTCCCCAGAATCGCGACCAGATACTCAGGCACGCGGCCACGAGACCCCATACAATTTTGAGAAAAATTCTTAAAGGAAACGTTTAGTCAGGAACTATTGGCACACATTTACTACCTTCACAAGTCAATCATACATATAATACAAATAGCTATTTTAATAAGCGATAATAGGGGACTACAGCGCAGTTGATTTAAGAGAAATTAGGAAAAATATTGAAAGTATATGCTTAATAATAAATATTAATAAAGAAATAAAAAGACATAATTGAAATACTTCGGAAATAAGGGGATTTTTGATATAGCAGCTCGTCAGCCATATGAAATCCATATATATTATTTTGATTGGCTACTCAAAGACGGCCTATAAATATATAACGAATACCCAGTTAGGGGCGCAGGCTACTTACCAATGGAAGTAGAGAAATTCCAATAGCGGAGGCGTGGCTATCAGTCCAGTAGTGCAATAGGGGATTACAGCTCTATAGAAATAAGAGAAATTAGTAAAAAATATGAAAGTGGATGCTTAATAATAAATATTAATAAAGAAATAAAATGATATAATTGAAATACTTCGGAAATAAGGCGGTTTTTGTTTTAACAGCTTGTCACTCATATGAAATCCATATATATATATTATTTTGATTGGCGACTCAAAGACCACCTATAAATATATAACGAATACCGAGTTAGGGGGTGGAGTCTACTACCATTGGAAGTAGACAAATTCAAATAGCGTACACGTGGCTACCAGTCCAGTACTGCAATTCTCAAACAGTTTTTATTTGAATATAAATTTCTTGCATTAAACTTAATAATTTTGATACACTTGCAATTATAAAGCATGTAGACTTGTACAGTGTTACAATATTAATTTGTTTTTATAAATATAATTTAAAAATAGCATACATTATAAGAACATTATAGATCCACGAAGAAAACAGTTTTATATAAAAATTTATATTCGTGACGTCACATCTATATTTTCAAAATTCGGGGGACCATAACTCGCTTATTAATAGGAATTTTTCACCGGATTTTCACTAATAGTCTTAGTTTTACTTATACTTTCTGATGAAATTATATAAAAAAATGGTGGAATCCCCTATTCTGTTTTTATTTGACTTTAAATATTTTGCATTAAACTAAATAATTTAAATACATTTCCAATTATAAATCATGTAGACTTGTACAGTATAATAATATTAATTTATTTTTTATAAATATAATTTAGAAATAGCATATATTAGAACAACATTTAGGTCCACGAAGAAAATAGTTTGATATAAAAACTTATATTCGTGATGTCACATCTATATTTTCAAATTTCAGAGGACTATACTCGCTTATTAATAGGAATTTTCTCATCGGATTGTCACCGACAGTCTTAGTTTTACTTATACGTTCAGATGAAATTATATTTAAAAAATGGTGGTATCCCTTATTAATTATTATTAATTATTTTTTGAATTGTGATATGAAATTCTAAAACTCATTTGATTTTTGTGCTATTTTATATTTCAGTTCAACCATTTTCACTCAATTATTCAAATATTTTATGTGTACGATATTTATATTTATTAATAATTATACAGAGTGATTCATCGGTCTGTCCTCTCTTTATAACTCTTTTATTTTAAGTCAGATAGAAAAACTCTTCAAATATAATTTATATGATATAGTATTATCTATTTACGTACCATATCCATTTGTATACAGGGTGCTCCATTTAAGCGCAATAATATGTAACTTTATATTTATTAATGGAACAGCCTATATTTATTTACTTATTTTGATAGTAAATTCGATTCCTTTTAAAAAAGTATTAAGTAATAAGGGGTATAAAATTATATATTAAGAAGTTATTTACCTTTATCCGTTGAATAATATGTTTCTATCATGTTATTATTAACAAAGTAAACTATGGATAATTTGATCAATTGTTTCAAATTTAAACAAACAAGTTGTCCAAATACTCTTAGTTTATCATTGTTGATGTTGATGTGAAAATAAATAATACAAATTTTAGAAAAGATGAGATGGTTAATATAATATTTATAATAGAAAAATCTATTGAAGTTGCAGTACAAGTTTTCGAGCGTTTATTATAATTTTGCATTATTTAGTCTGTTACTAAATTTTAATAGCTTCTTTGGAATTAAGGTAATGTTTAAAATAAGTGTTAATAAAAAAGGACCAAAATTTTGTGTTATATTATGGTTTTTTCCACTCTGCACTACTATTTTTTACGAACATAAATAACTTCTTAATTTATAATTTTAGACACCTTAGTACTTAATACTTTTTAAAAGGGAATCTAATTTACTATCAAAATAAATAAATAAATATAGGATGTTCCATTAAGAAATATAAAGTTACATATTGTTGCGCTTAAACGGAGCACCCTGTATACAAATGCATATGGTACGTAGATAGACAATAATATATCATATAAATTATATTTGAAGAGTTTTTCTATCTGACTTAAAATAAAAGAGTTATAAAGAGAGGACAGACCGATGAATCATCCTGTATATAAATACAACATAAAATGCAATTTCATTTTTGATTAATTACTTGTTATTTATTTTTTGTGTTACCATAATGAAAACTTTTGCTGCAATGAGAAAATTAATTACAAATGATAGTGAAATTAATAATTCATGTCATCATAACTGAAACGAGTGCACGAGTATATTAACGATATTAATATAACTCCCTTCAAACAATATTTGTATCAAACGCATATTTATCATAAAATCATGTCATTTGAATTCACAAATTTGTAAATGTGTGAATTATTAAATTGTTTGCAATATTACAATATAAATAAACATAATTATGAATAAATATATGATATTTTATGCATTTTTCTATAATGTTTATTTATGTAATATTATTGAACTGATATTTGTCAATTTAAATTATTTAGGATGGAAATCAAATTTAAGTTAACAAAAATTTATGTTTCGTTTTAATCAAATGGGTCCCATTATTATTTTCATACATAGAGCCATTAGAGCCTACTGAAAATAACTATAAAAATCAAATTTATTTGAATTTCAATTGACTTTTTCACAATACGTTTATTACGAAAGATACAAAAAAATCTGATCACACCACACGACTTCCTTGTACGCAAAACTAATATGAAGTATAGACGCAATCATAAAATTGCACGTTTTTGACGTAATTTGACATTAACATCTATTTTTTATTTTTTTCTTATTTTTTGTCATAATCCATAGCAATCTTCATTACAAAAACCAAAAAGTATAGAAGTTTTAATTTACATATCTCGCTTATACAAAGGGCTAATTTAATAATACTTGGGGTGCTAGACGCAGAATTTAATTCTCTAAAACTCTTATTTGAAGCATTTATTTCTAAAATCAAAAAGAAACCATTTTATTCAAGAAAAACTGCTAACAACTTCAAGTAATATATCACTTCCGGTTAGCCTATTTTAACCAAAATTTTCTATAAATTTGCATTAATACTTTTTCTATATATTTTATGGATAAATTTATAAAATTATCTATAATTTAAATCCCAGAACCTACGCTTTAAACAAACAAAACGCAATTATACAAATGTACGTAACTAACAGATAAATGTCACTATCAAAGAACTAATCCTTTCAAAATAATATTAGTAACGTTTTAAAGAGAAAAAAGTAAATAGAACAATAGAAAAGGAATTCAGCACAGTTTCCAGCATAAGTAAATATGTAGGTATGTATTTAGATTAATAAAAATTAACGATTCACAAAAATGTTTAATAGCTAATACTCATTTTTGGATTAGTGAATCCTATTCTATCCCGGTATTTAAAATTTAATCTTCATTTTATTATAGCTCCGGTAGTTTAATGGTTAGAGCAACGCCTCATGTCATGAGTGCCCTCGGGGCTCTATGGGTTCGAATCCCACTAAGGCATGGATGTGTGTGAATGTGAACCCAATCTGTAATTGGGATTTAATCCTGTTGAGCAGTTTAAAAAAAAGGTAGTTACTTGGATTAGATAAGACTATTTTTAATTTTAAGAAATAAACTGTCAAAATTAGAGTAAAATTCGCTAATCCAAAAATAAGGATTAACTTAATCTTTTTTGTGACTCGGGCTGTAAATGGCGGGAGGTATTGTGTTGGCCACAACAGATTTTTTTGTTATTCTTCATGAAAAGTTATATGTATTACAATAAATAAAACAATTTTATTATAACAGGTTTTCTGTAAAAAAAATATTGAAAACAATATTTTTATATTTTGCGTTCATAATGAAGTCATTACGATACGCAATTGCGTATCGTAATGACCTTCATTTCGATACGCAGTTTTTTGGTTTAGACGGTTGGTACTAGATGACGTTTCTTTACCTAATTTATTTTTATTTAATTGACAATTCATTTTAATAATATAATGTCAAAATTATTATTATTATTTTTTATTTAGGGAAGATTATTTACATGAAAATGTACAAACGGTTACAAATATAATCGCAAATTGGGTAAGTAAATGTTAATTGTAGAAGACGCAAAATTTAAAAAATGGTATAAAGAACTCATTTTATAAGACTTTCTTTCGCACTTGTCAATTAGAAAACACGTTCTTTAATATACTATTACTGTAACAGTGTCATATTTCTCTATTTTGATTATGATGGAAACCCCCATTCAAACTTGATTACATTAAATTCGAATTATCAGAATCAAATTTACCCATTTATTTTATTAGTTTCTTTTATCACGACCCTTTACTATCACTTTTCGTCACAAATAGCAAAACAATCTCGTATGAAATCCCACCATAAAGTAACCGGAAGTGGTCGTAAAGGTTCGCTCAGCGCGGGAGAATTGAATGGGGTGAGTGCGAGCCTGATTAGTCCCCCAGTAATGCGATAGACAATGCCCGAGCGCTAACTCGGAGCCCCCTAGAAATGCGATAAATTCGCGCCAATGTGTTTTCGCACTTGACAATTTATTAGTTCAGCTCAGCAAAAGCGAGGAGAACTCTTTCACTTATAGAAAGCAGGGATGAGGAAATGGAAAAGAATTTGAAATCAGGGAAATGTATTTTTTCAACACCTCACTTCAAAATCCATTATTGACAATGGTTATTTTTCAGCTTTTCTTACACAATAATTCAGTCGTTTCAAAATTCTGAAAATAAGTATGCTCACTCGCTCGCAAAATAAAAAATTATTTTAATTTAATTATTTACAATATTAAAATAGATTGTATACTTTTAATAATTTTTAATATTAATTCCTGAGCTTAAAATTATATTATATATACAAAGTAGCCATTTGCGCTCTCTTTTGTCGAGGCAAAATGTCACTTTGCCGCTCATGTGCGACAAAGTACAAAAAACGCTCGCTGTCCAAATTTCTAACTATACATGTTGAGAAATGTCACTTGTCTACATTCTTAATAGAAACGTTTAATCAGGAACTAATGACTCTAGTTACACATTTACCACCTTCACAAGTCAATCTGACATGTAACTGCTCTGTCGGTATATTACATAACCAAACAAAATGCCGCACTGCTGTGAAAATAAAATTTGGCATTTATTTACGAAAACGAAAGTATAAAATGCTTAGATTAGATTCAAGCTATAGCTCAAGAAATGTAACGATAAATTAAAATTAAATATAAAATAAATTGTGTTAACAGTTGTGCTGCCACCTACAAAAGTTTGGCGTGAAGCTCCCACTGCACTGGTTTAATGTACTTGAAACAAATAAATAATACAAAACTTATAATATTCAATATTTGAATACGTTCCTATCTTCACTGCAAAACTGTTGAGTAGTACTGTAAGTACAAGGGTACATTTTATTATTTTTTATGGTGGAGGACTGTAGAAAAAAATCTTGTGTGTGTTTCGAGCGCAAATGGACATTGTCGATTTCAAGGAAACCTGATTTAACAGTCAACTCTTCACATGGATCTAAAGAAAAGGATTACGAAAAAATTATTTGAATTTTTGAATTGTAGTATGAGTTATCGAATCCGAAAAAATCGTCACACACAGACATACACATATATGTACATACATACATATATGCATACAGACATCATCGTAAAAATAGTAAAATCTTACTCCAGGGACTCTAAAACGTGCTTATTTATCAAAAACTCATCACCGAATTTTTTGACCAAAGACAATACCTTCCTTACCTAAATGTGGCTAGTGATGCACGCGAGGCGAGACGAGACGAGAAATATAATATCGATCTCGTCTCGTTTTCGGATCTGTAATCTCGATCTTGTCTCGTTCTCGCACATTTTTTTGGGTCTCGTCTCAGTCTCGCACGAGAGTCTCCCTATAGAAATAAGCGCTTGCGCACTACGTATTTACGTAACAGTTTAACTACAAGAGACAAGTTCGCACCAATTGTACCGTCTTCCGTGTATTTGCAGTCGTATAAGTATCAATATAATAAAGAGACGAAACACTAAATTCTGCTCACCAAATAATTTCAATACGAACATAATGTTTATTCATTAACGGTCACCAGAAAATGTGACGAGTTGGTAAATAATTTTATTTTGACTTCTTCTCTATGCAGTATAAATGTGTTACACTTGTTTTTATGTTTTATGCAGGTTGCATCAAAATTTGATGTGACAAAAACACGTTCCTTGTCTATGACATAAAACAGAGATCAGAGATCATAGTGGACTAGTCCTTTACTTTAGTATAAAAGTTACCCCAGTTGGAAGGTATGTATGTAATTACATTTGCATTACATTACATTTATCAGGGGCGCATCTGTCGGTTTATTTAATTTAAATTGTTTTGTTGTCCATGGCAACTATCAACAGCGTCAGCGTCCAAGCAAGTAGTGAAACAAATGAACATTCCGCAAACTTTGTCTCGCTCTGGACCATCCATTAGCGAGCCATGGCTATAGCGATTATATTAAAAGGTTTCAGGAGAAAACTCCGGTATCACTGATCTGGAAATTCGCCTTAATTAAAACCAACTCCCCAGCCAACTTGATACATCAAACAAAGTTAAACATCAAATAAAACGGTTCGAATCTATCAAAATATGCAGACAACTTTTAGCTACGAGTAGAATTCAATTAATTTATTAATGGGGTTTGTAACTTTCATAAAGTTTTGTTTTACAACTTTTACACTACTCAAATTATAGTTTTTTCCTTTTAAATAATATAGGAGATATTCTAGAATTTTTTTACGTTTTTACTTTAAGGAAGGAAGGACGTTTTCTCTTAGAATTTGAATCAACTATCAATGGATCTAGGGACTGTAAATTTACCGATTTTTTCAATTACCGGTAATTCGGTAAAATATTTCATCGAAACCGGTTTACCGGTAATTTACCGTTTTTTAAATATTGTTGTAGGGCACAAGAGTTAATATTAAAAAATCTGATGTGGACACCACACGACTTCCTTGTACGCAAGACCAATATGAAGATGAAGTATAAACACAATTATAAAATTGTACGTGTTGAATGTAATTTGAAATTAACATCTATTTGTTTAAATTTTTTTGTTATTTTTTGTCCTAATCCACAGCAAGCTTCTTTACAAACACCAAAAAGTATATAAGTTTTAAATTTACATATCTCGCTTATACAAAGGGCTAATTTAATAATACTTGATGTGGTAGACGCAGAATTTAATTCCATAAAACTCTTATTTGAAATGAAACCATTTTATTCAAGAAAAACTGTTAACAACTTTAGGTAATATATCACTTCCGGTTAGCCTGTTTTAACCAAAATCTACTATGTTATTTCAATTGACATAAAAGGCATATGTCAAATTTGAAAATTTTTGGATTATATTTTAAAATAGTTTTTCATTAAAATCTATTATAGGCTTCAAATACAGTACCATTTCTGGAAATTATGTAATGACCAAAAGAGAGGTGTACAACTAGATGTTATAGCAGTCCTAAATACAAAATTTCAACTTTCTACGGCTTATCGTTTTTGAGTTATGTGAGATACGTACACACGTACCTACGTACAGATGTCACGACGAAATTAGTCAAAATGGATTCAGGGATGGTCAAAATGGATATTTTCGTTGCAATCTGAAAACCGAAATTTTTCACGATTACAATACTTTCTTTACTTCGTACAAGGAAGTAAAAAGAAACATTTGTATTATAAACTAATCAGCGAGCAATCGACCAACATATGCAGCGCTGACAAAAGCACTTAGACTACCTACGTCCTACGTTGTAAATAATAGCGCATCTATGAATCCCCGTCGCTGTGATCTATTTGGTTTTCCCCACCCCCACCACTCGCCGGCTGCTGCGTAACTAGCATTTTGTACTTGAAAACGCATAAATCCGTTATTTTGTTATTATGTAATTTATCGAATTACCGGTAAAAAATAGCGAATTACCGGTAAAAAAATATGGGATTTTTTTGGCTATTTACCGGTTTACCGGTATTACAATCCCTAAATCGATACGGGGCTCAAACATGATCCTTTTTCTGTGGCCAAATTCGTGTTGAGAGTGTGACTGTCACTTTGTGTTGCCGACAATTTGATTGTTAGTGTTCTGTGAGTCTGTTAACTATCAAACTGACGTTGCTTTTCTATTTGCTTGAGTTTATTTATTTATACTCTCCCAAAACAGGATACGTGAGCAGGGCCGTAACTAGAGTTTTGAGGGCCTGTGGCAAAAATTACCTTTAGGTAAGGAATAAGGAAGGTCTTTGGTCAAAAAATTCGGTGGTGAGTTTTTAATGAATAAGCACGTTTTAAGGTCCCTAGAATACGATTTTACTATTTTTACGTATATATATATATATATATATATATATATATATATATATATATATATATATATATATATATACAGGCTGTCTCACAACTCGCGCCCCAGATCGAATGAGGAAACACGAGACTGCACACGGATGTGTAATTTCGAAGAAAAAAAAATCTTGCTTAAAAGATATTCGAGAAAAGACGTCTTCAAGTTGACCAATCAGAGACCCACACCTTTAACGTGTGTTTGCCGTAATTTTACGTAACGAGGGTTTTATACAAATCAAATCTTCTTTAAAATGTGTGGGCGACTGTAGTCAGTGACGAAACTAACGGGCCCGCAGGGCCCGCATTGCGGGCGGGCCCCCGGCTCTAGAGGGGCCCCAATTTACATGATTTATAATTTTGTTGTTACTGCGAAATTATGAATTTAATAATTTTTTTGTAGCAACATAATTTAGTCCTTTATTTTTTAAATGTCAATTTCCAAAAAATATTATTGGCTAAGGGGCCCCTTATCCGCTATGTAAAATTAAGCTCTTTATTTTCCATCACATTTCGGCCGGTAGAATTCCAATTTCTTGGCAAATATTTTCCTGCAACTGATCCAGAGTTTTGTTTTAAAATAACCTCATAAAAAGAAGTTTGGGGCTGTCAAATCAAGACACCTGGCGGTCAATGTGTATTACCAAAACGTGGGATTAAATAACGATAAGAGAATGATTTTCACAAAATTGCTATTATTTAGACTGTATGATACTGATCCATCTTGCAAATACCATATAATATCGCATCCAATTTCTTTCATTTGGGATACCAAAAATGTACGAATCAATTCCCTGTAACTTTCACCAGAGGACTGTGCCACCAATTTCATTTTCAAAAAAATACGGGCCAATCACATTTTCATAGTAAATGCCACAACATACAATGACTTTGGTGGGATGTAAAAGTGCCTAATCTTAGATTTTCATGTCTCTAATATTGGTTATTTTGCTTCTTAACATATCAACTCAGATGAAAGTGAGCCTAGTCAGAATTTCCACAAGTTCTTGTGGCATGTAGTTCTTCATGATAAACGCTACAATTAAAAACGGGCCCCAAAAACTTTTTTGCGGGCGGGCCCCCGCACTCTTAGTTACGCCACTGACTGTAGTTTTCGAAAAATTTGTTTTAATCTCAAAGAATTCAAATGACAATAATATTTTTCGTTTAACACATTTTACACAGCTGCTACAACACGTTGCACTGTACGATATAAATGATGATCTCGGATGAGACCTTCACTAACCTAAATTTGTTGACAGTGAAAAGTCAACTCTAAAGTGTTAAAATTACAGTAAGTCAAACAAATTTTGTAACTCACTAGTAGTATTTTTAAAACCTAGCAACCAGTTTTATTTTGTAATAATATCATCACACCTCAAGATATCCCTCCGGGATTGGTGGATTAAAAAATTCTTGTAACTCCGTTATGCAAGCAGCCGCAAATTATTTTCTTCTATTTGTTGGCAACCTATTGTCGTCGGCAAGTGCCAGTTTCGTCTGGGGCGCGAGTTGTAAGACATCATATATATATATATATATATATATATATATATATATATATATATATATATATATATATATATATATATATATATATGTGTGTGTGTGTGTGTGTGTGTGTGTGTGTGTGTGTGTGTGTGTGTGTGCGTATGCGTGTGTGCGTATGCGTGTGTGCGTATGCGTGTGTGCGTATGCGTGTGTGCGTGTGTGTGTGCGCGTATGCGTGCGTGCGTATGTATGTGTGTATGTGTTTATGTGTATGTGTAAAGGTAAAAATAGCACAATGTTCCTGTTGTTTTCCCAGTAATATTTCATAAACGATTAAAATCTTTTTATCTCGTTTAAGATGGCGGCGGTCGTTTTGTCCGTTTTCTATCTTTTACGTCTTTCTCGCCGATATTTCTTGTCGTGTTTGTTTTACGGTCCCTATAAACGCCTCGTACGATATTGCTACGAGCTTGGGAACTGTTTATGAAAACATTTTACTAACAATCTGCCCATATTGTTGCGCCAATCTGACACATATGTTGAGGTTATGTGGCCGTTGGAAGTCTACACTATCTACTTAAATTACGGCGGGAAACTTTCCAATTTTGAAAAGAGATTTATTGCTGTATACCTAACCTACAATATTGTAACAATAAATTTATATTGTTACTTCATGCAATATATTTAATAATGTTTACAGCGTGTTCATACAAAGTCTCAGCATTTGTAGTCATTGGCGAAATCTATGCAATATTGTCTTACCCAATAAAGAATAAAACCCTGAGTTGATATATTTAATGCCACGTCAGAACTATATAGTGAAATGGTAACATATATCATCATGGGTAATTACATATTGCTGTGTGTGCCCATCTACTTTATACACAGATTTCGGTAATGATGACGACATATTTGTATCGTGCGTGGAACGCCGTTTTAACTTTTATTCTACATTTAAAGATATCTTAAATTATTTAAAGACGTCATTAAATGAAATAAAGACGTCTTTAATTCATTTTTAGATGTCCTTTTAATATTTTTTGATATCCAAAATTGTTTTTAAGACGTCTTAAATTCAAATATTTATAGATATCAAAAATTCATTTTTAGATATCAAGAATTGAATTAAAGATATCAAGAATTAAATTAAGGATATCAGAAATTGAATTAAATATATCAAAAATTTAATTTAAGGATGTCCTAAAATAAATAAGATATCACATCTCCGTAAATAGCATGTCCAGAATTCGAATTTTTGATGCCCTAAATTAATTTTGGATATCAAGAATTGAATTATGGATATCACCAACGACCAAATATAACTAGACAAACCATTCCGTACCCCTCCTCACTGAATGTTTCGTACAGGTTATCCAAAAACAGTTGTTACTAACAAAAACTTTATGATTATATGCATCATGATAATCTTCGTTCGATTGAAGCTACCCTGGGCATTGGTGTGAAAGCTATTTACATCATCTTGCACATTCATTTGGGTGAACAGAAGTGATGTGCTCGCTGGATTCCCCATAATTTAACACCAGGCAGATCGTGTTAATTGGTGCAAAGCCACTCTCGTACGCTTTGTTCGCGGATTCTCTCATTTGGTTTATAACGTTCTAACAGGCCCCGAAAGTTGGATCTATTCGTATGATCTCGAAAAATAAAGCAGCAGTCGGCTGTTTGGGTTTTCTGGAATGAGTCGGCTCCAACAAAAGTTATTGTCATACTGCATCATAATAACGTTAGTCTACATACAGTCACTCGATTAGTAACTATTTATGTGCCTGAATGTCTTGTCGCGAATCTGGGGAACCGAGTTCGACCCTGACCGACGTCAAATTATACACGCATATGAAACGCCGTTTTACTATTTACTCTACATTTAAAGACATCATAAATTATTTAAAGACGTCAAAAATTTAATTTCAGATATCCTTAATTATTAAAAGACATCAAAAATTGAATTATGGACATCTCTAAATAATAGGGGATTACAGCTCAATCGAATTAAGAGAAAGTAGTAAAAAATAATGAAAATAGATGCTTAATAATGAATACTAATAAAGAAATAAAATGATATAATTGAAAATCGAAAATAAGGGGGTTTTGTTTTAGTAGCTCGTCACTCATATGAAATCCATATATATTATTTTGATTGGCGACTCACAGACCACCTATAAATATATAACGAATACCAAGTTAGGGGAGGAGTCTACTACCAATAGAAGTAGACAAATTCAAATAGCGGACACGTGGCTACCAGTCCAGTACTGCAATTCACAAACAGTTTTTATTTGAATATAAATTTCTTGCATTAAACTTAAAAATTTAGATGCACTTGCAATTATAAAGCATGTAGACTTGTACAGTGTTCCAATATTAATTTGTTTTTACCTTCCGTCACCTTTAGGTAAGGAAGGTATTGTCTTTGGTCAAAAAAATCGGTGGTGCGTTTTTAATGAATAAGCACGTTTTAAGGTCCCTAGAATACGATTTTACTATTTTTACGATGATGTCTGTATGTGTGTGTGTGTATGTATGTATGTGTGTGTGTGTGTGTGTGTGTGTGTGTGTGTGTGTGTGTCTGTGTGTGACAAAATTTTCTAATGCGATAACTCTAATACTACAATTCCAAAAATTATAATTCTTTCGTATTCCTCTTCGTTACATCCATGTGAAGAGCTGATTAGATTTTGGTTATAATTGGTCAACCGGAAGTACCCTCATTTGAAGATTTTAACAGTTTTTCTTGAAAAAACGATGTTAAATGTCATTTTTTCACATTTAATGTTCATATAAATATTAAAGAATTATTTATTCTCTATACGATTTGAATGCATTTTATACTTCATATTAAATGGACATAGAGTTAAAAAATTATAAAGATATTAAATATCATATATATTAGTCAGCTTTGCTATAACTCTGGAAACAGCTGCTACATTAAGAAAATTCTGATTGAAAGGTGTCAGTGTCAAGTGCAGTTGACAGTATGTTTATGTTATAATTTTACTGGAAATATAGGATCTTTTGTTAGAAACTTTCTGTATGGAATTTGTATAAAATATATACAACTGCCTTAAGGTAATGTACAATAAATATAATCTTTTGCAAGGACTTTCTGTATGACATTTATACAAAATACATAGAACTGACGGAAGGTAATGTGCTGGCCACATCAGATTTTTTATAAATATAATTTAAAAATAGCATACATTTCAAGACCATTTTAGATCCACGAAGAAAACAGATTTATATAAAAACTTATATTCGTGACGTCACATCTATATTTTCAAACTTCGGGGGACCATAACTCGCTTATTAATGGGAATTTTTTTACCGGATTTTCACCAATAATCTTAGTTTTACTTATACTTTCTGATGAAATTATATTTAAAAAAATGGTGGAATCCAGTATTAAAGACGTCTAAAATTAATTTCAGACATCCTTAAATAATTTAGAATGTCAAAAATTGAATATCAGATGTCCAGAATTGAATAAAGGATATGAAAAATACATTTATAGATATCAAAAATTAAATTTTGGACATCTTAAAATGGTACTGAATTTTTGACATCAAAAAGTAAATTTAACAAGTCCAGAATTCAATTTTGGATACCTGTATTTGAATTTTCGATATCTTTAATTCCATTTTTGAAATCCTTAATTCAATTTTTGATATCCTTACTTCAATTCTGATATCAAGAATTTGAATTTTTGACATCATAAATTAATTTTGGATATCAAGAATTGAATTATGGATATCACATCTCCATAAATAACGTCCAGAATTCTAATTTTTGATGTTTTAAATTAATTTTGCATATCAAGAATTAAATTATGGATATCACATCTCCATTAATAACAAGTCCAGAATTCGAATTATATGTTATTTAAGGAGATCTGGTATCCATAATTCAATTCTTGATATCCAAAATTAATTAAAGATATCAATAATTCGTATTCTGGACAAGTTATTTAAGGAGATGTGATATTCAGAATTCAATTCTCGATATCCAAAATTAATTTTAGATATCAAAAATTCGACTTATGGTCTTGTTATTTAAGGAGATGTGATATCCAACGACCAAATATAACTAGACTAAACTTCATTTGGTTTCTTTTGATTTCGACTGGCTAGACAGGGAAACTAGAGATAGAGATATGTCTTGTCTAGTCCGAGTATTACTCACTAGAGGTCACCACTGAGGACACGTAGAGTATCAGTGTCTAGTTTGAACGTTGCTCACTAGAGGCGCAAGTTTTCTTAGTTAAAATTTCGTGGTTAACATTTAAGGTTAACATTAAATAATTTATAAGGTTTAATATTAAAGAAAAATCAACGTGTAACTCACAAAACCACTAGAACTACAAAACAAAGACAAACTACACTAGACAAGTCATATCTCTATCTCTAGTTTCTCCGTCTGGCCAGCCGAAATCAAAACATTTAGTGAGGAGGGGTACGGAATGTTTTGTCTAGTTATATTTGGTCGTTGGTGATATCCATAATTCAATTCTTGATATCCAAAATTAATTTAGGGCATCAAAAATTCGAATCTGGACATGCTATTTACGGAGATGTGATATCTTATTTATTTTAGGACATCCTTAAATTCAATTTTTGATATATTTAATTCAATTTCTGATATCCTTAATTTAATTCTTGATATCTTTAATTCAATTCTTGATATCTAAAAATGAATTTTTGATATCTATAAATATTTGAATTTAAGACGTCTTAAAAACAATTTTGGGTATCAAAAAATATTAAAAGGACATCTAAGAATGAATTAAAGACGTCTTTACACTTTGAAACACTCCAACACAGCGTTACTTTCAATTTTTTATTATTGTCTTGCTTTCTTATCTTTTTTCTTTCATGCGACAATGTGGAGTAAATGTTAACTTTAAACTGGTAATAAATAATATATACATAATAATATCAACAAATCTTGGCGATAGTTGGCCCTTATAAATTTGTAAGGATTAATTTTGTTTCTATATGCAATAAATCATAAGAATGATCATCATCGTTCGAAAATGTATGAAAAAGTTTTCTAATGCAGTGCAACCAAAATTCAATATTATATAATATTTAGCAGTTACATGCAAAGGAAAAATAAGTAATTCCGGGAGAGATGGCTTACCGGATGAGATGACTCTTTTGCCAATATCCAAAGTATAATAAAACACACCGTTTCGTTCTACTATTATTTGGATTTTGGCAAGAGAGGAATCTTACCCGGCAAGCCATCCTTCTCGGATTTACCTTATACACATATGTTCGAATTTTTGTATTTATCTGGTGACATGCATTTTTCGGGTTAAATACAACTGGTACACTAACGGGCCAACTTTCACTTAATTTTGCCGACTTCATCTCATATAATAAACAAGATCCCAATAGCGTGGGTCGAAAACGAGCATCCTTTATATGAATCATTTCTGTAAAATGGATGTTTAATATTCGAAGCATTCATTTATATTAATATTTATACAGGGTGTTGACACTAAGGTGGAAACATATACGGATTTAACATGGGATTTTAGTTTTTTGCAATTTCCTGTTCTCCTCTTCGTGTTACGGCTAAGTTGTACAGAATTAAAAGTTGTATAGAAAACTGTTTTTACATTTTTTAGTTTCTAGTTTCTTCACAATTTTAAAAAGATATTTTAAAATTTCGGTTTAGCTCTAGCCAGGACACTTGTTTTCATTTTTTCAGTTTTTGCCGTAAAATGTACTGGAGAGCAGGAAATTGCAAAAAACTAACATCCCATCTTAAATCCCTGTTCGCACGTTACGTCAACACCCTGTATACAAATACGAATCGTGAGATTTTTAAAATATTTTTATATCTATAAAGGGGAAGGGGGCGCCATTTTTAGGATGCGGAAGGGCACCAGATACCATATCGCCGGCCCTGGGCCCGTAAGTGACCAAAAATGCATTACGTGTATCGTGTATCGTACAATATTTTATCTATTATAGAATCTAATAACCCAATAAATATTTAAAAAAAATACTTTTATTTAAAACAGACAATTAAACATTAATTTTACGTACTATCTTAGATAAAAAATATATAAAACATATTTTAAATCTTTCAATTAATCAACATAAAACCCCCAAAAATCCGTTTACTTTCATCTATTCTTCCCCTAAATATTACCCACTCTCCCTTAAACAACCCCCTCCATTCTCTCCTCGTTTTGGAATTAATTTACGGCTCCACTACTATGCATTTGACACTTCGCATAGATTTCCTGCACGCATGCGCTGTGTCAGCTGATCGCATTTCTCTCAAACAACCCTAAGTCAGTTCGCTTTCAGACTCGCGCCCGGAACAACCCCCCGGAACTCGGCTCCGGACTCGAAACTCGCGGACGCTAATTTTGAGGTTATGTAGGACAAAAATAGTGCAGTGAACAATGACTAAAAAGTGAAGATGAAAGTGACGGTTGTTTTTGTTTTGCTGTTGCTAGGGGCAACGGCGTTCTCACCTAGAGTTGCCAGAGAAGGTAAAAAAGAATTATTGTTGTTGTTGCAAGACTTTGTTGTTTTATGTTGTAGATGTTCGTATGTTTGTAGTAAATGTTATTGATGTTATATGTATAAAAAATGAAATATAGATCTTCTAAACAAATATAGGTATTATTTCTATTTGTATACAAAGGTTCAACAAAATGAGCAATTTCAACATTAATACTGTTTTGTCCAATTGTCGCTTAAAGAATATTTTAATTGATTTTAAATGAATACTAGTTCCAGTTTTATTTAATTGTGTAAAACTGTAACTCTATATATCCGGGCATTGTCCGAAAAATTTGCTCAGAACTAGTTTTGAACTCTTGAAAATTCCCAAATCCGAAAAACAGACACCACGCGTTGTGGTTACAAAAACTGATATTTATTTTTTCAAACAAATCGCACTATAACCAAACCTAACCATTACTAGTATTGTTCAATATACTGGGTGTTATGTAAGTAATGTGTAATATGTTACCTTTTAATAAACAAGGTTGCAATGTATCGTAATTTGCAACAATTTCTTTTCTCATGTGTTTGGTGCAATTATAAAGGCATTTCAAAGTGAACCAATAAGAATAATTTATTTGAATAAAGAATAATTTAAAAATATAATATAATATAATGTTTTTAAAAACATTGTCTTATGCAAGTATATATGGTTTACCAATACCACTTGAAAAAGTATAAATATCTGAACCCACTTCTTCAAAATTTAGAAAAAAATTACTGATCAATCTCAAACTGAAAGTGGGGTGTCTTTGATCAGCACCTGAGTGAATACATGAAATGTAAATAGGAAACATGTGATAATGATCAAATCAACCCCGAACATGATATATGCAGTAGTCAAAAAATATGAAATTTTAAAGTTTCGGGGTGAGTTTGATCACTGCTATTATATGTTTATAAGACTGAAATTGTCATAGAAATATAGTTTTATTTAGAAACAAATTAAATACTAATGAACACGAACTAATATTTAAAATTTACCCGTGCTCTGGTGCTCTTTTTATACTTGCGCAGCTAGTTTTTCAGTAATGTCACCCTTATGTCTGTCAAGCAAATAGTTATTCCAATCCTAGCCAAGCTAGGTAAAGTATTTTGAAACTTTTGGACATTCGACGTTGACCATCTAAATAATTTTTTTATATTTTGCGTTCATAATGAAGTCATTACGATACGCAATTGCGTATCGTAATGACCTTCATTTCGATACGCAATTTTTTGTTTTAGACGGTTGGTACTAGATGACGTTTCTTTAACCCATTTTTACCTAATTTATTTTTAGTTAATTGACAATTCATTTTAATAATATAATGTCGTTATTATTATTATTTTTTATTTAGGGAAGATTATTTACATGAAAATGTACAAATATAATCACAAATTGAGTAAGTAAATGTTAATATAATGTTCGAATTAGCCCACATAGATGGACCTAGTAGTACTAAAAATTTGTAGATTGAACCTTTGAACGATAGAAAATTATTTTTAATTAATTTTAAAGCAAGTTTTAATTCAAATATAAGAAAAAATAAAAATTTCCTGTACACTGAGGCTGAAAGGGTTAAATTGTCAAACGTCAAAGCTGGAAGATAAGAAATTTCAATATAACCTCAAAATTACTTTTACTTAATTAATCACTTTATTTAATGAATATAATAATAATAATAATAATACATATTTTCGTCTTACTTTGCATTTCAAAATAAGCAATCAAAACATTCTCTGTTACGCCTTTGCCATTATTTTCTTTGCACCATGTGTCAAAATTTGCAAATTCTTTCTCATAAATCTCGCGCGATTTTTTAGGAAGTAGATTATTTCCTGTAGTCTGAGCTATATTACGTAGCTCAGGCGGAGTGCAACTGATTTTATCTTCCATGATTACACCAAATTCACTTAAATTTGTTCGTAAATATTGAAATGACATGAACTTTCAAATAATAACTGAATGTGGTCAATTCAATGTCACCAACTACAACATTTCACTTACAAATTTCCCTAAATCAACTCGGTTTAATATTAACAGTTTTTTAAAAATATTTTAGTTTGTAGAAGGTGCAAAATATAAAAAATAGTATAAAGAACTCATTTTATAAGACTTTTTTCGCACTTGTCAATTAGAAAACTCGCTAACGCTCGTTTTCTAAATTTTGACGCGTGCGAAAAAAACATGTCTTATAAAACACGTTCTTTAATATACTATTAGCTAATGCCGAAAGGAATTTAGAAGAAATCCTTCACCACAAAGACATGCGGGTCAAACAATAGCCTCCTTTTCATTAAAAGTAAACACTGATTGTCCCCCACTATTATGAATATGATAACCGTGAAATTTATTATTCAAAGTGCCGTATGGTATTTTATATTCCCGACTAATTCTTCGCAATGTTCAACCATCCTCTGTAACTTTTTTCAGAGCAAATTTAATGGCTTCGTCAGGATAGTCTTTGTAATTTCTTGCACCTAATTATTTTTTATATTGTTAGAGCATTTTACCATCTGTAAAATATACGACCTAATACTAATATAGGAATGAAATATGAGTAATATTAGTCGCAAATGTTTGATCAAATTCACCTTTAGTACGTGATCAATCTGACCCCTCGTAAGATTTCTCAAAATAACCACGATAGTATTTAACCAATCATAAAGCCACAATATGCAAAGAGGTAAGCAATGGTATACAATTACATAAAAATATTACAAATAATTCAAACTAAATACAGTTTTTACATATCTGACAAATTTGTAGAACTAGAAAATATCACCCAATTACACAATATACTTTACGATATGTTTAAAACAGCAAACAAGTTACTAGTAGCATGGTTGCGATACTAACCAAGCTGAGTCTTGATATCTATTTAACAAGTGGCGGCGCGCATGTATAGTTTTGTTGATAGGTATTGGCGCTAAATTTGGAAGTGTCAAAATTTGATATGGTTATCAAAGTCGCCCCCTAAGTTCAATTACACCCCATTTTACGGCAGTTTGAATGAAAACAACAACACTTGTCAGTTTTGAAGGTTTAAAGTCAGAGGCGGGGTATAGATAAATCATTTTTTATTAATGACAAAAATAGTTATAACAAATGTTCAAAGTTTTCACCATTTATTTGGGGTATAACTCCCTGTAGCGTCTAACAACAGCAGCACTGTTTTGGCACACTTCTCCGTACACCCAATGCATATCGGTGTATATTCTTAGTTAGTGAAAGTGACAGGCATTTCTAAATATCAAATTACTACTCCACTGATAACAAATTCAACGTAATTTATGACAACTGGCAAATATTGTTTTTGGGACAACTTGATTTTTAGATTTTAACTTAATAAGAAGCTGGTTTGTAATTGGTCGACTTTACAGTCCCCTAACTTTTACAACTCGATAGATAAAACAAAATAAATTTCAGAACTTCTTTTAGTCATTTTATCATACCATGAAGTATGGCACATTACTTGCATAACATTCTGTATAATACAGATGTTCAAAAAAATTCGAAGTAGGCAATGAACAGAGATACGTATGCATGGTCACTACTCAACTCAAAAGTCAAGTTGTCAAAATTGATCTTGAAATGTAATTGAAAGGAGAAAGGTAATAAATAAGGATACAGTATATTGCCATTCGCCGTTTTCTATATTATTCCTATTTCTAAAATAATATTCAAGAAGAAAAGCTTTAATTTTTTTAGTTAGGATATTTTTTTTAACACACTGTAGTTATTTGTTTAACTATAGGTACCAAAATACCAAATTTACATCAGAAGCTGCTGAACCTGTAAATCTGTTTGCTGTTGAACACATTTTTTTGCCGATTTTGAATTAATATTATTTTAATGATTATTTTTAATGCCTATTTTGATAATTATCGTCATTAAATTATTTTGCTGTTTGTTGAACAGTTGGTCTGCGTTTGTTGAGCAATTGTTATGTAAAAATGAACAATAGGCAGTAAATGTTACATTTTACAGACTGTTATCTGTGGAAAAATTGCACTTTAATACTACGTTCCGTAAATCAACCAAAAAAACAGTATCCTTGATTCTGGGCACAAAGGTTGCTGAATATTTCCATCGATTACGGAACAGATTGACATTGAATCATATGACATTTAAAATTGACACAACCTAACAAAAATAAAAATTAACCAAATGAATGATAACGTTGAATAATGCCAATAAAATAGTATATTCCGTAACTTAACCACGGTGACCAAGGTTCTGGTTATGCGTTCCGTAATGTAACCAAAACATAATTTCAGGATCGCGGTTCAATTTCGGAATGTGGTTCCTGAAAGTTTTGGTTACTTTTTCGTGACCACGACGACCACTAATTTTTTGTGGTTGTTGTGGTCATATTCTTATTTCTTATAATATAAAAAATAATATTGTATAAAGATATAATTACTATATACTATATAGTGATATGTATAATATTTACGTTAGTATAAGGATAGACAAAACTTATGTTGTCAGTTATTTCTAATGACGCGGTGGTTCCCTGCTCTACCGACATAAATTAACCAAGATGTTCCGAATCACAACCACTTTTCAGTGACCATAACCTGACCACTTGAACCATAACCACGGTCGTGGTTAAGTTACGGAATATACTAAAAATAACACTATCAACAATAATACTTACATCTATAATAACGATTAGTAATACCACTAAAAATGCGGTTTAGAAATTTGACATTGCCGGATATCATTTGATTTTGTTATGATGTTTGAAAATAGCGGTATTTGGATTTTCAAATTAGAAAACGCTAACTAGCGGCAAATATTAGAACTACACACAGTGGTACACGTTTGACGTTTACATGAAACTACAACTATATGACTACAAAAACTATATTATACATGCCTGAATTATAAATAAAAAATACTAATAAATGAGAAAATAATAAGAAAACTAAAGAAACACAACTGACAGCAATATCACGCTTACAAATGTCAACAAAAACTGTACCATTGTTTAATGCGATCAGCGCCATCTTTTGATAATTGAAAATCCCAATAGTGGGGGTAAAAATACCAGAGAAACCAGGATTATTTCGTGGTTGCCGTGGTCCCACTTTTTACCAACTTTTTTCAGGATCCGCGTTCCAAATAGAAACCGGTAAATAATTTCAGGACTTACGGAACACAAAACCGTAAATCTGGTCGAACCGGTTGCGTTACGGAACAGGTACTATTAATAGGGAGTTTTTGCACAGCGTTTTCTCGAAAGACGTATACGCTAACGTCTTGGTTGCTAGGCAACATCATATTTGTTACTTGTCGTACGTGAAATTTGAAGACGTAATAAGTCCGTCAGGGGTAAAAGACGGACCAGTTGACGTTCGTCTACTATAACCTAGTAGGTACAGAATTTATTTTATAACGTCAGAACTTTTTTGTTTTGCAGTCAGAAATGTCATTTTTTTTTCTTTCACAGCTGTCAGTGAACATGTAGAACACCTTTTAGAGTTATTTAGCAAACATTAAATAGTTCTTCCATTAGTGTTTGATTTCCTTACCAAAATACAACGAATATGACAGATATTTAAACAACTGTCATTTGAACGTCAAAATCAACGTGCGTGTGATTAAAACGTAATGCAAAATCTATACTTTTGACAACTCGATACTTTGTACGTCCGTTATTAAAGACGTAACACGTTAGCGTTGACGGGATCTTCTCGTACGTCATGCAAAAACTTCCTAATGTCATTAGGCAAAAATTTCCTTTATTCTCCGGACGGATTTACGAACGAAACTTATTTTTACGCGGCTATTACATAAATAGTTGTTTTACGTATCCTTTGACAACCGTATCACTTATTTTGACATCTGTCAAAGACTATTTAACGGTCCCTTTTCTTTGCGGCCGGATTTACTTTATAAACGCGACTGTCAAACGTTGAATTTAAATAGCAAATAAATTTAATGTTACATTACTCGCAGCTTCTTCAATTTTACACGAAGTATTGGACAAATTGTTGTCGCTATCGCTAATTTTCTTCCTCAACAAATTGATTATTGCAGTTATTTTATTTTCATTTTTTTATGCTCATCAGGTTTTTTAAAATAAAAATTAATAACTTTGCAATACTCGTAGTTGCTTAAAAAATGTTATGTGTACCTCAGCTTAAAAGTTCCTTTTTAGTCTTATCTGATATGGTGGTGTCGGCTGCAAACTTCAGATTCGGCCAAAAAATATCACTTTTACAACCTTAATACACAAATAACTATTATTTTCTTCTCTAATTTTTTTCAATCTCCCCCTGCCTTCTCATTACATACCATGACAAACTCTTGCGTGTTAATTGAGTTTCGTCGGTAATTCCTTCATGAAATTATTATACGAAGTACAGCGTAATCCAGTGTGACAGAATTGTTATTCTAAAATGTATGACACGGAGTAGAACAGACACACAGGCCAGTAGCGGGCTGTGAAGGAGAAAGTGACAGTCGAGGGTTTGTTATTTTGCCTTGGTAACGGATACTGACACTTCAAATGAGTTGATGACGAAACAAACAAGGAAGAAGAAGGATAGAAAATATAATTAGTACATCACACATTTGGGAAGGCAGAATATAAGGTTTGCAGGATGTAATTTAAGAAAAAGACGAGCGATGGGTATTTTTGTTGCTAAGTTACTGTGACATCGATGTCTGCTTATTTTCATTTCTAAATCTTTAATGATATTTTTGTATCTCAATATAAATTATACGAAGGTGAAGGTAGAATTATTGGTTAAAACCACCGACCAAAAAACAAAGAGAGACTTGACAGCTCCGTGTTATTTTAAAAGATAGAAGTGGGAGTTTGGTCGGTAGAGACCTCTGACGGTGATTCCAAAACTCAAGTTTGTAATGCGGGCAACTTGTATATATTTTGAAATGCGGACGGAATGCACCTCTTGAATTTAAAACATTAAAAGTAAATTCAACGTTACTTTCACAAACATACGAAAACATTTTTGATATTAAATTGAATATCAAATGTGTTTTCGATATTTTATGAAATAAATATATAGTTTATTTGATTTTACAAATAATATTAAAATATGAGTTATTAAATTAAACACACGTCATATATTTTTTGTAAATTTATTACAATAGTAAATAATAATAAAATAGTGTTTACAAATCTTGTCTCTTGGTTTTGCTAAAGTAAAAATTCTGGTGTGGGCAACACAATACCTCCCGCCATTTACAGCCCGAGACACAAGATTAACCTGATCCTTATTTTTGGATTAGCGAATTTTACTTTAATTTTGGCAGTTTATTTTTTAAAATATAGTCTAATCTAAGTAACTACTTTTTTTAATAATAAAATGAAGATTAAATTTTAAATACCGGGATAGAATAGAATTCACTAATCTAGAAAATGAGGATTAGCTTAAACTTTTTTGCGAATCTTTAATTTTTATTAATCTAAATACATACCTACATATTAACTTATACTGGAAACTGTTCCGATTTCCTTTCTTATTGTTCTATTTACTTTTTTCTTTTTAAAACTTTACTATTATTGGAGTAACGATGATCGACTGGGAAAATGATGCAGGAGAAAAAAAGAAGAAAAATTCTCGGAAATGCAGTCAAGATAATATGTTTATTTATGCCGACGTTTCGATCATACTATGATCATCCTCAGGGTTAAATCAAGTCAGGTGAAACTAAGAAATATTTGTACACAATATTAACCATTTGCGAATTAATGTGAAAATACACTCGTTATAATTGTAATAAAGAACAATATGTTTTATAATGTGGAATATCCACATTAACTGAACAGACAGAATGAAACAAATTTTTTTATGAAACTGTTTCACAGTGACATTTATCTGTCAGTTACATACATTTGAATAACTGGGTAACCAAGTTTTGTTTGTTTAAAGCGTAGGCTCCGGGATTTAAATTATAGATAATTTTATAAATTTATCCATAAAATATGTACATTAACGCAAATCTGTAGAAAATTTAATAATCTTTAATTTTTATAATAACATTAATATCGAAAAAATAACATTTATAGGTATTTTTCGAAAACTATTTTGAGTTTCAAGTAAAGTGCCTTTTCCGGTTATCCGATTTACACCAAAATCTAATGGGCTGTTTCCATAATAGAAAAAGGTCGAAATACAAGGTTTGAAATTTTTCTAAATAAAAATGAAATAAAAATAAATATATCATCACGGCATATTACCCATTGCTGGGTGTGCCAATCTGCTTTGTTCGCAGATATCGGTAATGATGATGACATATTTGTACCGTGCGGGCGTTTACCAGCCGTCACCTCACGGGCACTCATTGCTGGCGTGGAGAGTGCACAGTATTTGAGTTAGAGTGGAGGATCCACACATTCATACACACACACACACACACACACACAACACACGCACGCACGCAGATGCGCGCACGCACACACACACACACACACACACACACACACACATCGAGTTTTTTGACCATAAAGACAATACCTTCCTTACCTAAAGGTAGCGGAAGATTGGCACACTCAGTAAGGGGTAAATACAGTCGTGACCATATTTTATTTTGTATTAAAATAAAGTACTACTTCAAAATACGAGTACAAGTGGAACTATAAATTTGCATTATCTTCGTCTAACTATAAAATAATTTTATTATCACCGTAATTATTTTGCATACTAAACTTTCTCATTTTCGTAACTTTCCTGAAGTTCTCCCCCTTAATTCTTCTCTGCCGCCCCTTGAGAATAATATAGTATGTCGCGACATGTCTCGCACATAATACACTTCCCTCCTTAACCCGTCCCTGCTATAAATTTAATTTCTTCTTTATTAAAACTATTTCACAGGAATTGTTCTTCCTTATAAATTTATTCATAATTACAGTGTACTCCCGAGCGGCTACACGCTACACTGTAAATTAACACGAACACTAACGTAAATTGTTTCACATATTTGACGTGCTGTTGTAAATAAACCAGATATTAATTATCGGATCGAATTAAAAGATACGGGGATGAATTATTAATAATTGGTTACAATAAACAATAGGATATAGTGCAAATTTTGTTGAGTAGAAATTATTGTTGAAATTGATTGAATATTTAAATACAGTGAAAGCTCTTTTGAACGGACTCTAATAGACGCCAATATTTTATCAGAATTATTGAAAATGAAACACATGATTCATATTTTTTAGAATTTTATTTTAAATATGTTCAAAGTAGTTTCCTTCAACAATAACATCCTTCCATTTCATAAAAGCTTCCAACCAATCTTCGTTTGTTCTTTTAGAATAGGGTGGTTATAGGCTGTCTCAAGATATATGCACATTCCATTACTTGTGAAGTAGCGGTCTGACCCTTCACAGCTGCATATTTTGTCGGGGATTTGACCAGGTTGGGATTAGGTAAACTTCAAAAGGATAATAATTATTTTCAAAGAAATATATTTTCGAAATATGATTATAATTTACCACTGATTAATATTAACTGTTTAACGCTATTTTCAAAGAAAATTCACTGAAGTTAGGATTAGGTAAATTTCAAAAGGATGATTATTTTCAAAGACATATATTTTCCAAATATGATTATAATTTACCACTGATTAAAATTAACTGTTTAACGCTCTTTTGAAAGAAAATTCACTAATGAGGATAGGATTAGGTAAATTTTACATTTGACTAATGATGTATTTAGTATAGATGGCTACCCGTTTTTGTATAAGTAGCGTAAACACGTATTTTGTATTATTACTTCTTCAAGTGTTTAGTAGTAATAACAGCATAAAATTAGTGATAAAATGTGTGAGAACGAAGAATCTCAGACTTCAAGACAGCGAATTCATTTATCATAAGACTCAAAGCAAATTATTTTAAATGTTTTTAATACATAGAAAAGTGAAGGTGAAAATAATGGGCTTATTCAAAGAACAGCAGATTTAACAAAAGTTAATTATTATACCGTTCGACGTATAATATGTATTGGATCTGAAGTCAAAACAAATAAAAAGTGAACTAATTCTGTTTGTATTAAAACTGCATTCTTTTAGTAATTGTATGAAAGCTATTATTATTTTTAATAGGTACTGTAATGACAATAAATTGTTATAAATACGTATTTTTTATCGATTAAAAATTTATATATAAATGCATTTTTTTAAATAATTGTTAGCTTTATTCGTCGAAATAATGTTACTAAATAAATTTTTATAACAACTAAACGATAAAAATGTCGCAAAATTGACTTAATGAAAATTCATATTTGATTACTTCAAAAAATAAATAAATATGTCCCAGTACTCTTTGCCTCTCTAATGTATTTAAACTGCCTTCCGCTGGGAACGGCGCAGATACAAATGTGCATATATCTTGAGGCAGCCCATACACATTTTTTTTAAATCATATTAATAAAAAGGGTTTGGTACTTTTTTACAATAATTAAGAAAAAAGATATTCTTCGTAGTTTTTAAAATATTAGCGAAAACATAAGCGCGCCAAAATTTCTTACTAAAATCTATCCCCCACTCTTATGACGTCATAGATCTTCGCTAAAATCATTATAATTACCCCTTACCTTAAAATTAATTTTAATAAAAACTAAATAGGTATTTCGAGAACTAAGTAGTCAAGATTACTCAACATGTCAACCATGCCAGAGGTCCTAACAACTCTGAAAAACAAGGGAAAGAACTGGGATAATATAGGGACGGAAGTCACAGGTATATGATTACCTATAAACTAAGATAAATTTCGTCTAATAATAATGAGTCATTAAATTTAAATCGTCCAATAAAATTTAACTTTGTATAAAATGGAAAAGTTTTGTGTTTGGTATGGGACCGAGATCTGCGTTCATCAAATTATTTTTATATTTATTTATTATTAAACTTTCGTATGGATCTAAATATCACATATCATTATTAATATGTTTTAAAAGTTTAATATTAGAATTGTTAGCTTTGTGATTATCAATGAACATATGTTGAGCTACGCTAGATTTTTCTGAATTACCGCTTTTTAGATGATAAAAATGTTCTTTAAACCGAGTGTCAATTTGTCTTTTAGTTTGACCGATGTAAACTTTATTACAATCATTACAACTGATTTTATAAATACCGGATTTTTTGTTAGTACCTATTTTATCTTTAGGGTTACCTAATAACGATTTAATCGTATTATTTGATTTGTAAGATACGATTAAATTTTGATTTAAAAAAAAAAATTGTTAAACTTTTGGAAGCTTTATCGTACGGTAGTGTTATGTATTTATTATTTTTATTATTAGATGGTGTTAACGTTGTAGAATTAGAAATGGATTGGCGATTTTTAAATTTATGAACTAATTTATCGATAGTTTTAACCGGGAAGCCGTTATACTTAGCTATTTCTCGACAAAATTAGACTTATGTATTAGCTCTACTAACTAGTTATGTACTGTTTTAGTATTAATTATAATGCCACTGCCTATTGAATATTACGTTCAAGATAAATCTGATAATTTACCACAAGTGGATAATTGGATGGTTGCCAAATTTATTTCTGCAAATGATTGTTTCACTACTGCAGAAATTAGAGGAGTGACAGAATTAAGTGTCACTATGTCGTTTGTTTAAAATGTGTTTTAAATTCAAGCTAGTACTAATTTTACTCACTTGGCGCGCTACCGCACCATGATCTATAACGTCAGAGGACATTTTAAGTCACGTGATTTATTTGAAAATTTATACATTTTTCAACAATTTATAACTCTTTATTTATATGGATTATTACGATTTTGTTTTCACAAGTGATGTTTAAATAAATAAAACTACTCGTATATAATGTAACGTTTTTTATTTATTTATTTAACCAATTAGCACGACTATTTATTTATACGATCTTACTAATTTATTTATTTCGACTATTTATGTCATTGTTTATTTATATTATGTTTAACTGTCAGCCTACCGACCTCCACAGCGCCTATATACTCAACTGACTCAACAGCGTCTGTATATTCAACTGCTCGGACAGAAGTCACAGTCACCTCACTACCTCTCAATAAACTCGGTCTCGCAAGTGTTCAGTTTCTGGCCTAGTGATACAAATAACTATATTGCTGTCAAAATTTCGGTATTAACTAACTTTTAGCTAACTTAACTTTCCCAATTTAATTTGAAATGACAAAGAAGTAACTGTTTAAAATGATCGTGCAAAATTTGTTTTCCACGGCCTTCTTTTCAATAATTCTGCCCCTCGTAGATTATTGTAACAAACGGTTACGAAATTGGCCTCGTCTTATATTCTCAATTTAATCTTTCTCTTATATGAGGCAATAACCGTCCAAAATTAGCTCCTCAATTTAGGAAACAGTGTGATGATATATTTCCTGCCCCGTATTGTCATTATTTCGGGCGTTTTATGAAATTACCATAATATCCCAATCCAGAGTTTTATTCTGCGTGAAACGTGGCAGGAGCAGAAGGCCCGGGCCTCTTACGACAGTTGATTACGTTCACAAATGATAACAAGGGGCATCATTGCACGTATAAAATTTTAATCTAGAGGGCAGGTATGCGACGGCGCCTAGCGACGCTCGTTTGTCTGGCTTCCCGCCAAGAATTCCGCAGGGACGGACCGGGGGTTGATGACCGGAAGATGCAACGAGATTTTTATTTCACTTTACACTGAAGGGGTAAATAAGTAAATACAGGGGTATATCGATGTTAACTCAACAACATTGTAGTTCGTACGCTTATAGATAGGTGCGGCTTTGCTGGCGCTGTCAACTGTTCGCGCTTAGAGTGCCTTCAATGAGAGTGATGACATACGATTGTGGCCGCCATATTTGTTCCAATTTAACATGCATAGAATACAGGCATAACACGAAAATTTTTTATTACAAACATATTACTTGAAATTAATATATATTTTATTTAAAAATTTATAGTATACACATATTTCAAAATTTTAAAAATATATAGACCCATGAAATGCATGTAAAATCATTATATTTAAATAAAAAGAAAACTTACCGTCAGAAGAGACTTCATGCGTAAGATGAAATATTTCATTTCAAATCATTTGCATACAAAATTAGTATTTAATTTAAAAGGAAGAGCATTAATAAACAAAATAAACCAATAAATTTTACATGAACAAAAAAAAAAAATTTATTGTAGGTATCAAAAATGAGTTCATCAAGATAATATAAGTATATTGAAATATAGGAAAAATGGTTCTTACTGTAAAAATATATTTATTTTCAGTTCTTGCTGTAGACGTGCAGGGTTGTGGTTCAAACGTTGCTACATTTTCAGGGGCAGGTAATTGAAGTGTTGGATATCTTCTTTTCACCGGCGACCTTCTTCTCTTCGTCGGTACAGTAAAACTAAATATTGTGGGAATCGCATTATGTTTTAGAATCCTCTTGCCATCTTCTCTCGTCTTTTCCCACATCTCAGGTGCAAAGTGGATCTATAAGTCGAATATTATTATTAGTAAAAAAATTAATAAAACATGAATACACTTTTAATTAAATTTTACTTACTTCACAAAGTCGAGACGAATTAGTTGGTGTCCAACCCTCTCGTTTCATTTTAGCTGCCCATGTTTTTCTGCGATCCGGATCCGTAGGAAATGCTTTCATAAGAAATCCTTTCTCTGACCGATTGGAGCAACCAAAGGCACAGCAGCCAACCATCTATACAAAAAACATTCATTATAATGAAATAATATAACAATTACAAGTAAATCAAATCATTTGCATATTCCATTAAAATTTGTTCTGCGAAATATACTTGTTCACAGTTGTGTACAAAATACACTGCCCATTTATTTATTTATTTCGGGTTTGTACGAACCCTCTAAGTGGGAGATGCGTGATTTTATGTATGTATGTATTTATTAAAAATATTAACGAATTATTTTGTTGTCAACAATAATTAATTTGAAGTATTCTTTAAATGAAATATAAATGTCAAACCGAAATAATGACAGCAGCAAAGATTGGTTATGTCTTACAATTTGGTTTCAATTGGATATAATTCATTTGATAAATACTTAAATAAATTTGCAACTGGCTATTATCGTGTACAAAACTTTACATTCTATTTATTTATTACATAAAATTGGCTTATATTACTTACCTCGTTATTAAATAATCTTCGATGCAGTCACTTATCACAAATTGTGTCCTTATATGCACTTAAACTGCACTAAAACTACCATGTACATAAAAACTAAGGTGTAGTAATTAATATTAAAAGAAATTAAACACTAATAATTACATAAATTCAATATAAACTATCAAACAAACACGAACTCCTATACAAAGCAAGCTAAACCATGAACAGAATGGAACAAATATGGCGGTCATTGCTGTAGCCAATGAAAATGAAGACCACCATTGGCATCACTCTTATTGAAGGCACTCTATTCGCGCTCGGCAGTAGCAACCAATAGCAACGATTCACCGTAATGTCAGGGTGTTCTCTTTAAACACGGTCGGCAGTTGCAATTTACACTTCAATGAAGTAACAATGTAATACAGGTTTTTAAAGCAACGTTTTTAGAACGATTTATAAAACAAAAAGTGGAAATGTAATTTTAAAGTTCTAGGACTTTAAAATTGTATCTTGTACTGAATCCTGCATTTATGCAGTATGAACTATGAAGCAATTTATGGACAAGCTAGCGTTGCTAAGAGTTTCGAACAGTTGTGACAGCCTACTTACGTGAAACTGATACTGCTAGGAATTTCTGGATACTTTTTCACATTCCGTCACCTTTAGGTAAGGAAGGTATTGTCTTTGGTCAAAAAAATCGATGATTAGATAATAGCACGTTTTAGGTTCCCTAGAATGCGATTTTATTATTTTTACGATGATGTCTGTATGTATGTATGGATGTATGTATGTATGTATGTATGTATGATTGTGTGTGTGTGAGTGTGTGTGTGTGTGTGTGTGTGTGTGTGTGTGTGTGTGTGTGTGTGTGTGTGTGTGTGTGTGTGTGTGTGTGTGTGCGTGCGAAGATTTTTTCGGATCGCATAACTCCAATACCACCTTTACTAAAATTAGAATTTTTGCGTATTCTTTTTCTTTACATCCATATGAAGAACTGATTAGATTTTGGTTATAATTGGTCGACCGGAAGTACCCGAATTTGAAGATTTTATCAGTTTTTCTTGAAAAGACGGTGTTAAATATCATTTTTTCACATTTAATGTTATTATAAATATTAAAGAATATTTTATTCTCTATAAGATTTGGTTACATTTTATACTTCATATTCAATGGATATAGAGTAATAAATTTATAAAGAAATTAATTTTCATAAAGCACACACACACACACAAAACGCACACACTCACACACACTCACACACACACACACTCTCTCTCTCTCACACACACACACACACACACACACACACACACACACACACACAAACACACACACACGCATGCACGCACGCACGCTCGCACACACACACTCACACACACACACACACACACACACACACACACATCATCGTGAAAGTGTTAAAATTGGATTCTATGAACGTTAAAACGTGGTTATTCACCAAAATCTCGATATGCGATTTTTAGCACGATCCCGATACCTCCCTACCAAGGGTAGCGGGAGGTAAAAATTATAGTAAGACATTAAACGTTGAAGGCACCAGCGGAGTTAAACGTACAATAATGCCTTCGTGAATGTACACACCTTGCGCCAGAGGCCCTCGGAAAGTACACTGTTGACCTCAGGCATTATAGTCCTTATAACACCCTTGATTCCTTAATTATTATTTTTGGGAGGCTAAGAAAGTTGGATTCATAAAGATGGTGAAACACCATCAATAACCATAAATCAGAGAGTCATGAAAAAAGTATGGATGTATGAGCAGTATTTTGAGAAGTGGAAGACACGAATTGTATTGTTGAAGAGAACTACTTGGAACATCTTTAAAATAACATTATCAACAATTCTAGCATTACATTAGTAACGAAGAGTAATGAATAAAACACCGAGATAATAATCTATTATGAGATTTGTCTATGTATAGATCTCCCCCTTCAAAATTAGAGTATAGAAGACACAATGATATATTCATAAAGTAATTGAATACATCTCTCCCATTATGAACAACTTGTAGTATCGCATTCAAACCTAAGTTAATTAATGTTCGTTGAATACTTGGAACAATAGATCTCAATACAATCTCCCTTCAGATCGGTTCTGGATTCGTTAGCAAGTCGAGATCACTTAACGAGGTGATCCGGATTGAATCTGTAACTCCATCCGTGGAACTCCCGATCTAAGATTTAATAAACACTCGTTACAGGAATAAAGAGACACTTGAAACATGTAACAACGAGGTTTTAATGAGATATCAGGTTCCCAACGGAATTGAAAGTTGAATTGGTTTAGTTTTACAAGAAAATCAGGGAGTGGAAGAGTTAGAGTACTTTCGAAGAAAGTATAGCCATATCCATAAATGTGAGAATAAATAATAGTCGGATGGAGCCAGATCTGGACTGTAGGAAGGGTGATTTAAAATGTGGGAGCATCTATGTAAACTAAAATCCTCTCTGTAAGTGTACAAGGTTGCGTCAAATTATTCCCGGAATTTATCAATAATATTTTATTGAAAAATCTGATGAGGCCAGCACATTACCTTCCGTCAGTTCTATGTATTTTGTACAAAATTCATACCCGAAATTTCTAGCAAAAGATCCTATATTTGCAGTAAAATTATAAGACAAACGCTCTTATGTTAATTCCACTTGATACTGACATCTTTCAATCAGAATTTTCTTAATATAGTATATAGTAGCTGTTTCCATCGCTGTCTACTTTTTGAAATTTAATTTATTTATAATTTTTAACTCTATGTCCATTGAATATGAAGTACAAAATGTAATCAAATCGTATGGAGAATAAAATATTCTTTAATATTTATAATAACATTAAATGTGAAAAATTATATTTAACATTTTTTCAAGAAAACTGTTAAAATCTTAAAATGAGGGTACTTCCGGTTGCCCAATTATAACCAAAATTTAATCAGCTCTTCATAAGGATGTAACGAAGAAAAATACGAAAGAATTATAATTTTTAGAATTGTAGTATTAGATTTATCGCAGGCGAAAATTTTGTCACACACAGACACACACACACACACACATACCTACAAATAGTAAAATCGTATTCTAGGGACCCTAAAACGTGCTTATTCATCAAAAACTGACAATACCTTCCTCATCTAAAGGTGACGGAAGGTAAAAAGAAAAAATCTGATGTGGCCAGCACATTACCTTCCCTCAGTTCACGGATCACCTCAACTACAGATAGGACACTCAATGCATTTTTCAAAATACAAAATAGTGACATCTACAGATTGCTTCCATGAACTAACGCACACTGTGATGGCTTGGTCGGCTTGATAGTTTGTGACATAGGAGACATGTCATGTATAGATAAATTGAAATTTTGAATTTTTAAAATAAAAGACATAATAAGAAAATTGAATATAAGTATATACATATATTATAAATAATCACAATACAATAACTAAAAATTCATTTCTAAATAAATTTAAAATTACTTGTCAGATAGACTTACACTTCTATTTTAATTTTTGTTAATATGTGAGATAAAAGGACATTGGAAATGGAACGCCATTTCATCATTAAATATAAAAGTAAACGTCTATTTCCTTCTTTGCACTGCACTTTATAACAAACAGCACAACGAATGTTCATCAGCTTATTGAATTTCAATTCCGTATTACGTCAAAAATTAAACACAGTTAATACTCTTTAAAACTGGAGAAATCACGAAATAAATCACTACTGGCACTATAACTAAATCTATAAACTATTATAAATTGGATTACCAAATAATTAAAGATGTTAAAGCGTACCTTCCGTGACTCATGTGATAACTTTTGTCACTTTACAATTCAAAATATTGCAAAATGTTTTGAACTCAAAGGTGACTTAATCCATTTTCTTAAAATTTAAGCACTGTCGCGCCTCTACAGTTTGCTTCTTGGAACTATGAGAGTGTTTTGGCACATTCATTTAGCTGTCCGGTGCCTGCCTCAGTTCTATGTATTTTGTACCAATGTCATACAGAAAATTCCTTGCAAAAGATTATATTTCTTAAACATTACCTTAAGTCAGTTGTATGTAGTTTATACAAATTCAAAACAGAAAGTTTCTAGCAAAAGATCCTATATTGCCACAAAAATTATAACATAAACATGCATGCCAATTGCACTTGACACTGACACCTATCAATCAGAATTTTCTTAATGCTGAATATAGCAGCAGTTTCCAGAGTTGTAGCAGAGCTGGCTAATTTAAGAAATTTAATTTCTTTATAAATTTTTAACTCTATATCCATTTAATATGAAATATAAAATGCAGTGAAATCGTATAGAGAATAAAATATTTTTTAACTCTATATCCATTGTAATCAAATCGTATACAGGTTAAAATATTCTTCAATATTTATAGTAACATTAAATGTGAAAAAATTATATTTAACATCATATTTTCAAGAAAACTTTTAAAATCTTCAAATGAGGGTACTCGCGTTTGCCCAATTATAACCAAAATCTAATCAGCTCTTCATATGGATGTAACGAAGAAGAATACGAAAGAATTTTTGGAATTGTAGTATTAGACTTATAGCAGGCGAAATTTTTACACACACAGACACAGACACACACACACACACACACACACACACGCACACACACGCGCGCGCTCACACACACACACACATAACTCAGCAATCATGGTACATTCCGTAACCCAGTGGGGCCCAAAACTAAATACACTACATGTCCAGAACAACAAACGTCTTCACGACGCGACTAACTAATCTCGACTCCCTAAAAACAAAGTGCTATCTTCAGGCCAGGATTATCGTAGGGGTTCAGGGTGCATAGGCTAGGGCATTCAAAGTCACGCACGTATACATAATAATTTCTAGACTTAATGATCAACACATAAATGTCGTGACTATCATAATACGATTAGAATTTATGAACTGAATTTTCACATATATAACTAAAATAGATAAACAGAGTTAAAATATGGTTATTGAAACTATAATTTAGAAAAGTTTATAAGTTATTTATCTGTTATCGCTCTTACCCCTCGCCTTATCACAATTAAGCGATTTTTTTGACATAGTCTCGTACACAATAGGCTATTTGTGTGGTACTGAAAATCTGATATCTATCACAAAATACCTAAAGTTGAAAACGTATGTAAAAATATAAATTTTATTTAAAAAACATATGTTTTTTTAATAAATTAAGAAAGAAGATTTTCTTTGACGTCATTATTTTGAACTGGAGAAAGGGATGCATATTTAAGAATGTAACCTGTACATCGCGAGCGAGTGCGAGTTTTAATTTGATTTTGACATTAGTTCATTTTTCTGTTACTGTCTCTTTTCTTTATTGTTTACAATTTGTGTGGTTCCTGTTACTTTCATTACGTATTTCGATTTGTTAAGCAGGATTTTAACTTAGCTTATACTCGTACAAGATTAAAATGGCAAACAAAAATATTAACCTCCAAACTATTATTCAAACGTCAAACAGATGATCTGTCATATTTAAATTACCTGCACATGCCGTTGCTATTGGACGTATCGATGTTATTGCTTTACGGCCATTCATTGGTTCGGCGTAATTCTACGTCATACATGGCGGTAATTTAAATATTAAAATTTCATTAATTTTTTGCCAAAAGAAAAAATATGGGTATCAAGTTTTTACCGCCTCTTCAAAAATATTAAATAAAAAAATAGCATGCAAGTAGCCCATTATACACTAAGCTCTTTCATATTTTTAAATTTATTCCGTTCTTCGTGCTTTAAGACCGCATTATCATCCCAGAAGGCACTGAATCCTGAATCCTTCCCTCGGCACGAACTCTGACCATAGACGTGACGCGTCACCATTCAGCTGTCTGTCCGACTGTCTGTTGTCTGACCCCACAGCCTACGCGATACAAATATATGGCCTCGAGCTCGGAGTACAAGATAAATTATTATTGGTCAAACTCACGGGTTGCAGTCGACAAGTAGGGCAAGAACGGATAGTTTAGTGTTCGGTGATTTGGAAATGAACTGTAGTTAGTCAAGGGTACTGTAACTTATATTCGGAAACTGTCGGAGAACAAGAAGTTCTTGACAGTTAGCGAGGATTTATTGATGGTGTAGTATTGCTTGCAAAAATTCTATAACCATAAACTGCTCTTAAATGTTGACACTGGCATTTATCTGTGTGATTAGTGTGATTCCTATTAATTTAATTTTTACTTTACACCTTTGAGTAAGGAAGGTATTGTCTTTGGTCAAGAAATTCGGTGATGAATTTTTTACCAATAAGCACGTTTTAGGGACCCTAGAATACGATTTTATTATTTTTACGATGGTGTCTATATACGAGCCCAGTCACATATGTATTGGACCAAGGAGTTTTGTGCCGAAGGTTATTTTTTCATAATTAAAATTTATTATATACAGGTTGTCTGCGGAGGGGCAGACAAATGTATTAAATTCACTGTAGTTTTAGCAATTAATTTATTTTTTCAAAAAAATGCATGGCTCGCTAGATAATGACGAAAAACTGATTACTGGTATTTTTTTTCTTCTTCAAATTACTTCTAACCTATCAGTTATCGAGAAAAATGTTTCAAATAAAAATGTCACAATATTATAGTGTTTATCCAATGGCGCCCAAAAATAATTTTTTTATTTGTATACTTTCAAGATACAACACAACTTAAATTCGTTTCTGAGATACCTAATTATAGTGTCTTAAAAAAAAAACACCCTGTATATTATTAAATGTTGTTAATTAATTGCAGGAACTACAGTGTATTTATTATACTTGATTGTTTTTCTATAAATGATTTGTATATAATAAATTTTAGTTCTGAAAATTGATTTTATGTACAAAGGTTCTTTGGTCCAATACATGTGCGACTGGGCTCGTATGAGTATGTGTGTGTGACAAAAATTTCGTCTACGATAACTCTAATACTACAAAAGTTATAATTCTTTCGTATTTCTCTTCGTTACATCCATATGAAGAGCTGATTAAATTATGGTTATAATTGGTCAACCGGTAGTACCCACATTTGAAGATTTTAACAGTTTTTCTTGAAGAAACAATGTTAAATACCAATATTTTTCACATTTAATGTTATTATAAATATTAAAGAATATTTTATTCTCTATACGATTTGACTGCATTTTATACTTAATATTAAATGGATATAGAGTTAAAAAATTATAAAGAAATTAAATTTCATAAAGTAGCCATAGCTATGAAAACAGCTACTATATTAAGAAAATTCTGATTGAAAGATGTCAGTGTCAAGTGAAATTGACATAGTGTGTCTGTCTTATAATTTTACTGGAAATATAGGATCTTTTGCTAGATACTTTCTGTATGGAATTTGTATAAAATACATACAACTGCCGGAAGGTAATATACAAGAAATAGAATCTTTTGCAAGGAACTTTCTGTATGAAATTTGTACAATATACACAGAACTGACGGAAGGTAATGTGTTGGCACATCAGATTTTTGAAACATGTGTATCATTCATATTGTTTCGACTAAGTTACGACATGCCATTTTAAAACGGTATTTTAACATTTTCAGGATGATATCTGTGTGTATGTGTGTGTGGATCCTTGACTATAAACACAAATACTATCATTCAGTAAATTTTGAAACCTTGTATTTATACGTTATGGCACTTTACTTAAAGCTCAAAATAATTTTTCTCCGAAAAATACCTTTAAATGTTATTTTTTGCGATTTGTTACAAAAATTAAAGATTATTAAATTTTCTACAGGTTTGCATTGATACATTTCTATATATTTTATGGATAAATTTATAAAATTATCTATAATTTAAATCCCAGAGCCTACGTTTTAAACAAACAGTAAAAAACAACTCCTTGGTTACAAAGTTCATATCTCAAATGTATGTAATTGACAGATAAATGTTACTGTGAAAAAACTAATCATTTTAAATTAATAATATTAACATTTTAAAAAGAAAATAGTAAATGTTGCTACAGTTATATGGAATGCGAATTAATACAATTTTCAGCATAAGTAAATATGTAAGTATGTATATTTGAAAAACTAAAAATTAAATGACGGGAGGTATTGTGTTGGCCACATGAGATTTTTATATTAACAAAATTACTAGTTTCCTAAATAAGCCCTAAAAACTAAGTAAACGACACTACTGAATTTGACAGAGCAAAATACAAACTATAGTTTTTCTGTGCCTGCACCATAACAAGAGGTAAAATAATGGTATTAAATTGATTTCAATAAAAATTTATTTGAACGAGAAAGTATTTTAATTTTCAAATAAAATTGCCGTTGGGATATTGTTCGCAATCAACTCAAAAATTAATTAATCCGTTTTAGTATAATCTCTATCGAGTTAACAAGGATTTATCCAAATATTTTATTTAACATTTTAATCCTAGATTAACCACTTACTGTCAGCTCTAATGATAATGGTTTAATAATGAAATCATTTTACAATTATTTCTTTAGATGGTATATTCGTTAATCCGTTTTTGCGGATATTCAAAATAAACTGAACAAGGTTTTATTTTGTCATTAAAATAGAAAATAGAGGGGTTGACATAAAATTCAGTTACAATTATTGTTATGTATGTAATTGTACACAGTGCGTGCGTGCATGCGTGTGTGTGAGCGCGCGCGTGTTTGTGTATGTGTGTGTGTTCCTGTGTGTAACAAAAATTTCTCCTGCGATAACTACAATTCTAAAAATCTGATGTGGCCAGCACCTAACCCCCCACCAGATATTTTACCTGGTTGTACGCATAAAACGAAAAATATTTTTAATTACAAATACATATATTTATGTCTCACTACAAAATAATTCTCACATATTTGCAAAATCTATGGGATATTTTAATATAAATTATGTACAATACATACATTTTCTTTATATTCAATATCCTGAAATTTTCTTTTTCTACTTTACTTTTCTTTTTCTTTATATTCGTCATTTTTTTCGCAAATTCCTTTTATATTCTTTTTTAGGTATATTCTTTTGCGTTGTTGACTTTTTTTATTTTCATAATCTTCATAATAATGTACAAATATTTTTGACAGTGGCATACAAATATTTTTGACAGTGCCATTTATGTGTCAATTACAAACATTTGAATTTCTTGCCTTGAAGTAGTTTGATCTGAGATTTTTTATATCAAATTATTTTATATGCATTTCTTTATCTCTAAATCTATAGAATATATAATGAATTTATATTTATCAAATAAAGAATTTAACGTTCTTTAGTATAAGTATTTACATAAATTTTCGATAAATAATATTTAGATGATTTTTTTTCTTGTAACTACTACTTCCGGTTGTCCAATAATTGTTGCCAAAACTTAATCAACTCTTCCCATTATTGTTAAATTGAGGAATCCGTAGTTAAAAATGGGGTCTCGTGGCTGCGTGCCTGAGGGTCTGATCGCGAATCTGGGGAACCGGGTTCGATCCCGACCGACGCCAAATATTTCGAACTTTAAATGGCACAAAACATCCCTAAGGTGCATTCTCCACGCCAGCAAAGAGTGCCCGTGAGGTAACGCCTGGTAAACGCCCGCACGGTACAAATATGTCATCATTCTCGATATCTGCGTACAAAGCAGATTGGCACACCCAGCAATGCGTAATATGCCATGATGATATATTTATTTATTTTTATTTATGTCTTATAGTATTTGAGAAATCGTGGATCTAACATCCACACACACGGACATCATCATAAAAATGTTATAATCGGATTCTAGGGACCTTAAAACGTGCTTATTCACTAAAATCTGGATATGCGATTTTTAGCATGAATACAATACCACTTTTAGCGAGAGGTAAAAAACGATGGAATCCCCTATTGCAGGATCAATTTCGTAGAATTTATACTCCGGAGCCTTGTACTGTTACATGAAACACCCTGTACATTTTCATTTACGATATTTAAAAAGAATGATTAACTGAATTCTAATTACCTCAACTTTTGCAACTTAATTTCAAATGGCAAATAAATAAATGTTTAAAATGATGGTGCAAATTTTGTTTTCCAAGTAGTGTATGCTCCATGGAACACTTCCTAGCTTGCTAGGGTGTAAATTCTTAGCTAGTCCCAGTAATATTCCCCCGTTTTGGCAAATTGTTAGGACAAGGCCGGGACCTCATTTAGCTGAGGAGGGAGGAGTTTTATTACGACGCGTTTCCCCTCAACCGAGAAATGAATTGAGGATTTATTACTCACTCAACTGTGTTTTGTCTCGTTTTTTATGCAAACGAATCAACTTTATTTAATATCTGCACAAGGAAATTCGCAAATTATTTCCATTATTTGTCTTCAAATACTATTCAGAAGTTCAGGAAATTATTTTTAGTTCTAGAGAAATAATAAGATTAATTATAAGAGTCATTTACTCAGATTAACAATTACGAAGCTCCAGGACTCAAGGCATTAAAGTTTTCCAGGAATACGAATAGACTAGAAGCGTTTTTATAAATGTTATTATGTACCAAGGCACTGAAGATCTATTTTTTATCACGAATATGGAATTTATTTGCCGAGGAAAACGAGTTATGCATTCAGTATATAAAAGTTTTCACAAAATATACAGTGTTTCCACGGATCGGGTCCTGAAGAGGAATAATTTTTTTTATGTGAAAAATGTTATTCTTTGAAAATACCTCTGTAAAATTAACAATTAACTCATTTATACAGTAGGTAAGTACAAATAAGAAAATACAAAAACTATTTTACTTTTATTATTTTTTTCCTTCCGTCACCTTTAGGTAAGGGAGGTGTATTCGGTGCTATTCTGTAACATTATCATTATCTGTTATCGATCTTTAAATTAATAAAAATCGTTTATTTTTAATGATCAAGATATCGATTGTCTCAATTTTCATATTCTATAACTACAATCATTTTCTTTGTCATTTACGCATTTCGCGCTCATATGAACTTAGCAGTCATTTACCAATAAGTATTTCAATTCTTTAATTATTCACTCACAGAATTGCAAAAAAATAGTTTTAACAATATAAAATGTACGTACCTACCTACAAAACGATTATTATGTTGTATTTTGCGAAGAATAATTATGATTTACTATCATATATATTTTATTCATTTAAAAACTACGGTAGAATTTTGAAAGCTGAGTGATTTTATATTTTTTTCTTTTCCACCGATATACCTCTGATGTACTATTAAAACTTAATAGAAATAAGTAAATGAAATATCCTTCTCTGGCATTGTTATATTGAAAACTATAACTGTAAAATGATTGATTGCAACAAAGAATATTTTATTGATTATAAGAATGAATCCAACAAATGAAATTTCATTAATATTTTAATAATAGCAATTTGCGAAGAAAATAATATAATAAAATTGTGGTAGAAATTCTAAATGTATAGTTTCGAAGGGGCCTGTTATAATAATTGCTATGGGCCTCGCGGTTTCTAGCAGTGGCGCGGCCCCCGGATATCATTTCTATCATTTCGCAGATGAGGCTTGAGTGTTATGATTAAATATTGGGCGAGTTCTCGGATTACTTAAACTATTTGTTTAAAATTTTCATCGCGTAAGGATAAAGGCTCACTTGCATTTCTTAGTGCCTTGTTGTGAATACATAACCTAAATCTATAAACAATATAAAAATGTAAATACTACGAATTATATTATATGATATATAAAATGCTTACTTGTATATTCTTTCAATTATGTATATTGCATTGAAAGTAGGTACAGGCGATGTATAATTCCAACTGATACTTTTATCTGATTTTGACAATTATTATCGATCATTAATATGATAACGACAGCATATTACTGATCGATAAATTTCAGTGTGTTATCGACTATCGCTTTAATGATCAAGTGACTTACAGAATCTCAATTTGAATTGCAATCGATCATTACCTCGATAAATGATAATGATTGAGTTACAGAATAGCCCCGATTGTCTTTGGTCAAAAAAATCGATGGTGATTTTTTAGTGAATAAGCACAATTTAGGGTCCCTGGAATACGATTTTACTATTTTTATGATGATGTCTGTATGTGCGTTTGTGTGTGTGTGTGTGTGTGTGTGTGTGTGTGTGTGTGTGTGTGTGTGTGTGTGTGTGTCTATGTGTGTGTATGTGTGTGTGTGTGTGTGCGTGTGCGCGCGCGTGCGCGCGCGTGCGTGCCTGCGTCCGTGCGTGTGTGTGTGTACGTGTGTGACGAGTTTTACTTCGTCGATAACTCCAACACTACAATTCTAAAAATATAATTCTTACGTTTTCCTTTTCTTTTCATCCATATGAAGAGCTGATTAAATTTTGGTTATAATAATAAATTGGTCAATCGAAAGTTCTCATTTGCAGTTCTTAATTAACAGTTTTCTTGAAAAAAACGCAATATCATTTTTTGAGAAACTTTCTGTGTGGAATTTGTACAAAATACATAGAACTAACGGAAAGTAATGTGCTGGCGACATTTCAATCTCGCGATCTCGAATTACGCGTTTCCATACTTTCCTTCCAACTAACTAGATTTCTAAAAATTCTAAACATCGTTCAATATTTGTATTAAATTCATTTGTTGTACCTCAAATTTAAATATATTTTGGGGGGTTTGCAGGAAGCAGAGTTTTATTATAAAGAATAACATTTTTCACTAAAATAAAAAAGTTCTTCCTCTTCCGGACACAAGCCGTGGACATACTGTATAAATGGGAAACGCTATAAAGCTACATTATCTGCCACTCTTCAATAATACCGATATGAGTAATTCTTTCACTTCACAATCGTACAAAAACGTTCACTATCTGTCTACGTAATCCACCAATACTATCTCCGCGCTTACGTAAATCTGTCGATGCCAATAAGTCTGATTGAAAGCAATTTCACTCTCGTGTGGGTTTATTGTCGAGCGAAATACACCCATGTAGTGGAAATATATCAAATCAAATATCAGTTTGCAGAATTTTTCAGTCGGCCGGCCACAATCAAAGCAAGCAGGCGGGCGGGATTGATTTACCTGCCATTGCAGTGACGAGATGGACATTTTTAACGAATGTTATTTGAATACGGCCCTGGCCAGATGATTTGAATGATTTCTATTGTTAGGAACAACAGCGTCACTCAAAAAATAAAAACTAAACATGTATTTGGTTGATTAATTTTAACCAAAATCTAATATGTTATTTCCCATGATATTAAAGTCTTAAATACTAAAATAAAAAGTTTTGGATTATATAGGGTGTAAATGAAATAGGTGTATTAAATTTAACCAGTAATGTAACTCGACGAGCGCAACAATATTTCTTAATAACTTATTTTTTTGTCTTTTAGATTTTGAGTTAAAATTCTTTGAAGATTTACTGCATATTTGGGCGAGCGCCCATGGAGAACAAATGGCTGATCCCGTAATCAAGTGGGATACAAACAGCTCAAAAATTGTCGGTTATCGGTTACACTTGCAGTCACAGTAATTAATAAACGAATCAATGGAAATAACATTTATTATTAATTAATTCGTAATAGTACAATTTTTAAAATAAAGAAATTCTAATTTTCATTCCAAAATTATAAAGTTGTGTATTAAACCAGGATTTTAATAACCTGTGAATAGTGGAAGACAAGGAGGGGCGAGGTAACGACAGGAAGATCAAAAGCATAGTTATTAGGTTATGAGATGATTATTTATCGTCGATAAATCATAATAGTTTAAATACGTTATTCAAAAAATGTAAGTACAAACTTTTGTCCATTTAAAAGAGGTACATGAGTACCAATTATTAGTCGTCCATTTATTGTTCCCGCTCAAATATGTTTTAATGAAAATTTTTACAGCATTTTCGTCTGTCGAGATGTGTATTGTGCGTAATAAATACACCTTCCCAAGTAAATTCAGTCTCATTAATGAACATTATGAGCCATTCCCAAATTTGAAGTCTGTTATGTGCTGAAAACATAGAACTTTTTGCACATGTTATGGATATAACTGTTGCTTTTTTAAAATTGAATGATTTGGTGATGATTTGGAAACACTCCGTGTAAATGCGTTGGCAACTCCATGACACTGTCTTTATGTCAACCGTGATGTTAAGTAAAATATACTATAGATACGAGTAAAAAAATAAATAAATAAACCATAGGTAAGTAATTACAATGTCTGTGTACTCGCATCTTGACAGAATTTTACCTTATTAACAAGTTTATTACTAATGTCAAAATTTAATTGCAACAATTGACAGGACTGTCAGTTGCTAAAACAAAATTTTTCATAGCTATTGTTACTGCATTCATCACAAAAATATTTGGAACGACTCGTCAATTTACGGGGTGGTAAAAATGCTAAAAAAAATGCGATTTCGAGAAAAAGTTATTAAGAAATATTGTTGCTCTCGCCGAGTTATATTACTGGTTAAATTAATGCACTTATTTCATTTACAACCTGTATATTAATATAGTTTTTCATTAAAAACTGTTATGGGCTTCAAGTAAAGTATCACTTCCATTTATCCAATTTTACCCAAAATCAAATCAACTCGTTATATGAATGCAGGAAGCTTAAATTCGGAAAATAGATATATTTGGAAGTTTGTTATAAGAGTTATCGTGAACGAAAAAATCGTCGCACACACACACACACACACACACACACACACACACACACACACACACACAGAGAGAGAGAGAGAGAGAGAGAGACATCATCGTAAAAATAGTAAAAACGTGTTGTGGGGACCCTAATTCGTGCTTATTTACTGATTACATTACATTACCTCCCTTACCTACGGTATGACGGGAAATAAAAATATGCATTTAATTCTAAGTGTAAATTGTTGCCATTAATTTATTTAGAAATAATCCTCATACAGTATTATTTATCATTCTCAAATTAATCCCGCATATGTTTAAAACTTCGCGCCATAAAACAAAACGAAGGGTGGGGGTAAAAACGCATCGGGTCCAATGAAAGCAGCTGACGTAAGTTTTTATGAATGGCCGCATAAATTATTCCATACGACGGTGGAATGCGGGGAAATAAAAGAACTTCTTCGTTTCATATTCCACGGATAAATTACCATGCGATTGTGCATTTGACATATTAGTCATCAGGAGGCATGCAGCGCCATACATTCCTAGCAGAAGGCGAAGGAACTAATGGCAACGTGAAGGGATCAGCCAAGGAAATTAAATTAAGGGATTAAAAAGGATTTAAGTAGACACCCATGCTTTTGAAATTATTGATAAAGTATTATTCACAAAAGATGCGACTATTCACGATCATTTGTTCGAAGAAAGAATACATAGCACTTTACAGCAGTAGCTTAGCAACATATTGTATTAGAAAGAGAAGTATTATTTGACTTATGTCTATTTAATTTAAGTGGTATGACAGATATACGTAAATGGTGCCATTACTTTCGAACAAACTAAAAATAGCAGTGACGTATGTCGTAGATTTACAGACATGTAATTATCTACTATACTGCCCTCTGGACTCAGTGACGTTGATATTCAAATCAAATTATTATTTCATGGTTTACGTCATATATTTTATACAAAAACGTAGGCGAAGAAGATATAACTTTGTCAAAAGCATTATTTAAAAAGAAACAAAATTTTCAAATAAAGTACATTTATTTTTTCAGGTAAAATGTATCCATAAATATTTCATGTCGCACGCCTGTGGGTACGAAATGCAGTGAAGTTATTTGAAGTAATATAATCAGACGACTCATAAATGACCTTGAATAGTCATCTTTCGAGAATAATACTATAATAATAAAATCAATAATTCTTAAAACTTTATGATAGATGTCATCTGTCAAATTCAAGCAAAATAACTGTTTAACATTTTTGTTTTATTTCTCATGATACTTTGCATAAGCATATTCTTAGAAATTATAACTTTTATTTTGCCTCTCTCGAACGATGCGCTTGTATAGCTGGCGTGCCAGTGGCGTAACTATAAATTGGAGGCCCCGACGCAAAGTTAATTTTGGGGCCCCCATTTATCGATAGTTTAATAAAGGATATACAGTATTAATTAGGGTATTAGTATGTATTAAATGAAAAAAAGAAACAATTTAAATCTGAACATAAATATAAGTATATAGTAATTATAATTATTAAAATCTGATGTGGCCGCACATAACCTCTCGCCAGATATTTTACTTGGTTATACGCATTAAACGAAAAATATTTTTAAATACAAATACATATATTCAAGTCTCACTAGAAAATAATTCTCACATATATTTGCAAAATCTATGGGATATTTTAATATAAATTGTGTACAATACATCCATTTTCTTTATACTCAATATCCTGAAATTTTCTTTTTCTACTTTCCTGTTCTTTTTTTTATATTCGTCATTTTTTCGCAAATTCCTTTTATATTCTTTTTTACGTATATTCTTTTGCGTTAATGACTTTTTTTATTTTCGTAATCTTCATAATGATGTATAAATATTTTTGACAGTGGCTTACAAATATTTTTGACAGTGACATTTATGTGTCTATTACAAACATTTGAATTTCTTGCCTTGCAGTAGTTTGATCTGAGAATTTTTACATCGAATAATTTTATACGCATTTCTTTATCTTTAAATCTATAGATGATATAATAATGAATTTATATTTATCGAATAAAGAATTTAACGTTCTTTAATATAAGTATTTAAATAAATTTCGATAAATAATATTTAGATGATTTTTTTCTTGTAACTACTACTTCCGGTAGTCCAATTGTTAAAAAAACTTAATCAACTCTTCCCATTATTGTTAGATTGAGGAATCCGTTGTTAAAAATATCTTAAGTCTTATAGAATTTAAGAAATCGTGGATCAAACTTCCACACACACACACACACACACACACACACACACACACACACACACGCAGACACGCACACACGCAGACACGCACACACGCAGACACGCACACGCACACACACACACACATACACACACACACACACACACACACACACACACACACACACACACACACACACACACACACACGGACATAATCGTAAAAATGTTATAATCGGATTCTAGGGACCTTAAAACGTGCTTATTCATTAAAATCTGGATATGCGATTTTTAGCATGAATCCAATACCTCTCTTAGCGAGAGGTAAAAACTTAACATAAATATATAATCATAAAAAACACATTCCAAAATAAGATGTTTACTTAAAAAGTTTAATAAATCTTAATTTTTGTAGTTTTCATACCAAAAAACTAAGGTTACTGATCCAATTTACTTTGGCTTATAAATAGATACTCTTCCCCTTGATGTTGACGGTGTGTTTTCTCGGTATAATAATATTTAAATAAATAAAATAAATATATCATCACGGCATATTACCCATTGGTGGGTGTGCCAATCTGCTTTGTACACAGAAGTCGGTAATGATGATGACATATTTGTACCGTGCGGGCGTTTACCAGGTGTCACCTCACGGGCACTCATTACTGGCGTGGAGAGTGCACCACAGGGGTCAATAACATTTGATAATTACTATTATATTTCAATCCATCCAACTACGAATTTTAAATTCTGCGCATACAATAATTTAGAGCTTATTTATTGCAGCTTCTAATTCTAAATATTTTTTGTATTTACACTTTTGTTTATCTTTTACCATTTTCTGTGTTATGGTTAATAAAAAAGTAGACACGCCGTATATTAATTGCCACGTGCAACAATAATTGACTAGAGAAGTATATTTATCAATATAATACATCCATATACGCCATATAGTCGAACAAAGCATCAATTCCTATTATATTCTCTTCAGTTGTCTATTGCAATGCTGCCACTACAGTGCAACTGAGCACCAACTCTCCACTTCATAATTGGCAGGCCTGCGCCTGCATCTCAAAGCGTTCCTGTGCCGTCAAGTTGGCCATCCTGCGTGACTGTGATTGGTGGAAATGTCAGCAGTCAGCAGACAATGCCATGGGTGAACTGCACTGCAGTTGCAGTTGCAATGCTGCCAACTTTTACTATTGTCTTACTGGAATTTATAACTTAAATGTGTGACGTGCATTGAATGGTAGCAATGTCTTTGACAATTGTCGGTCGGTGATAAAGGCATAGTTTCTCTCGGAATATATGGTCACCAGAGACAAACTTAGTTTACAGAACAGAGGAATTTCGTAATAATTGCATTATTATTATGCGTTGCACTGGCGTATCTTCTTTTAAAGATTTTTCTAAGAGTTTTTGTTAACAAGAAAATTGAGATACAGATATACCGGGTGCTTTAATACGAGATACACTGGCTTGCAAAAAAATCGCGTACACCTTAAAAATCAAGTAACCGAGATTTTCCTTTTTTAGCTATGTAAATACGAATTTTTTAAAATAGGTTATATATCAACTGTCATTGGAGTTGTCACTGTCATGTCACTATTTTATATATCGTGGTGCAAGTTCTGCATTGTGCTTAATTTACTACTAAATTATAAATATATTCTAGAAAAATCTTTCATGATATAGAGAATTCCTTGGACGATATACTCGTAAACGACCATCATGGCAGGAATTAAATACTTTTTCATCAGACAAAACTACATTATTCCAAAAATTTAGAGGCCAGTAAATATAATTTAAACTAAACAGAATTCTCGCTTGTTTTTCTTCTTCCATAAGAATAGCTTTTCTAGCACTTGCTGAGTTTTTCAATTCAGAATTTTTGAACCCCCGACATGCAGTTGACCATGACCCTGGGAAATTTGTAGCAAATGCTTTTCCAAAAGGGTTTTGCTATAAATGATTTACAAGCGCTTCATCTTGCCCATTGGTGAAAATTTTTGGACGTCCGGAACCTTCTCTCTTCCTTATACTTCCTTCATTTTCTCACCGACTCTTCACCCTCATAACAGTACTTTTATTAGTATTAAAATGTTCTGCTATTGTTCTGATTGACCACTCCTCTTCTAACTTAGAGTATTACAACTTTCTCGTTTTCTGATAGTTTTGGCATCTTAATTGACACTAATGACATTGACAAGTTAATAATCGAGACCGACTCTATACAGCAAAAAACAGGTGTACGCGATTTTTTTGCAAGCCAGTGTACGTTCCACCAATGAGCTCTTCGATGAAAATAGAGGCGCCGTTATTTGACGGGTGTGTAACTGTGTACTGTTGTTTCAGGGACGTAACTAGGATTATTTTCTGGGTGGGCCAAAGATGGGCCAATGAAAAATCTGAGTAGGCCATACTTATATCATAAGAACAGTATTACAATAAAACTTTTTTTTAACATTTATATTTTACCAGCTCAATACACTGAGTATTACACATGGTACTGTTCTTAAGCTATTATTTAACATTTACATTATTTTATATGGATAACAATTTATATACATGTCTGAGTTTATTAGTATTTTCTTCGTTTTCATGTTTCTTCTTCGTTAGTTAGGATATCTTGCGGTAGTCGTTTTTTACCTACCGTGCGTGTGCGTATGCGTGCGTGCGTGTGCGTGTGTGTGTGTGTGTGTGTGTGTGTGTGTGCGTGCGTGCGTGCGTGCGTGCGTGCGTGCGTGCGTGCGTGTGTGTGTGTGTGTGTGTGTGTGTGTGTGTGTGTGTGTGTAACAAAAATTTCGTCTGCGATAACTAAAACTACAATTTCAAAAATTATAATTTTTCGTAATCTTCGTTACATCAATATGAAGAGCTGATTAGATTTTGGTTACAATTGGTCAACCGGAAGTACCATCATTTGAAGATTTTTTTTCTTGAAAAAAACTATGTTAAATATCATTTTTTCACAGTTAAGCTACGTTTCCAGCTCTTAACATAGTCACTGTTTTTGTTATTTGTCATAACCTTGAAAGTTTGTCATACGTATAATGGCTTGAGCGTTTCCAGCTACTGTTTTAGTCTTTAGTCTTTGTCTTTGTCATAGCGCATAAACACAAAGTTTGCATGCTTCATACTTTCGTCATAGTCTTTGTCGCTGTTCTGTTGGAAAGAGATAAGTGATGTAAGCGCTATCTCTTTTTATGTTGCGCAGTAGTTCTACGCGTCGTATCTGTCATTATTTTGGTGGTTATGTTATTATTTTTTGTTGAGATAATATAAATATGGACAACAGAAAGAAAAAAATCATATTTTTTATATTATAAGTACAAATAAAATTATATCATATCTTATAGATATACAGACAATATTGAAATTTTAAAGTGGAATATTAGAAATATTGTGGCCCGTTCACCATATTAATTTCGTGCTTTATTTCAAATGTTATTTTGGAATTATACAAAATAATTACATTATTACTTAATTTGAGTATTGATTTTTACACATCATTAATATCATTAATAACTATATAATTTTTGAAGCATTGTAAAGAGTTTTATAAATGTGTTCCTTTTTTGAGTGAACAAACATTATAAGTACAAAAACTTAAGACTGTGCTTATGTTAACAGCTGGAAATGGCCAATATCTTCTGACAAAAACATAAGACAAAATACAAAAACAAAGACTAAAACAGTGACTATGTTAAGAGCTGGAAACGTAGCTTTAATGTTATTATAAATATTAAAGAATATTTTATTCTCTATACGATTTGACTGCATTTTATACTTAATATTTAATGTATATAGAGTTAAAAAATTATAAACACATTAAATTTCATAAAGTAGCCATAGCTATGGAAACAGCTACTATATTAAGAAAATTTTGATTGAAAGATGTCATTGTCAAGTGAAATTGACATAGTGTGTTTGTCTTATAATTTTACTGGAGATATAGGATCTTTTGCTATAAATTTTCTGACTATTTTACCATTTTCTACCTAGCCTACCATACGTATTTATAAAATTCTGTTAATTTAAATCGTCTAGTCTAGTAATCTAGTCATAAGTGAAATTTTTGAAAAATATATTGTTAAGGCTGCGTGCTGTTTGCAGATCTTGCTGCTCTACAAAACATATAAAAAATCAAAAATCGTGGAAAGTCCTATCCCACAAAAATTAAGGCGCGGATAGCAATATTTAAAGCGATTTTGGTATTTTTTTGAAAAAAGTAGGGGAAAATTCATATTAAATAAATGTAACCACCCAAGTTTTGTCAAAATGAGTTCTGTGCGTTAGGTTACCGTTACATTATAGCTATTTGTGTATTAAGAGCGCAAAATGGGACATTGTCGATTCAGAGGTTGTTGCCGCGCGACGCAGGAGCGAGGCATTCTCTCGAAATCGACAATGTCCATTTGCGCTCGAAACACACACAAGATTTTTTCTACAGTCGCCACAATGGGGTCCTCCACCATAACAAAAATTTATTTTTTATTTATTTTTACTTATCGGTATTTTCCATTCTTCTTGAGCTATTGCTTCAATCTAATCTAAGCATTTTATACTTTGGTTTTTGTAAATGAATGCCCTATTTTATTTTCACAGCAGTGCGGCATTTTGTTTGGTTATGTAAGTGGGTAATGTGTAAACTACAGTGTCATTAATTCCTGACTAAACGTTTCCATTAAGAATGAAGCCAAGTAACATTTCTCAACATTGTATAGTTAGAAATTTGAGGAGCGAGCGTTTTTTCTACTTTGTCGTTCTAGAGCGGCAAAGTGACATTTTGCGTTGACAAAAGAGAGCGCAAATGGCTACTTTGTATATTGACTGTAGAAAAAAGTATTTTTTTGAAAATCTGCAAACGAAGAAATCATAATTTTCCCAAGTACACAGCCTTTAGAATAGGTACAATCTGACATTATATTGCAAAATATATTAATACCTACTTCCGAGCTCTAATTTTGTGTTTCTTTGTTATATTTTAGCTAAAAGAAGCCGTATTTTTTGGAGTATTTCTAAAATTAATCCAAATTAATAAAAATAAAAAAAATCTTCTTAACTTTATTGCGGTATATAGGTCGTGAAACGGCGCAAAAATAGTTAAAAGTCTTGATTTATTTCTAATAACACCAAACATCAATAACTTCAGTGCTCAGCAAAAACTACAGTCCTGAAGTGTCGCTTCATTAGCCGTGTTTTCTTCTACACAATGATCCTTTATGAGGTATAGTAGAATGAAGCTAGTTTATGTGAGGCCGAGATAATGGCAGATCCTAAGCCAGAGTTGTAATTAGGGCGATCTCTAGATCTAGATTAAACTTCGTCTAGACGAGATATACTACAGTTCAGGCATTGTATGAGATAATAAATAACTCACCTGGATGATTTCATTTTATGAGGGATTTCATATAAAACTATAACTATAAAGAGGGTAGTTTTAAAGCCAATAAAATTTGTAAAAGCAATTAAGAAATAGTTGAATTTTATGGACGTAAATGGAAGATGAATATTTGTTTTACATGTTCTTTGTGGTGTATTAAATACACTAAGATTTGACACAAAAAGAGGGTAAAATTTATTCTTTTATCATTTCTGTTTAATAGATATTCGAACCCAAACTCATACTCGGCCGATTAACATTTTCAACAAATTTTAAAATATACGGAAATGGTGAGAATTTTCTACAAATTTCTTTCGACTAATTTAAAATTAAAGATTAATTGAATATGTTATCCAAGAATTCCGCCACTTAATATTGGGTTATATCTACGGTTGCCAAATCAAAAAAATCATTTCCGGGATTTTTGAAATGAAAATCCAGGACACGGGTTTAAGCCGCGGGACGCAGTAAAAAATATTTTTTTTTAGTATTATTATTTCAAGTTAATTGTAAAGTAAAACACTTTTACACATTGGTATTGGTATATATTTTAATTGTAATCTTTAAAACAACACATAATAAACTAATAACAAAAAATATAATTTAAGCAAATATTTATACATTCTTTATTTGAAAGCCCATAATACAGTTAACTCAAGAATTATAACCAACGGATCACTAATCACGTTGTACGTTTGTTAATTGCAAAAAGGAAAAAATCATGACATTTTCCAAAAAATAATTTAGAACTTGGACGATACGTAAATAAGAACTGCAGAATACGGAGTGAGAAATATAGGAGAAACCACGATATTCACAAAAAATTGGTGTTGCTTATTTGGGAAAGAATCTTAGTATGCCTGAGGAGTAGAGGAGATCCTTGCAGCCTGACAGGATATACGGCCTAATTCACTAAGATAGTTATTAACCTAGTCATTAGGTAACAACTGAGAAATAACAACGCTTTTTAGCAACTCTTGTAACAACTGTCATTCAATAGGTATTCAGTAAATACAAAATTAACGACATTGTTAAAAACGGTCGTTCTGAACAATCGTTGTTAAGTATAGCAGTGAAGTTATTAACAAGTGAGTTAAAAGGCATATGTCGATTCTCAATATTTGTACATATTTCTACTATATTCACAACCAAAAGTGACAGATTTTGATTCGTTTGACGTTTGAAGAATCTGATGAAGTTCTCCAGTTTAGTACACTATTATTCACGAAAGATGACTATTCAAGGTCATTTGTTCGAAGAAAGAATACACATCACTTTATAGCAGTAGCTTAGCAACATTCTGTATTAGAAAGAGAAAGATTATTTGACCTATGTCTATTTAATTTATGTGGTGTGACAGATATACGTAAATAGTGGCATTACTTTCTAACACACTATAAATAGTAATGACATATGTCGTAGATTTACAGATACCTAATTATCTACTACACTGCCCTCTGTGCTAATATTTACCCAGTGGCGTTGACGTTTAAATCAAATTATTATTCCTTAGTTTATAAGTTAAGTCTATGTTTTAGGTATTTTGCAAAAACATAAGTGAACAACATAAATCTTTCAGAAAGGCATGATTTAGAAAAAAACATAATTTTCAAATGAATTACTCTTATTTTCTCAGTTAAAATGTGTCCATAAATATTTCATGTTACACGCCTATGTATATGAAGTGCAATGAAGTTATCTGCAAGTAATATTATATCAGACGGTTCACAAATCACCTTGAATAGTCATCTTTCGTGAATAATAGTTTATATAAGTTTATTCAATTCGATGCGATAGATTTCGAAATTTCAAGAATCTTATCATCAGGAATGACGCATGACCATCGTCTAGAAGTTTTAGCAGTAAAAATAATAGAAATTTGACATTACTGAAATGGCTGTTTAAATTTAAATGTGTGAGATAAATGAAAACAAATTTCAAAAAATAGAATTTAGATCTTTTCGGGAAATATCTGAAAATTTGTCAATATTAAGAATTAAATTTTTTAACCCTTCATCTTGTAACGTGAGACCTTCAGGCATATACTGACTCAGTATGCTTGAAGCATGAGACCATCCAATTCACGAATTAAACAATTGCTCAGTTTGAATATCATTGTAAATATTTTTTTCCCGTTGTCTTGTTTAAAAATGTATATAATTATTGGGTATGTAGGTATATATTAGTTTATAAATAGTTTACCTTTGCTGTTGTCCCTCTATTTCCAGAGTAAAAGTTTATTTTCTAACACAAAATTTTCAAGAAAAACCATTTACCAACGATTGTTCAATACTAACAATGAGAGAAATGCATTTGCTAGAATAGCAACTCTACGTAACGACTAGTTATTTAATTTTAGCAACTTGATGTATAGTGAATTAAGATTTTGAACTTAGCAACTGACATTGCAATTAACAACTGAAAATGGTTGTTAATTTTTAGTTTTGCTTAGAGAATTAGGCCGATAATTTAATTAACCGGAAACTTGTATTTTAAAATAAAATAATAATAATAATATAACATTTAAAATATTTTGTTTTATTATTAAATAAAATCGGAAGGCCAAATTTGGACATTCAGTACAATCACCAATCATTTGGCCCACAGTTTTTTAAAGTTTTAAGTCTATATGTAAAGTAGCCGAAAGAATTTTGCAGAAATTTCTAACCATTTGTATGAATATAATTTGTTGAAAATGTAAACCTGTCGGCTTGTACTAATGCATTTTGGCATTTTTTATTGTCGAATTTGTTGCTCGAAAAAATGTATATTCCTTGGGGCTCAGAATCAATATCTTTCATGAAGCTTAATCTAACTTTTATAATCGGGTTATCTCACAAGATAAAAGTATTTAAATTATGCTTCAATGGGCAATGGGATAACAAGTGAGCAATTTTGTTTTTTAGTCCATGTAATTATAGAAATTTTAAAAAATCGTATTTGAACAAAATAGTATTATTTAACCCGTAACTGCTACCGACGGGTATTTAAATATCTATGAGTTGAAATGACAATTTTTTTTTTATAAAACCAGTATATTAATTTTCTTTTTCTTTCAGTGATAGAAGAACTTGACCTCGAAGACCTCCCTTCCTTCACAGAAAACACCACCACCATCGGTCCTTCTACCACAGACTCCTCCAGCTCTCCCGACGAAGACTTCACCACTGGGTCAACCCAAGGCCCCTTAGAGGGCTGCGTGCCCCCTCTTTTGGGGCTCAATGGCACAGAGCTTCGCCGTGGAGCTGGGGCAAGGTTACGAAATGACTATTCAAGAGTCAGAGAAGTTAAATTCTCAGGGGCTATTGGGCCCCTTGGAGAGAAGAGATTGTGCAAGATTAAGTGTATTGGAGGAGTTTGGGTTGGGCCCCTTTGTGTGAACCAACAAGGTGAGGCAATTATCAGCTTTAATATTAGATTGCAATGTATATCAAAAAAATCTGATGTGGCCAGCACATTACCTTCCGTAAGTTATATAAGGTATTTACGAAAATTCTACCGGTGAACTGTTACCGGTAAACAGCTTTTTGTCAGGTTATAGCTACCGGAATCGGTATTTTAAGAATGCAAGTGGTAAACAGGGTAGATCCATAACCTATGAAAAAAATTTAAAATTTAAAACAGGTTAGAAATTTGACGTAGTTAACAAACTGAGCAGAGTCCTACTTTGAACATATTTCCACTTTTACCACGCACGGTTCGCTTTGCATCACTACCTTTTTTTGAGATTAGATTTTTCATGAATCCGGTGTGTTTTCGAACACAGTCGGTAGATACGGTATCTACGGGTAGAATTTTCGTAAATGCGTATGTATTTTTTTATAAAATCCATACAGAAAGTTCCTTGCAAAAGGTCCTAAATTTCTTGTATGTACATTACCTTTCGACAGTTGTATGTATTTTATACTAATTCCATACAGAAAATTTCGAGCAAAAAGATCCTAACGCAAATATACTACGAATATGTCAATTGCACTTGACACTGACATCTTTCAATCAGAATTTTCTTAATATAGTAGCTGTTTTTAGCATAGCTGGCTAATTTATGATATTTAATTTCTTTATAATTTTATAACTCTATATCCATTTAATATGAAGTATAAAATGCAGTCAAATCGTATAGAGAATACAATGTTCTTTAATATTTATAATATTATTAAATGTGAAAAAATGATATTTAACATTGTTTTTTCAAGAAAAACTGTTAAAATCTTCAAATGAGGATACTTCCGGTTGACCAATTATAACCAAAATCTAATCAGCTCTTCATATGGATGTAACGAAGAGAAATACGAAAGAATTATAATTTTTGGAATTGTAGTATTAGAGTTACCGTAGACGAAAATTTTGTTACACACACACACACACACACACATACATACAGACACCATCGTAAAAATAGTAAAATTGTATTCTAGGAACCTTAAAACGTGCTTCTTCATTAAAAACTCACCACCGTATTTTTTGACCAAAGACAATACCTTCCTTACCTAAAGGTGACGGAAGGTAAAAAGACTGTAATACAAATTTTTCGATTTCTATAAGTACTTACAGTCAACCGTAGGACAACGCTAAAGTTATAGACGTTCATAAGGTATTTATCTCGGTATTTATAGAAATCTATAACGTATAGACGAGTTCATAATTGCATTTTTTCTATAATGTCAATAAGTCACTATAGAACGCTTATAGACGTTATAGAAATGCCTAGAATCCCAGCAAAAATTCTACGTTTACATGCAGTTTTGAGAATGGTTTCAGTTTTCAGTGAAAATTATGCGAAACTGTTTACATGTAATTTTCAAAACAGGTTTACAGATTGATTTGAAAACAGTTTCGGCGCATGCGCATTTGACCGATGTAAGTAACAGATCCTCTTCACTCCAAATTCTTCGTTTTGCTATTATTTCAATTATTTTTTCTACTTTGTAGCACTACGCACTAAACCTACACAACTGTCAGTTTATTTGTAAGTTAGTAACACCAAGTAACACAAGGCGACAGAAACGTCATGCTATATACGCATGCGCAATCACGAAACTGAATTTTAAGTGTTTACATGAGTAGTTTTGAAACTAGTTTCCAAGTCAAACCCGTGAATTTTAGTTTAACTCAAAACCGTTTTGACACTATATACATGGCGTTTTTCAAAACTAAAAACGTTTTGAAAACGGTTTGAAAACTGCATGTAAACTCAGTAATAATATCGTTTGACTTGAAAATGGCTATAACCAGAGCCGACAATAAACTATTAAAACAACGCATGAAGCTTCAATCCAATAAAATTCCTATCAAGTAAACTTCACAGATTCAGAAACTTCTCATCGAAACCCTTTTACCATAAAGATGTAGGGTGTACAAATGAATTTTTATCAAAATCGAATGTATAAATTCAGTGTACCAGAAACCAGAGGGCAGCACCATCTATCCCGAAGTTACCTTATTTAACCTTTAATTAAACGTCCAATTAACGTAGGCTTACCTCACCAATATATTTATTTATTCATGTATTACTTGGGTAAATCTTAAACGTATTAACCTGTCAATATCTATAACAATACGTAATGTGTCCTAACACAATAATCTAACTATCTACACCGCCATATATCAACATTGCTGTTGCGAGCCATGTATCCATGTAGCAGTATGGGGCATAATAGTAACGTATTAGCTCCCGGAATAGTCCAGACTCCGGTGCCTGAACTCCGGGTGAATCCGGGCGCATTTTGCAGGAAAAACAACGTGGAGAATAGCGCACTAATTGCGGCAGCGGGTTGTCATAGCGGAAAACAGAGGGTGTTAATGGCAAATTTATTTCATACGCGGATGATGGAATCATTGATGGTCTATTTTTATTGTATAGAAAAATAAAATTATGGATTTTCTCCAATTTGCCGGAGATCGATATAAATACATATTATTACAAAATACGGCTTAATACTCTAAGCAAAGTTGTTAAAATTAACAACTATTTTCAATAGTTAAATTGAATGACAGTTGCTAAGTTCAAAATGCCAATTCACTATTACATCAAGTTGCTAAAATTTAACAACTAGTGGTTACGTGGAGTTGCTAATCTAACAACTGCATTTTTCCTGTTGTCAGTATTGAGCAATCGTTGCTAAATGGTATTTCTTGAAAATTTTATGTTATGAAATGAACTTTTATAGGGCGCGAGCAGACACGTGACTCGAGCGACATTGACGTACTTGGAATCAGCTGATTTGTGTGCGCATGTCATTTTGACAAGGACAATATTACGTTGACAAAACCAAAGTTTTGATTTATTTTGATTTTTAACTCCTAAAACGTTATTATTTTTAATTTCATATGTTTCACTGCTTAAATATTGTAAAATAATAACATTAAAGCAGTTCAAAATCAAAATAAATCAAAACATTGTGCTTGTCAAAATGACATGCGCACACAAATCAGCTGATTCTAATCATGTCAAGATCCCTCGAGTCACGTGTCTGCTCGCGCCCTATTGAAAATAGAGACCAATATAGGTATACATTTTTTAGACAAGATTTTAGAATTATGCAAAGGAATTTGCGAAATATTCAAAAAGAGCAAGGTGTCGTTCTTGATTTAATTCATGAACTTGATGGAACTGGATGGTCTCATGTCACAAGATGAAAAATTTATATTTATTCCAAATAATTATAAGTGAATGAAAAATTTATAACTTAAACGTTTTAATTCTTAATGTTGAAGTAATTTTCAGATTCTCCTAATACTTAATTTCAACAACACTTGGCTATGGGTCTTTTATAAAGGGAATTGCATGGTAAAATTTAAATTTTCCAAGAAGTGAATCAATGATTTGCAAAATTTACAACTAGCAGAAATGAAATGTAAAACAACCTTTGTCCTTTAGTTTGTCCAAGATCATCTTTTTATGTTCACAAATGCGATCTACCATTAGAGAATATTGTTCTACGGAACATGTTGCACCCGGAATTTTCTTATCACATTATTAAAACGTCAAACTAATCAAAATCTGTCACTTTACGTTGTCAAAGAGTAGTAATATGTACAAACAAATATTGCGAATCGACATGCCTCTTAACTAGCTTGTTAATAACTTTTGTTCACAACGACCGCTTTTAACAATGTTGTTAATTATGTATTTACTGAATTCCAAATGACTGATAGTTGTTATAAGAGTTGCTAAAAATCGTTGTTAACTCTCCGTTGTTATCTAACGACTATGTTAACAACTATCTTAGTGAATGGGCTACTTGCGTGCCATTTTTTTTATTTAATATTTTTGAAACGACGATAAAAACTTGCCACCCATATTTTTTCTATTGGTAAAATTTTCATTAATTGGCCAGAATAAAATTAATGAAATTTTAATATTTAAATTACCGCCACGTATGACGTAGAATTACGCCGAACCAATGAATGGCCGTAAAGCAATAACATCGATACGTCCAATAGTAACGGTATGTGCGAGTAATTTAAACATGACAGATCATCTGTTTGACGTTTGAATAATATTTTCGTTTGTCAATTTAATCTTGTACGAGTATAAGCTAAGTTAAAATCCTTCTTAATAAATCGAAATACGTAATAAAAGTAACAGAAACACCACGCAAATTGTAAATAATGAAGAGAGACAGTGTCAGAAAAATGAACTAATGTCAAAATCAAATTAAAAATCGCACTCGCTCGCCATCTACAGGTTATATTCTTAAATATGCATCTTTCACTAGTCTAAGAAAATCTCAATTTTTTAAAAAAACATATTTTTTTTTAATAAAATTTATATTTTTACATACTTTTTCAACTTAACTTAGGTATTTAGTGATAGATATCAGATTTTCAGTACCACGCAAGTAACTTTGTTCGTACTATGCGCAGACCCCCATTACGCATATCTTCTACCTCTTTAAAATAAAAAGGTCTATTACATAATAATTAGACATTTTTTATGGGATGTTTTTGTAGAAACGCTCAAATTTTAAAACAAAATAACTTGTGACTAAAATACTTTTTGGCATCGTGGGTCTCTGGTATAACCTCAGTGACGACAGAAAAAAAAATCTGATGTGGCCAGCACATTACCTTCCGTCAGTTCTATGTATTTTGTACAAATTTCATACAGAAAGTTCCTTGCTAAAGATTATATTTCTTGTACTTTACCTTCCGGCAGTTGCATGTATTTTATGCAAAATCCATACAGAAAATTTATAGCAAAAGATTCTATATTTCCAGTAAAATTATACGACACACTATGTCAATTTCACTTGACACTGACATCTTTCAATCAAAATTTTCTTAATATAGTAGCTGTTTTCATAGCTATGGCTACTTTATGAAATTTAATTTCTTTATAATTTTTTAACTCTATATCCATTTAATATTAAGTATAAAATGTAGTCAAATCGTATAGAGAATAAAATATTCTTTAATATTTATAATAACATTAAACGTGAAAAAAAAACACACACACACACACGCACACGCACGCACACACACACACACACACACACACACACACACACACACACACACATACACACACACACACACATACACACACACACACGGACACACATACATACATATACACACACATACAGACATCATCGTAAAAATAGTAAAATCGTATTGTAGGGACCCTAAAACGTGCTTATTCATCAAAAACTCATCACCGAATTTTTTGACCAAAGACAATACCTTCCTTACCTAAAGGTGACGGAAGGTAAAAACGGTCAAAATAATGGTGGCCATAGAGGTGAGCTAAGACGAACTAAGATTTCATGTAAAAAGAACGCGATTATAATAAACGGCACCTTGAACAAAATTTTGAGCAGTGAATAACTCTTCGCCGATTTCCCGATTTTGTGGATGATATAACCCTATATCCACTCATCCACTCAAATCAGCCCTCCAATCCTTGAGTGTTTCCCGAAATAAAAATAGCCATCCATCGGTTTTTCACGCTCCCTTTTGTCTGTAATCGCATCTGAAAGGGTTAAGGTCCTTTCCAACAGCGTCTTCGATCCTCGGTGACGTTATGTGATTGCTAAATGTTCTGTTCATATCATAACTGCCATCTCGAGACGATAGTTGGCACTGAACGAGCTCGGAATGATGGCAATGGGACTGTTGGCCAACAGCATGTTTGAATACGCGGTGTAATCGGTGGTGATAGTCTTTTATACCAGAGAATCAGACGTTCTTTCAACGATAACAAAACGAGGAAACTGATAAGAATATGGAATTGAGATGAAGAAATGAATTCTAATTGTGAAGAAGTTTTATTTTTATTTGTACATTGTTCAGCAATATAAATAATTATACTATCATCCATTTTAATCATTGCTGGATATGGCACTCTAATTTTTCACAGAATTGATAGAGTCAATACTCATAAGGACTTGGGAGTTATATTTGATCCCAGATTACATTTCGGTCCTCATTATGACTATTTAGTAAATACAACCTATAAAACACTGGGTTTCATTATTAGAAATTCACGTAATTTCACTAATATCACAACTCTCAAGTCCTTATACTTTTCTCTAGTTAGATCCAAGCTTGAGTATTGCCTGATTATCTGGAATCCCATGTATCATACTCATATCAAAATTGAATGGGTAAACTATTATTCACGAAAAAATGACTATTCAAGGTCATCTGTAAGTCGTCTGATATAATATTGCTTGCAGATAACTTCATTGCATTTAGTTTGCATAGGCGTGCAACATGAAATATTTATGGAAACATTTTAACTGAAAAAATAAGAGTAATTCATTTGAAAATTATTTTTCTTTCTAAATAATGCCTCTCTGAAAGATTTATGTTCTTCACTTATGTTTTTACAAAATACAATAACATAGACTTAACTGATAAACCACGGAATAATAATTTGATTTAAACGTCAACGCCACTGGGTAAATATTAGCACAGAGGGCAGTGTAGTAGATAATTAGGTATTTACAATTCTACGACATATGTCATTATTATTTATAGTGTGTTAGAAAGTAATGCCACTATTTACGTATATCTGTCACACCACATAAATTAAATAGACATAGGTCAAATAATCTTTCTCTTTCTAATACAAATTGTTGCTAAGCTACTGCTATAAAGTGATGTGTATTCTTTCTTCGAACAAATAACCTTGAATAGTCATTTTTCGTGAATAATAGTATACAAAGAAAATTTGTAAGATATTGCGCGATAAAATCTTCTCTTTTAATTCATTTACTTACAGTTACTCCGTGACTTTATCAAATTTATATATGCAAACATTGGATTCTAGACGTAAGATTCGCTCATGCTTATATTTACATGGGTTACTGCGAAATGTTATAGATAACGTAGAGTTAATCATCAAATTCTTATAGAGAAATTAGTCAACAATTTTGATTTTTCTCTTAACTTAACTACTTTATTGTCATCATACTTAACCGCCAGAAATTTACGTGTCTCCTATAATGGTTTCTATTCACAGCCATTTATTGCCGCCTCTGGTGTACTTCAGGGTTTTAATCTTGGTCCTCTGTTGTTCAATTTATTTATTAATGACATAGCTACTTGCATAAATTACTCTCAATGCCTGCTCTATGCTGATGACTTATGTAAAACTCTACGCAGTAGTTAATACAATTGACGATTGTTTAAAACTCCAAAATGATATTAATAATCTTTTAACTTGGTCATTCAAGGCAAAATTGTTATTTAATACATCCAAATGTGATATTATGACATTTAAAAACAGTTCTTAGATCATTCTACTCATTCCAAATTCCAATTATAAGAGATAAAATAACGATTTGATCTTTTAATAGAATATAGTAACCATTTTAATTCTGTCTTTTTCTTGCAGACGGCGGTCGCTTCCACCCGCTCTTTCGCAGCTGCCATCTAGAGCACATCAACGCACACCTGGTGGTCACCTTCAGAAACGTTTCCATCAATGTAAGTAGATATACATTTGCTTCTCTTTTTGCTGTATGTTCTTGTACACTTGAGTATGTGATTTGAGAGAAATTGGATACGGGTAGTGTAGTTTATGTTTTCAATTACTCGTGCCCTGTTTTTCCCACTTTATGAGATAATTCTGTGCGAAATTGTATTGTGCAGATGAAATTTTTTGCCATGGAATGAATCAGAGAATGAATTGGGGGTGCTGAATACGTAGTTAAAATTTAATATCTAGATCGGAGATACGGAATGTAGGATATGGTTTTTGCTTGGTTTATTCATAAACAAATATGTGCTCTTAGTTAACACAAGATATTGTAAACACTGGATTTAATATTTTAGCTTATAACAATGGAGTCATCTTTATTAAAACTAGATTTTAAAACTATATACAAGAGACTAACAAAGTTTAAAAAACTTAATAGTTTTTAAAATATTCAAGTTTTTAATACCATTAACGTCTACGTCACACATTTACTCTATTCTAATTACTTTCAAGACTTCTACCTTCTGTTTAAAAAAGACCTATTTATGTGACTCGAATTTAGTGAACTAATCTGTTTGAGAACAAGATGAGCTTTATATGTACGTCATTAGGGTACCTTTATAACCAGGGTATGGCCATGGCGTGGCTCACGTTTCGTCCGCCATTACCGGCCCATCTGTTATATGTGTTGTTCTTGCGCAAATTATTATGTATTTTCGTGGCTATTTGTTTTATTTTAATGAAAAACACATTTACATATCATTTTAATATGTATTTAAAGGGTAAGTAATATTTTTATTTTATTTACTTGTGTAGTTTGTTAAGATACTTAGGTACCATGAATACTGACAATATTAAAAACAACTAAAAATTACCCACAATCATTCAAATTTTTAAAAGGTAAGTTTAGAATATATAATTATTATGAAAATAAGAACTACAGATATTAAATTAGATGTTATAATAACAACCCATATCCTATATTCTACATAACCTCTAAATAATTTTGTATCTCTTAAATAAATTAATTTTTATTTCCTTTATAAATTCATTGTGTGATTATTTAATATTCTTTTATAATATAATATTACACTTCTTACAAATAAATCGGGAAATGAATTCTCAGTATGTTTGACATGAGCTCGTCAATGGTGGCGATCTTGTCCCATGGCCATTCCCTGGTTATAAAGGTAACTATACGTTATATACTAAGTTTATCCCGATTGGCGAAAAAATTCAAAGTGGGTGACGTCTGGCGGCAGATTTGTGAACTAGAGGAATAAGGAAACTTTGATAGCATATATTGAAATGTATGTAATTTTAAACAGGTTTAATTTATATTTGTTGTAAAAGAAAGTTAGATATATAATGTATATTACATTTTCAGGTTTAAATAATGATCAGTAACTGCCATAGATATTGCTCAGTGCCACAATGGAGCAATTATAAGTCAATAAGTGTAAGTTTACACTATATCCGAAGTGACAAAATATGATCTTGAAATTTTCTTCCCTTATAGTTTTGACGTCTCCAATCGGTTCTATTTTTTTCTTTTTTAAAACAGCATGGTAAAATTCTTCTAATAATAATGGCCAAACTATACTGTTTATCATCCTTTTTAATAAGTTTTCCCCTTACTTTGTTCCAAATCTGTACAGTTTAATTACCTATTTCTGCTACTCTGTGATACACAAACCCATAAACAAATAAATTAATAGCATAATAATAATGATAACTTTTGTTGTAAACCAATAAATATAGTTTTTATATTTACTATCCTGTTTATATGCTACAAAACTGCAAATGTTTGCATTTGCCTCTCAATTCTGCTCTACAACTAAATTTGCTTTCCAGTAATTTATATTCTCATTTAATAAAATTTTAATCATATGAGGATCTCCACTCAAATGACTGGTTTTTAAACAAGATCCCAGTATTGTACCTGGTCTATAATCTTTTATTCCTCAAAGCAATACATGTCCAGCCTTAAAAACTGCTTCGTCTTCCTTTATAGGACGTGCAGAAGCAATGTATTCAGAAATATCACTTAACTTTATGTTAATTTTCTCCATATCAAATACTTTGCACTTTGAAATGCATATTGTCAGCAATAAGGACTGAGGGAACTCTCCTTATTCCACCGCCAGCTTGCTACCGTCCGGCCTGCCATCTATAGTTCAGTTTTTTCGCCAATAGTTTCAACTCGATTGAAATTCGACCCGGTAAGTTTGAGAAAAAGATTGCTGTTACACTATATTGTCTCGCTAGCTGTTCTTAAACTTTTATGTACATTTTAGATTATTTTGATGACATGTGAGAAACTTTTTGAACTCTTCGGAATATTTAAGTATACTTATAATATGGATTGTTTTGAATTTTTTTACGTAAAAACTCGTAGGTATCGCTGGTAAATTTAGCAAGTGATTAAATACAGTAAATTTAAGAATAATGTGGTTAGGAGGTAAAGTATAAAACACTTATATTTTACTGTTTAAAAAAGAGCAGAATTTGTCGAATAATTATTGCTTAATCTGAATTTTTAAAATCGAAAAATTATTAAATTATTTACTACTTAAATTCCTGTCGATTAATCAATTTACACCACACCATTTACACAATTATATCACTAATTAAAATATAAAATAATTACATTACCTAATATGTATTTTTTCCTAGGGGGGGGGGGAGCATTCTCGAGAGTTTCGGACCCACCTTCCCCTAGTTACGCCTATGCATATACATAATCTCATTCTATGCAGGTCTTATACAAAGAATACCTAGACTCTAAAATATCATTTTTTAAAACAGTTTTGGGTCATGTGCCACAACTGGGTAGACTTTCTTTTTTCGGAGGAAAACAGAAAAATTATTCGTCAGAGTATTTAAAGTGAGCACCATGATGCATTTTTTACGTAGCACTAGCCCTCGATGTAATAATGGAAAAATATTCTAACATTATTATTCTATTATTATTATTATTTGCTCGAAACGTAAACGTATCTAGAGAAGCTCGTTTAAGTGTGTATAATGGAGTGCTAGTGCCTGTTTTCATGTATGGAAGCGAATGTTGGGCATGGACGGGAAAGCATAAAAGAGAGTGACTGCCGTGGAAATGAGATATTTACGTGGAGTATGTAGATATGTAAGACGGAATCGCGTGAGGAATAATTTGGTGTATGAAGAATGTATGGTTAGGAAGAATGTTGTTAAGAGAGTAGGAATGAGCTAGTTGAGATGGTTTGGTCATGTGGAGAAAATGAAGAGTGACCGGCTTGTAAAGCGTATATATCTTGGTGAAATTGAGGGTGTTCGATTGCGTGGCCGTCCAGTGTGTAAGTGGATGGATGTGATTGATAAGGTACTAAAAGAGAGAAAGTTTCCGAGTGGGAAGAGAAGAAGAGCGTGTATGAATGCGATTATGAATGTGGCCGAGGTGAAAGAAGTATGCTTAGACAGGAATGTGTGGCGAAGGATGATTGTTTCGTAACTATTATTGTGGTCCGGTTGCGGTATTTCGCTACCGAAAATCGGTCACTTTAATATGTTAAGAATGTTGTTGAAGAGAGAGTGATTATTTTTTGGTTGATGTTATTTTTATTCTTTCGGGTTTGTGCTAACCCACTAAGTGGGAAATGCGTGATTTTATGTATGTATGTATGTATTTAAATACAAATTGTGCAGTGAAAGGAATAAATAAAGAATAAATATTTTATTATGGCTTTTTACTCATTTCTAGGTGTATTAATCTGCATTTTTATTCGCAGATTTTGATAATGACATATTTCTATCACTGTTTACTAAACGTTACCCCCTGAACATGAACATCACAAAAACAGTTTGGAAACCACTCGAATTCATAATTCATCTAATTTTCTTGCATTTGTATGTATAACACTAAAACAGCAATGCTAATTTAATTATGCAAGTAACTTGATACTAAATTAACTACACCAATCAAACTTAACCACAATTCCATATTCATTACAGAGCTAATAATTACCAATCACATATATCGCTATCAAAATGTAATATGTACAATATTATCATATGTTCACATAAATTCTACATGCACTTCTACATGATTATTACTTCAAAGTTGGTTAATTTTACTGTAGTAGCTAATTAATGAGACAAATCAATCAAATGATAATGTATTACTCTATTATTATTAGATCTGACTAGTACTAATCTACATGTCCATGTATCTATGATCTATGACATGTCGGATTGATTAGATGGATGATTTAACACTACTAACCTGATGAATACACCGCGTAAAATTTGTTGTAGAATGTTCAAATAACACTGAACACTACTTTAAATAGTTATAAATAACACTAACACTACTAAAAACACTAAAAAGTTAGTATAAACAATCAAACGAATTGTAAGTACCACTTTCAGTTCTTAACTGTCACTTGTTTTAGTCGTTGCTTGCTTGCGCCGCCAACTAGATTTGAATGAATACTACTTTAAAATAGCGCGCAGTTCAAACATGAAATTTGTTTAAAACTTGAATAAACGTTTCTTTTCAGATAATTTCTGTAAAATGCAGGTAATATACGGTTTCTCTCTAACACGATTAGAGAATTAAACTAATACCTTTTACAACACGGTGCATATTCACATAACACGGTACCTCCATTAACACGGTCTATTATCCATTTCTGAGTGTGCCGACCTGCATCTACGTCTGTATACATTATCACAAATCACAATAATCATTATAACCTATAAATTTAATAATTCTTGCATTTTTGCTGTGAACATGTTATACATCGTTGGAAGGCTAAAAATAGTTATTTATTATATGAGTGTGGAATGGATATTAGTCATTAAAGAAAAAGTTTAGCCAGGGCGAGTGGCAAATTTTCTTTAGTGACTAATATACATTCCACACGAGTGTAATAAAACATTTTATTGAACACTTTTTTAATAACTCCTTAAATCATTTTTATGTTTTCATTCATCGTTTGACACTGACATGCAATTGATGTAGTATTTCAAATTACAAAGTAGCCATTGAATGGTTGTTATAGTTTTGTTATATTGTTATTGAAAAAAAATTGCTGTAATAATAATAGACCTTTTCAATTTAAAGAGATAGAAGATATGCACAATGGGGATCTGCGCATAGTAAGAACAACTGAGATCTATGGCGTTTGTTTATAAAAAATTTAGACGTAAAATGTGAGAATATCTCAGATAACTTTAAAAAATCTTATCAAAATAAGTTACAAAAGCTTTTATTGAAGTTAAAATGTCTAACGATGCAAATTTTCACTGAGAATACAGATATTTTAATGACTGCAATATTTTTGACGTTTCGTTTGACAGCCCAACTGACAGTTGTTCGAGCCATTTTCTTACTATTTGCAGCGATAGAAAGAGATAGCCGTTAAATTGAAAAAGTCCATTGGGAATTATTTGAAAGAAAAATACATTAATAAGGGTGAAAATGAGGACCTTCACGTATTCACTTGGAAGCATAAGCAACATCTTTGCATTTAATTCAGCCGTACATGACAGCTGTCATTGTGTAAAGATAAGTAACCTATTTTAGCATAAATGTTAATATTAATTTAAATAAATAAGTTTCATAATGTTAAATTATTTCAACAATAAAATAATTTTGCAAATTGCTTTTTATTTCTATTAAAAAAAAAAACACAAAAATCTGTAATAATTCCTCCGTGACTTCTAAAATATTCTCTCACGGAGTGACTAATGTTGTACATTAGTTATTTCAAATAACCATAGTAACAAGTATATTATGAGTCGGTGTTGGATAAAATTATATTCTTTGGTGTAACTTTCTACCAATGATAAAAAAATACTCGGCAAGTGCCTTAAAGAATTACAAACCAAAATTACAACCAAAATTATTTCATACTTATTTGTATAAATAAAAATCATCAAACTTAGAAGTTTTATATATATATACACATATATAGAATTTTAAGAAATTCCATTCCTCAAATGGGTAATAAGGCTTAATGCTACATATATTACTACATTATTATTATTATTATTATTAAAAAATTAGTGTCTAAATATCTTTTTGTAATTATCTTAAGTTTAATTGAAAGTGACTTCTTTATTTCATACTAAAAGATGAAATAAAGTTCTAATAATACTTCTTTCTCCAAGAGAACAATTTCTATCATCGTATATCATACTTTATATTAGAGTTAGCTAATTGCTTTCAAAGTAAATAATAAAACGGAAACATCTTTTGTACAAAAACAGAAAGACAGCAGTCCCTAAAAGCCTAAATACACCACACAGCACTTTTGTAATAATGATAATTCAATTTGTACATCATATGGTCTGAAGATGACAAAACAAAAGCCAGATAACCACGGCCAAGTTGACATAGAATAAAATTGGGACATGAAAAACGCTTTTATATAAGTATAGTGCACTGAACTCAATATATACTACTGGAATGCGCCGTCAACTTCACATTGTGCGAAGAGAGAAAGCATGACGTAGGGTTTTTCCGTCATTGTTTTATACATTATGAGTTAAAAAAATTGTTTCACTTACAAATGTCAAATAGTTAATGACATTAACATGTGGGGGTTATTATAATTTTGTTTAATTTTTTTTATTTAATTTTTATACAGAATGTAGGGCTGATATATATATATATATATATATATATATATATATATATATATATATATATATATATATATATATATATATATATATATATATATATATATACCGCGGAAATTAGCGAGGGTCTATTTATAGCGTTGACGTAATCGCGCTAACAGCCGGGCGACGTAAATAAGCGAGTGGCGACGTGTTTAATTACTTCCGGTCGCCTGAACCTTTTGTGTTCATTGTTATTATGCAGTCGAACATTCTAGAGCTCTCTGGGAGTTAATGGCAGCTGTATAAAAGGGACGCAGCTATGCTCGGGAGTTAGTTAGTTACATTTAGAGACATAGAGATATTCACATAGAGTTTTAGTGAATTTGTGAAGCACAGCAGTATCGTAGTGAGCGTATGCAGTAAAGTGTCGAGGTCGAGTGGAGTAGGTACTCGGGAAGTTACTGGTATATTGGGATAGTTGTGGACGTGAATACTCGGTAGTGTTCACGAGTATTGAGAAGCTATAGTGTACAAGGACAGTAACGGCGAGTCTGGAAGTTACTGGTATAATGGGATAGCTGTGGAAGTGAATTCTCGGTAGTGTTGACGAGTATTGTGAAGCTAGGTATACACGGACAGTAACAGCGAGTTGGAGTGGATACTCGGCAGTGGTGTTGAAGAATTGTGGCATACGGATAGTTAGTGATACTGAAGCTGTGGAAGTTAGACAGAGAGCTACATAAATAAACAGATAGTGAGGTGAAACATGTGACTTCTGTCCGAGCAGTTGAATATACAGATGTTGTTGAGTCAGTTGAGTATATAGACGCTGTGGAGGTCGGTAGGCGGACAGTTGAACGTGATATAAGTATATAGTGACAGAAATATAGTGATATAAATATCACGTAAACAGCCTACAAGAGTCTGCAACAGACCGGCAGTCTAAGATTGGAACGCGTAGTGAAATAAATAATTGGTAATATCTTGGAAATAAATAGTAGTGTTAATTGGTTAAATAAATAAATAGTGTTAGTGTTAACTAGTTAATTATAGTTTTAGCCTTAATTATTTTTAATAATTGTTCAATATTAGTAATCATCATTATTTAATATCTTTTTAATATTTAGTTGTAGTAATAAACCTTTATTTTAATTAATAATAATTGTCTAATATTTACACTTCACCCAAATAAATAAAAACGTTACAATATTATCCTATTTAAAAAAATATAACTTTATGTTACAGTGAGGACCACTGGTTAAAATAAAATTTCTTCAATTAACAAATGCCCCCCTTCCTCTACTATAACTTTTATTTGAATGATTTTCTTCTATTTCAATGAGGTTTCGTGGCTGCGTGCCTGAGTGTCAGGTCGCGAATCTAGGGAACCGGGTTCGATCCCGACTGACGCCAAATATTTCCAATTTTAAATGGCACAAAATTGACCCCTGTGATGCACTCTCTACGCCAGCAATGAGTTCCCCTGAGGTGACGCCTCGTACGCGCCCGCACGTTGCAAATATTTCATCATTACCGATATCTGTGTACAAAGCAGATTAGCACACCCAGCAATGGGTAATAAGCAGTGATGATATACTTATTTCTTCTATTTCCAATAATAAAAAAAATAATCGATGAGTCCCGTATCCGAGAAACACCCTGTATAAATGAAAACGCTATAAAAATGTCGCATCAAAAAATTGACACGAGTGCGTAAAGCCTATGGCACACTTGTCGATGAGCATCAAGGAGCATCGATGAGCTCATCGATGAAACAACAGTACGCACCCGTCATCGATGGTTTTCAATTTCATCGATGACAAATACAGCGATTTTTTCTGCGACGTAAAAAAGTTATGTTGGTAATAATACCAGCGAAATGTTACTATGTTTTAGGGTAGATGTGTGCTACTCGGAGTTGATCTTCTTGATAAAAAGAAAGTGGCTTTTTCAAAACACTGTTTTTTTATTTGACACCTGACACTTTATTATCTATTTTGACGTTAACGTGAAATGAGACTCAAAAGATACATCTGAAATTAGATACGTTCGTTTCATCGATGCTCTTCGATGAAAATAGCGGCGCCGCTTTTTTCATCAATGACGGGTGCGTACTGTTGTTTCATCGATGAGCTCATCGATGCTCATCGACAAGTGTGCCATAGGCTTAATATTTAAAAAATATGCTGTATTTTTTAACTGACAATTAACAGATAGTTTGCTTTAACCAGAGATGCAAATTCCGGGCATAAACAATTATGTCAAAAAATATCAATTTATGTACCTATACCAAGTCTATTGTCAAGCACCTATTTTCAACCTCTCAAATTATAAAGTATAATCCAAACATCTTTCCCTATAAAATCAGCATTTTCCCCTAGAATATGTAAATTTGTATAACAACCTTTTATCTCCGCAATAAATTAAAAAACATCGAAGGCAAGTTATTAAAAACTACGAACTCTTGTCGTTGTCGTTGACTTGGTAATGCGATAGCCGTGACGCACTAGTTTGTCCCGTGACCGCCAGAGGTCTCTCCACTCCACCCTGATTGATTATGTAAATCGGCGCGAGATTTCGCTTTATGAATAGAGAAGGGGCATTGAATTGTAAATGTCATTCAATTATAGCCTCGCACAAACGCCTCGTCAAAGGAGGAGATAATTTGTTCGATAAATAAATAAATATATTAGACCCTTTCTTTGTAATTAACCCTACCATACCTATGAAACAGGAATTTTATCTAATTTACTGAGAATATAATTTATTACTCACGTGACATGTTTTCCGCCAATAAACATTCAGAATCTCCCTAGTTACATGTCTATCACAGCGATGATAAAAAACAAAGAAATTATCACCTTATTTATATTCGTTACTAAGGGATTTGTTTTCTTGATTTGACATTGACAATTAATTTTGAGTACAAAAATGTGCGATAATCGTTGGGTTGATATCAACATCGATGAAAATAATAAGGAAATTATCAAATTAACCATGTTGTAATACAATACATTAAAAGCTAGGTTAGAATCAAACACAAAGTGTCACAAAATTCATTATATTCTCTCATTAAATACAAGCTCGTGATATGATTAATAATCGAAGATATTGCTCGTGAAACCGAAGCAGCACATTTCACTCGTCCTTCGGACTCGTGAAATCTGCAACTCGGTTTCACTCTAAAATATCATCGATGATAATCATATCACTTGTTATATTACGTATGAGAATATAATTCATTAGTCACGTGACATGTGTTCCGCCAATCAACATTCAGAATCTCCCTGGTTACATGTCTATCACAGCGATGATAAAAACAAAGAAATTATCACCTTATTTATATTCGTTAGTAGGGGATTTGTTTTCTTTATTTACAACATTGACAGTTAATTTTGGGTATAAATATGTGCGGTAATCATTTTTGATTTCAACAACGATGAAAATAATAAGACAATTGAAAAATTAACCATGTTGTAATACAATATATGAAAAGTTAGGTTAACAGCATAAACAATGTGTCACAAAAAATTATTGTATTCTCTCATTAAATATAAGCTCGTGATATGATTAATAATCGAAGATATCGCTCGTGAAACCGAAGCAGCACATGTCACTCGTCCTTCGGACTCGTGAAATCTGCAACTCGGTTTCACTCGAGAATATCATCGATAATAATCATATCACTTGTTATATTACATATGAAAATATAATTTTGAATACATAGAATTAGAATACCCTGATCGATAGAAATGAATGTTTTGTTCTTGTAATGTCAACGCAAACAAAATATTCGCGTATTTCTTTCATGGCATTCTAATTCTATGTAATAAAAATTAACGCGTATTCGTTTTTTTCATTCATGACACTCTTATTATAGCCATATTTTTATCAAATTAATGCAAAACTTTACAAGCATTTTTCTAAAAAAAAAATGTTATGTAAGGGAATAAAAATATTATATCATTGAATTCAGAATTATATTTTCTAACGAATGAGCAATTAAAATATATATGATCTAATCATTTAAATAAAAAAGTTAGGTCAACTATTTTCAGAACCACGGGACAAAAAAAAATTGATTTTCTTTAAATATGTCTTGTGAAATAGTAATTGTTTTCCCATTTAACCGTATTTGTGGCTCCTATAGTTCTCAAGATAGCAATGGTGGCCCATTTAAAATGAACACCTTTTATAAATAAAAGTAGGCGATAGTTTGTAACATGTTAAACTGTATGTGCTCTGACGTCACATTCTGTTTCAGATCACGTGAATTTTTCAAAATATTACACAAATTTCAATAATTAATGGTAAAATATCTAATAGATATTTCGTAATATTTTCAAATTTGAGGCTCTTTAAAGAACAATATCTTTTAAAATATAGGACTTAGAAGTCATATAAAAATTCTTGCAACAGCCCTATTCTGTAATGAAACGTTTCCGGACTTCATATAACATTTTTTACTCAAAATGAGTCTCCCAATATATGGTTTAATTTTCTATACCTTGTATACCAAACCACCAAACAAACTGTTGAAAACGAATCAAAAATGTTGAGTCGAACTTTATAGTCTATTTAGAATTTAATTTCAGTGTGCCCCTTTGACGAGCCGCCTGTGCTCGCAGCCGCTTTGAAAGTTAGTGTAGGCGGTTTGCACCTCATTCATTTGCAAACGATTTTAGATTTAGCGGCGTTTTATAAATGATCTTGGTCCATGACACCAACACAACTTTAGCCACTAAATAAATTGCCGAATTTTTCTTTCCTTCAATACTTTCCCAGAGTCAAGATGGATGCAGTTAGCGTCTGTTGAGAGATTAAAAACGAGTAAGACCTCGGAAAGAAACGCGGTGTATTTGTTGTTTTGTTTTCAGGAAGAAGGAAACAGCTTTAAACGTTTATTTTTAGATTTTAATCCGATTAAAAATGTTACTTTTCGGAAGAAATATCAGTAATGAGAAAGCAAAATAAATAATAAATATATCATCATATTACAGAGATTAGAAGATGATATATTTTAGAAACGAAACAAAAAGCATTTAAATTCAAAGGGATCGAGATCTAAGTAAGATTAATATGTTTGAAATTTATTCAACAAAAAGACCGAGTTAATTTCTATGGTATCAAAATTGAAAAATCTGGTGTGGCCAACACAATACCTCCCGCTATATACCGCCCGAGTCACAAAAAAGATTAAGCTAATCCTTATTTTTGGATTAGTGAATTTTACTCTAATTTTGGCAGTTTATTTCTTAAACTATAGTTTAATCTAATCCAAGTAACTACTTTTTTTGATAATAAAATGAAGATTAAATTTTAAATACCGGGATAAAATAGAATTCACTAATCAAAAAATGAAAATTAACTTCTTTGCGAATCGTTAATTTTTATTAATCTAAATACATACCTACATATTTACATATGCTGGAAACTGTATTGATTTCCTTTCCTATTGTTCTATTTACTTTTTTCTTTTTAAGACGGTACTATTATAAATTTGAAATGATTAGTTCTTCGACAGTGACATTTATCTGTCAGTTACATACATTTGAATAACTGCGAAACCAAGGAGTTTTGTTTGTTTAAAGTGTAGGCTCCGGGATTTAAATTATAGATAATTTTATAAATTTATCCATAAAATATATAGAAAAAGTATTAATGCAAATCTGTAAAAAGTTTAATAATCTTTAATTTTTATAATAACGTTAATGTCGAAAAAATAACATTTAAAGGTATTTTTCGAAAAAAAAACTATTTTGAGCTTCTAGTAAAATGACATTTCCGGTTATCCGATTTACACCAAAATCTAATGGGCTCTTTCCATTACAGATAAAGTTCGAAATACAAGGTTTCAAAATTTTCGAATGATAGTATTTGAGTTAGAGTGGAGGATCCACACATACATACACACACACACACACACACACACACACACACACACATACACACACACCCACACCCACACCCACACATCATCGTGAAAATGTTAAAATTGGTTTTAGGGACCTTAAAACGTCATTTGCCAAAATCTCGATATGCGATTTTTAGCACGATTCCTATACTTCCCTTACCAAGGGTAGCGGAGGGGAAAAAGCAATACAGTATTTTGCCTCTAGAGATAAAATGTGGACATTATTCCTCTATGGGAGATTTATTATTGTAACGTGGAACGCCCGCCGTCGCCGCAGCAATGAGCGAGTGTCTATTTATAGCGATGACGCAATCGCGCTAGCAGCCGGGCTACGTAAACAAACTAGTCGAGACGTGTTTAATTACCTGCGGTCGCCTGAACCTTTTGTGTTCATTGTTATTATGCGGTCGAACATTCTAGAGCTTTTCTAGAAGGTAATTGCAGCTGTATAAAAGGGATGCAGCTATGCTCGGGAGTTAGTTAGTTAGTTACTTACTTAGGGGCCTGTTTTATATCTCACTGTTTAATATTTAACCACTGGTTAATTTTTTTAACAAATCAAGTATGTTGGCATATAACAAAAAAGGGATTTTTAGTCGTCAAATCAATAACTATTGGATAAAAATTTTAACCAGTGGTTAAAAATTAACCACCGAGTTACAGAATAGGGCCCTTAGTTAGTTAGTTACATTCACATAGTGTTAGTGAGTTTGAGAAGCACAGCAGTATCGTAGTGAGCGTATGCAGTAGTGTCGAGTGGATTAGATACTTTGGAAATTCGATATAAATATCGCGTAAACAGTCTGCAAGAGTCTGCAACAGATCGGCAGTCTAAGATTGGAACGCGTAGTGAAATAAATAATTAGTAATATCGTGGAAATAAATAGTAGTGTTAATTGATTAAATAAATAAATAGTATTAGTGTTTATAAGATAATGATTCACTTTGAATTAATACGATTTTATCTTGAACTTCCATTATCTTTATAACATAAATTCTCAAGAAAGAAGAAAATTGGCCGCTATTATTCAAAAGAACAAAAATACAATTTTCGGCCAGCCGAGTGTGGAAATTCGGCCAATCTGGAGAAAACACATCATAGCAGACTCCAGCCTAACCCTTGCGACCCCAAACACCCAGGACGCTCGACCCACCCATTGGACCTGACCAGCCACCCGTCATTAATGTTCACCCCCATAACACCAGATATAAAGCTCGTATGTTGAGGAATTAGTCAGTAGTGTCAGATCACTTGATGACGACAGCAGATTTTCGCTTTCGAATTTATGTTTATACAAATAAAGATAATGGAAATTCACGATAAAATCGTTTTAATTCAAAGTGTTATTGTTGTCTAGTTAATTATAGTTTTAGTCTTAATCAGTTTTTAATAATTGTTCAATGGTTGTAATAGTCATATTTATTTATCATTTAATATTTAATAAATCTTTATTTTAATTAATAATTGTCTAATATTTACACTTCATCCAAATAAATAAAAACGTTACAGTATCTAAGTATAATTCTCAAATACCATTGGCTAAATTAATTATGAATCTGTGAAATAAACGAGTGTCTAAGTGTCAGAGTGATAATCAATTAGAATTGATGACTGTTACATGGTGCAAACGTATACTGAGAATTTAATTGTTATTATTGTGCTGTCATAAATCGTATTTATTAAGTGTTTTGATGTCATAATATCCTTATTATTATTTTTTTGTCTTTTTTTTTTTCAGGAACCAACGGGATGGTCGTTTCCTCATGGAGCTAACCTCCATGTCCGCTGTCGTGAACTAGGTCTTTATAAACTCTTAGGAGACGCTAATCCAAGATGTCAAAATGGTGTATGGACGAACAAACTACCTTCTTGTGTACCCACAACCCTTCTTACCAATTTTACAGGTAAATATTTTACATAGAATATTCGAAAACTTCCGTTTAGTTTTCTATACAGGCTGTCTCACAACTCGCGCCCCAGAACGAATGAGGAAACACGAGACTGCACTCGGATGTGTAATTTCGAAGAAAAAAAATCTAGCTAGGGTTATTTGGCCCAAAATATTGTTAATAGTTCAACTCAATACGATTTTTAAGTTTGTCCACTCGAATCCCTTATCAAAAAACATAATTAAGAGGTAAATTAGGGATTAAATAGTACTTGTGGCGTAACATGACGTATGACAATTCTGACTTGAAACTGCAGTAAACGGGGACAAATATTAGTAAAATCAAAATTTAATCAATATTTGTAAATTTCATATTGAATTATTTCATTCTTAAACTAAAATACTATTATATTTTACGATTATTTCTAAGTTTATATAGGCTGTCTCACAACTCGCGCCCCAGAGCGAATGAGGAAACACGAGATTGCACTCGGATGTGAAATTTCGAAGAAAAAAAATCTAGCTTAAAAGATATTCGAGAAAAGACGTCTTAAAATTGACCAATCAGAGACCTACACCTTTAACGTGTGTTTGCCGTAATTTTACGTTACTAGGGTTTTATACAAATCAAATCTTCTTTAAAATGTGTGGGCGACTGTAGTTTTCAAAAAATGTCAGTATTAAATTAAATTTGACAAGGTGAATAAAAAAAGGCAAATTCTTACCATGTATTCAGCCGCTGCTTACTTAGAAATGATTATAATTTTCGAATGTGGACGTAACGCCAGAGAGGCAGCACGAGTCTATTCGGAACGTTTTCCGGATAGAAATCTTGTGGATCATAAAGTGATATTAAGAGCCATCGCAAGGACGCATGAGACCGGCCAAGTTAAGCCACAACACGTTGTACTGTATGACATAAATGATGATCTCGGATGACACCTTCGCTAACCTAAATTTGTTGACAGTGAAAAGTCAACTCTAAAGTGTCAAAATTTCAGTAACTCAAACAAATTTTGTAATCCACTAGTAGTATTTTTAAAACCTAGCAACCAGTTTTATTTTGTAATAATATCATCACACCTCAAGATATCCTTTTGGGACTGGTGGATTAAAAAGTCGTTATGCAAGCAGCCGCAAATTATTTTCTTCTATTTGTGGCAACCTATTGTCGTCGGCAAATGTCAGTTTTGTCTGGAGCGCGAGTTGTGAGACACCATGTATAGCTTGTTATAAATTTGGGAAGAATATCTGTCACAGTTAATTTTCTGATTCATTATAAAACAAAGATTTTACGAGATATCTTTTTTCCGCATACATACGGTTCTAATATTTTATTCCCCATAATCCAGTTACCTTTGCTTTGCACCGCTTGCATTTGTTTTCCTTTTCTAACCTCACATACGCTATATAAATCATCTTTATCTGACTTATCTGTAATAAGTTTTTGAAAACAATGAAATAAAACAAGTGGTTGCAATAACAGCGGTCCGGGCCTGCATCCCCCCTTATCCGACCCTGTAGTTTACCGAAATATTGGACGCTAAATCAGATGTGACAAATTTGCTGAACTAGACTGGAGTTATGATTTTTTCTTGTTATTTATTTATTGTTTGAATAGCGAAATTTGATTTAAAATAGAGGCAAGCTAAACTGTACTTTAGGGATTTGCGTGAAAAGGAAATTTATTGGGGTGCAAAATATGGAAAAGATAAATAAAATATGAATCTGAAATTCGTTTATGACGAGGATACAATTGTAACGGCAAACAAATGCGAAATGAATAAATAAAATAAATAATATATCATAGGGGCTTATTATCCGTTGCTGGAAGTACAATATCGCTTTCCTGCGAATGAATAAAGAATACATGAACCACCCAGGCTCAATACTAATAAAATAAATATTTATGCTAAACAGTTTTTTACCTTCCGTCACCTTTAGGTAAGGAAGGTATTGTCTTTGGTCAAAAAATTCGGTGGTGAGTTTTTGATGAATAAACACATTTTAGGGTCCCTAGACTACGATTTTACTATTTTTACGATGATGTCTGTATGTGTGCATGTGTGTGTGTGTGGATGTGTGTGTGTGTGTGTGTGTGTGTGTGTGTGTGTGTGTGTGTGTGTGTGTGTGTGTGTGTGTGTGTAACAAAATTTTCGTCTACGATAACTCTAATACTACAATTCCAAAAATTATAATTCTTTCGTATTCTTCTTCGACGCATCCATATGAAGAGCTGATTAGATTTTGGTTATAATTAATCAACCGGAAGTACCCTCATTTGCAGATTTTAAAAGTTTTTCTTGAAAAAACGGTGTTAAATATAATTTTTCACATTTAATATTATTATAAATATTAAAGAACATTGTACTCTCTATACGATTTGACTGCATTTTATACTTCATATTAAATGGATATAGAGTTATAAAATTGTAAAGAAATTAAATTTCATAAATTAGCCAGCTATGCTAGAAACAGCTACTATATTAAGAAAATTCTGATTGAAAGATGTCAGTGTCAAGTGCAATGACATATTCGTAGTATATTTGTGTTAGGATCTTTTTGCTCGAAATTTTTTGTATGTAATTTGTATAAAATACATACAACTGTCGAAAGGTAATGTACATACAAGAAATTTATAATCTTTTGCAAGGAACTTTATGTATGGATTTTATAGAAAATACATACGCATTTACGAAAATTCTACCGGTAGATACCGCATCTACCGACTGTGTTCGAAAACACGAGTGGTAAAAAGTTACCGTGTTCGAAAATTGTTCAATATCTACCAGATCCTTCTACCAGATTCATGAAGAATTTAATCTCAAAAAAGGTAGTGATGCAAAGCGAAGTGCGCGCGTTAAAAGTGGAAATGTGTTCTAAGTAGGACTCTGCTCAGTTTGTTAACTACGTCAAATTTCTAACCTGTTTTAAATTTTCAATTTTTTTCATAGGTTATGGATCTACTTTGTTTACCACTTGCGTTCTTAAAACATCGATTCCGGTAGCTATAACCTAATAAAAAGCTGTTTACCGGTAGAATTGTCATAAATACCTCATATAACTGACGAAAGGTAATGTGCTGGCCACATCAGATTTTTTATTATTTTAAATGAAAGTTCGTATAATTTTGAAGTAATTCGTAGTATTAAAAAGTCATAATTGTTAGTTTAATTCTATTTGATTTTAACGAATCTTTCTCGCACCAGTTTCTGTAGTAGACTGCAGGAGAAAGATAACAATAGTGTGACGTCACCAGTGGTACTGAAAACAAATTCAAATATCTCGAAAAGTAACTAACTAGTAGTAGTTATTTACTGAGTGGTACTTTAAGGATAAAGTGGCTGATCAAAGAATATTTACCTCTTGAGTTGCATATAAAATTTATGCCACTCTTTATTTTTTTTATTTTTGACATTTTATTAGTTTAGTATTTGAAAAAAAAAATTAAAAATCTAAGGATATTTATATACACTGGATTGCTAACTTGTATGTTGTGAACGTAGTCACCTATGAGGCAAGCAACTGGAAGGCAGCCATTTGCAGAAAAGGCAAAATACGCGCCAAATTTAAAATTACATAATAGAAACATAAATGAAATTAATTAACAGATTTTTTAAATTTATTGCGTATATTTTAATAATTAGTTATTATTTTAATAATAATAACATACATTTATTATATACATATAGCAAATTAACAATAAAATAGGACTATGAATTTAAAAATAATATTTGCTTATTAAAAAGATACCTTTTGCATATGTGGTGGAAAATACGAAGATGCTGAGTCTAGTTTTAATCTTCTTATATATGTGTCAAGCCTTTTCAAATAATCATAATTTTTTAGTTGAAAGATTTTAACTTCTTAGATTCTTCTTTCTTAACTAACACAGCTATAGCTATAAATTTCTCTTCTTTCTAGTCCTATCACCTGGAGATAAGATAAAAATCAATAATTAGAAGTAATATTTCAATATAAACAACTTACCATTTTAAGGTTATATGTAATTCATTCACAGTACGTTTATAGATCTTCTAAACGTCGTGTTTTCAGTGATAATCAGTGCTTTTATAGCAGGGACTCGAACCGAAAAATTTTGAGGTTCGGTTACGGTTAACGGTTTTTACATTAATAAAAATTCGGTTTCGGTTATCGGTTACGGTTTTTTTTGAAAATATATCGGTTTTCGTTTCGGTTAAAAAAACAAATAAATTTCGTTTCCGTTACGGTTTCGGTTCTTTTCGGTTTCGGTTTAAATGAAAAATTAGTATTGTTTTTAGTTTTTGCAACATGAAATACATTTAGTACCTATTTCGTAATGTAATAACATTTTAATTCCACGTTTTACTTATATCTAGTACTAATAGATTTATTCGGCTTGTTCGGAATTCAAAATTCGAAAAGAATCTGTAAGTAATTAGTTCTTAAGTTTATTTTTGCAACAAAAATTAAATACGTTTCGTAAACTATTAATATTTTAATTTTAAGTTATAATAATAATAATAATAATTCTATTCCAATAGTAATACGTAAACTAAATGGGTGATTGGATGAAAAATGTCAACAAATGAGTATTTTTTTTATTATAATTGCAAAAAATAACTAAAAAATGGAATAAAATGCCTTATTTTTTTTATTAAAATAAGAAATTACTTTTTTATGAACTCGAAGGTATGCAAAGTATTTCTACGAAAAAATGTGGGTTAATAAAAAATACCTAATTTTAAATTTACGGTTTTAATACCGATATTATTTCGGTTACAGAACGAACTTATTTATCGTATCGGTTTTCGGTTTCCATATTTGAAGAAATAAAATATAGGTTTCGATTTTCGGTTACGGTTTCATAAAAAGTCAAATATCGGTGCGGTTTTCGGATACGGTTTCGTTACGGTTCGGGTCCCTGTTTTATAGACTCATAAGAACATCGAAATACAAAAAATATTTAATTTATTTATTTATTCGTGTCAAATGACATTATATATTATATACTAGACATCAAGTATGTTCGTAGGGGCAGATTTAATTACGGGTAAACCGCTAAACAGGGTCGCGACGAAACGCTGCTGCCTTGCCGCTTTTCTCCATACTGTAATAAATAGTATCTTTTCATTCTTGAGCTGTAATAATCGTCAAAGACACTTTCCACAAATTTTTGGGTTCATGATGGAATTTTTTTTGAAAAATACGCAAATTTTATTAAAGAATCGATGTATTGTACTTACAACTTTTTGATACTTGATTTTTATACTAAAATTTTGTATTAGAAATCCACAAATGTAATAATAATGTTTAAAATATCTAATTATATATTAGGGATGTAAGGGAGTTACATCCCGTCGTCAATAGAAACGAATACATTGACAGTAAAATGAACATACGTCCCTAAAAACGTCATAATAGCTTACTTACGATCAGTGTTGTAACTGATCTAGATCATTTGATCTAAATCACTGATTTAGTTCATTTAGTATGGTTTTTGATTTGATCTAGATCATTTTATGTATTTAGATCTTGATCTGGATCTAGATCTAAAAACTATAATATATGATCTTAAAAAAAGATCTAATAAAATAAAATGAATGCCTTAGAATTAATTAGTTCGAATGACCGTACCGTCATTGCACCATTGGAGCTTAGTGAAAATCAGTATTGGCAGTCAAATATTAGTTCCTAGAAGATGCAATTTAAGTGACAGTAAATTTAATCTTTGATATTTTAAAGGGAAACTTAATAAAATTGGAGAAGACGAAAATTAATGGCATGTCTTAATTTATTACATTTCAACAATTCTGTTTAAAATTATTATTTTTGTTTCTGCTTCTACTTTATTCACTTATTTAGTATTAATAAAACTAAACATGTATCTAATTTTTCTTCCATGAGAAAGGTATAAGGCTAGGTACAGTGTGTTCAGAAAAATTCGTAAATCGGGATGGCCTATGAACAGGGAGGCGTACCATTATTTAGTTCAAAGTCAAATTGACATTTAGATTAACACTTTTAAATTAAGACATATGTTTCCTTGTTCATAGCCTACTCCAAGTGAGGATTTGTTTAACACACTCTATATTCTTTATAATTCATTTATTTTTTGTATTCCTATTTAATTAATAAGAAATAAAAAGCATTTCAAAATGGTTACTGATCTTTTTTATGGCCTAAGAAAAATAGATCCCACATTTCTGATCTGATCTGAAAAAAGATCCGATCGCAGAAATTGACTTATAATCTAATCTAGTACATATTAATTGTAAAGATGTTGATCTTGGTCTAGATCATTTTTAAATTGATCTGTCACAACACTGCTTACGATATGACATCCACAGTGGGAAAAAATTAAATTATAAAATTTGAATAGTGTTAAGTTATGTTATGAAATGTTACAAAGTAACTGTACTACCAAAAGACAGTCAAACTTGAATCTACCATAAATTTTGTAAATATGCCCTAAAATTTTGCAATGAAATACAAGTAAAATAGTGACAGAAATGCCCTATTTTCCGGAAGAAATTTAAAGGATTTCAAGAAAATAATATTTCATATAAATCTCCCCCTTAATCGCTCTTATTGTTTTCCCTTGTTGAAAAACATATGCCTTCACTTTTTCCTTCATCTGTCATTTTAAAGTGACCACTAAAGTTGCCAATTGCCCCACTTTTCGGGCGTCAAACACCCTTTTCTTTCACACAAGATAAATGGAGAATAGATAAATTTTATATAGATTTCACCCGGCAAAAAACTTGCTATTATTTCATATTCGAATAAATCAAAAGAAGTGAATTTTATAGAGAGAGGAAAAGAATTTATTGTAGAATTCTATAAAAAGGTTTTCAGATATATTTATACGTACATATTCTGCTGAAGTTGCCTCAAGAAATATATGTTTTTTACCTGTAACAAAAGAAAAATATGTTAATAATGAAATTAATAGCTATTTTCTACATTAGACCGAAAATGCGGGTGCCGTATAAATTTTTTTTTTTTTGCATACTGGACGTGAACGATTTTATGAAAATAATTTGGTATAGACGATGTGCATATTTTGAGCGTCAGCGCCTCTCATGGCTACATTGGCATTTTTGATTACCGAACCAATTTTGACATTTCGAGAAAGTGATACAATTTACAATTTTATTTTGAATTGTTGCTATTGTATGTGAATATTATGCATTATAGTATATTGAAATGAATAAAGAAAATATTTAAAATGTTATAAATGTGATGAGACTCATAATATGTGTGATTTCTGTAAGACATTTTATCATATTTAAATTTATATTATAATTCGTAATATTAGTTAAATGTTACAAGATAATACCCATGTATTTTAATCTCAATTTCCATAAATTGAGATTAAAAAGTTGGAAAACTTGAATGATTGGAAAGAAGAAAATTTCTACATAACACGATCTCAGTGGATGATGTTAGCATCTTTCTTTTATATTCGCAATAAATGAAGAAGATATATCAGGCTCTAAGTGGAATCAGTTGCACAAGCTCAGAAAAGAAAATACACGAAATATACGAACCATGTGAATTTCTATCTTTATCATTAACATTACATGTACAAAATCTATATTAAATAGACGACTTATGTACAAAATAGACTTCTATTTCATACAACTGCAAGTATTATACAATTTTAAGACAATTTTTTGCTTCTTGTATTATATCTTGTTCAAATATTAACTCAAGAAATACATTTTTATATAATTCATTATTACAATCAGACAACCATTGTTGGAATTTTATTCATACGATAAGTATCTTTTACAATGCAATGAGAAAATTTGTATACCTAAAAGAATTTTTCATGTTAGTAGAAGATATCTATTGAAAAATTACTTTCTTAAACATCTGTTCCTAATATAATCTTCTAGGAAATTTATAAAATTTGATACTTCAATCGGTAATTTTGTTAGAATTATTACATCCCGCACTGCATCACATAATATTTGACGTCCTATCATTCGCATTTATTGCAAATATTTTATAAAATAGAAATTGCAAAATTATTCTGACAAAACATAACGTTGCTATATTTTTTAGAGTAACCATTTTGTCATTACTTTTGTGCACACTTCTTGTAGGGTATTCAGCCAGTCAATGGGTTTACGACATCGTTTAGGGATTTTTGAATTTTTTTTATATTTTTAATATATTTTATTAACGGTATTTTATTGGTTTTTCTATTATTATTATTATTATTATTATTATTATTATTATTATTATTATGTATTTGAAACCATTAATAGAAATAATTTCATTTAGAAATATTATTATTAAATAAAATTTAGTTAATTTTTGGAAAATTCATATTACTAAATATTATGTCTACAGTATACTTCTCAACGTGTATTGAGATTAAGTTTTTGTAATTTTTGGGTGGATTATTCCATTCTTGAACTAAAATACTATTCCATTTTAAGATTATTTCTAAGATTATACTTAACGAAGAACGAAAATAATTGTAAGAAAAGATAAATATCGCCAATAAATTATAAACATAACAATAACATTGACACATAAAATGTCAAACCTAAATTTCAAACTCGCCATCTGTTACATAATTCAATACAAATGTTAACATATTTACAGTTTTCTGTATTACCAATATCACTTGTAGTGTCGAAATATGCCAGGAGAAATTTAGACGCTGTGACAATTCGTGGTGGGGTATCATTTAGAGACGCTGTAAACTTTGAGCGGTGTAAAATTTAGACGTTATGATTTTGAATTTGGGCAATATGGCATTTAGACGCTGTGGGAATGCTTCGATAGAAATAGGGAGAGGTAATGTGCTGACCATATACTATTTTTAATTTGAGAGCTTTTTCATTTGTGGAAATATACCAGCACAAAGTTTTACTTTGCTTAAATCATATATAAACATTATTTTCCTCCATGTGTGTATTTTGTAAACATTATCTGTTACGTTAATAAAAGAATGCATTAAAAATGAACATTGCAGCCTTGGAAAAACATTCATTAAGGTCTTGTGATAGCGCTGCTGGTCTGCTAGATATAATAACCCGAGTTCCTACTCTCTGGACTATATAGTAACGTTGTGCACTTTTTCTGAAGGAGAGCTATCGTGTTTGTTTTGGGTCGTTAATTTTTTCTCTACTAGCACGCCACTGAATTCCACACCCCTCTCATTAGGGTTAATTAATGATCCTGTCGGTAAAACAGGAAAGATTTTTCTGCCGAATTTGCCGCCGCTTTGTCTGTGGACCAAATAGTAAGATCATTAAATTTCTTAAATTAGAATTATTGTTCTTCATATTATTGTTTATTTTATTTTTTGTATTTTTACCTGTCGCCATTGTAGGTAAGAGAGATAAATGAATCTTGGTAAATCGCATATCGAGATTTTAGCGAGTAAACCCTACAACCGATTTTAACATTTTTAAGATGATGTACAAATGTGTCATCATCATTCCCGACATCTGCGAACAAAGCTGATTGGCATATCCAGCAATAGGTAATATGCCGTGATGATATATTTATTTATATTTAAGATGATGTCTGTTTGTATATAGTCAAGACAACTGAAGAGAATTGGCAAAAATGTTGGGCAAAAACAACCATGGTCCAAATATTGTAAATATGAATTACATACAATAATGACATGTATTTTCAACGATACCGAATGGTTTGGTAAAAAAACTAGAATCGATAATATATTAAGTTCACGATATAATTCTAAAAATTAAAAGTGTACTACGACCAGAAACAGTTATTTTTTAAAACAAGACCAAAAAATTCTATTTTTTGAGCAAGCGAATTATAATAATAATGCCTGTGATCAACAATATACTTTCCGAGAGCCTCTGGCCCGATGTGTGTACGTTGATCAAAGGCATTATTGTCCGTTTAACTCCCGTGTTGCCTTTAACATTTAATGTCCGACTATCATTTTTTAATATTCTTCGAGTTACAAATCAGAAAGTTTTAATAAAATTTACGAAGTAGGTAGGCTATTCTTCTGCTTGTTTTTACCTCCCGCTTCCCTTGGTAAGGGAGGTGTAGGGATCGTGCTAAAAATCGCATATCGAGATTTTGGTTTTAAGGTCCCCAGAATCCAATTTTAACATTTTCACGATGTGTGTGTGTGTGTGTGTGTGTGTGTGTGTGTGTGTGTGTGCGTGTGCGTGCGTGTGTGTATATGTGCGTGCGTGAGTGTGTGTGGTTATTGTTTACGCTCTAACTCATCATCAGAAAAAATTTAAACCTTGTATTTCTACATTATTCTAATATGGAAAGAAGCCATTAGATTTTGGGTGTATATCAGATAACCGGCAATGGCACTTTACTTGAAGCTCAAAATAGTTTTTCTCCGAAAAATACCGTTAAATGATATTTTTTTGAGATTTATGTTATAAATATTAAAGATTATTAAATTTTCTATTGGTTTGCATTAATACTTTTTCTATATATTTTATGGATAAATTTACAAGATTATCTATAATTTAAATCACAGAGCCTCTTGATTAGACAGTTCATATCTCAAATGTATGTAACTGACAGATAAATAATGTCACTGTCAAGAAACTAATCATTTCAAATTAATAATAGTAACGTTTTAAAAAGAAAATATAACCATAGTTATATGGAATGGGAAAGTTAAACAGAGTAGTCAAGATTACTCAACATGTCAACCATGCCAGAGGTCCTAACAACTCTGAAAAACCAGGGAGAGAATTGGAATTATATAGAGATGGGAGTCACAGGTGAATGATTACCTATAAACTGAGATAATGTTTGTCCAATAATATTGAGTCATTAAATTTTAAATCGACAAACTTTCACTTATTGTACTACTGATGATGAGAACTTAGTTCTCGAAATACGTATTTAGCTTTTGTTAAAATTAATTTTAAGGTTAAGGAGTAATCATAATAGTTTTAGTTAAATTTAACCTTAGACTCCATCTATTATTAATTTTTATGTATATTTGAATTAATAAAAATTAAACGGCGGGAGGTGTTGTTTTGGCCACACCAGATTTTTTAGGCTTTATCCTAGTATCAAAATTAATTTCTTGACATCAACATAGCAATGACTCAATGCCCTTGGGCGTTATTTGTTATATGCACTGAAAGCTGGGTTGTTATAATAATAATAATAATAATAATAATAATAATAATAATAATAGTAATAATAATAATAATAATAATAATAATAACATATTCGTCTATTATAGAAAAAAATGTACATACTTGACGTGAAAAAATGTTACATTTGAGAATCCATAATTTAGATTCTGGATATAATTGTATACGTTTTCCAGGTGCGTTAAGATATAAGTGGTATCAAATTTAATGCTTCCATAATTTTTGTTCTTACCCTCACTGTCACTTACAGTAAGCCCCGTATCATTAAAATATGAAAATGAATCCTTCTTTTCTGTTTTTATCCCTGTGTTTTATTTTAGTCGCTTTGCATATTATTCCTCTCAGGTTTCAGAATTGTGGGGTGACATGATTATCTCTGAAAATGACAAATGATACCGCAAAAAGAAATCTAAAGTGAATAATATGAATTCTTCAATTCTGCGGAAAATGTAAACATTTTTCTTATAAACTAGGTCATACCCAATCTAGAAAACATTTTAATATATTCCATGTACCTTGCTCTACATGTCTACATATTATATAAATTAAAGAACAATATTTTCATAGCAGGCACAATAAATAAGAGGTAATAAGAATTTGTCTGTTACTAGATACATCGTTGTTTAGTTTTCATATTTTAAATAAATAATAATGTCACTGTTTGTTCATTTTATTTCTGATTATTCCGTTTTTCTATGTAAAACTAATATTTAAACAACAGTACAACACAGGGCCGGCCCGATAGGTGAGGCGGCGAGGCGACCGCCTCAGGCGCCGGATTGAAATAGGCGTCAAAACGACATACTAAAAATATATAATTTTAATAAACAGCTGAAAAATTTCTTAATAATTTAATGCACTTTTATACACATTTATAAAATTATATTAAATATAATTACAACCGATTCTTCATTCGCATTCTGCCATCGTTTACCTTTTTTGTAATGATAACATACGAAGCGAAGTACAAGAGAAAAGAATTGAAAAATAATTTTTCATTTTTAAACGGTGTACCTATTAATTCTTTGGATGATTTAAATTTAAACAATTTACAGTTAATGTTAAACGATGACGATGAAGCCGATATATCTGCAATTGATCTCAAGGAGGAACTAATAAATATTTGTCTAATTTTAAAAAAGCACAATAAAAATTGAATTTTATTTGTAAATATGATTTTCAATGTAGGTACGATTATATTACCAAACGTTGTTATAGCTTTAAGAATACTTTTAATATTCCCGGTAACTAGCAGCAGCAAAATGCTGAATATAGTTTTCGAAAGTGAAAATTATACAGAATTATTTTCGAAAAAGAAACACAAGAACGACTAAATGATCTAGGCATAATTTTCATAGAAGCAGTAGATAACAAAACCATAAAGATGTTATCAAGCTATATGTGGTAAAAACAGCTCGAATAATTATTTAATAAATGTTTTATTACTACGCAGTATTGTTTTAAATGACTTTTTATATTTAAATATTAAATATATTTTGAAATATATAAAAATTTCATGTTAATTAAGCCATAATTTTTCTCTTACACTCGTTGCCATATTAATTTCAATATGGTATTTCAAAATATTGGGATGGGTCACATGAAAATAATAAGATGAGGTTTATTTTTTTTTGCTCAATATATTTTTCGTTCTTGCTTTTATTGTAAATCGATAACAATATGAGTTTCTTAAAAAATTAAAAGGCGCCGTTGTGAAACTTGCCTCAGGCGCCACAAGGCCCGGCCCTGGTACTACATAATAATCCGCATCCGCATCTTAATCAATAAGCATTTTTTTTATTTGGATGTCATAAAGTACTTCTTAAAAAACCTCAAACCTAATTTCTGTTAAGTTCGCAACTACATGTCTAGACAATGGGCCCGTCCAAGTCTTCGGCTTTTTAGAAATTACATGTCGTATATGAATTTTGAATATAAATAAATGAAAACGAAATAAAAATTGCTATATATTTTGGGTTTTAAAACCAATAATAATGTAATTATATTTTTTAGCGTGAAATGGTCGCCATGTTGTGACGTCAGCGTCACTACAGTCGTCCAGTTACCCAGTGGAAATGTCACTTTAGAGTGGACCATGCGTATTTTGCTCATAAATTCATGATTGGCTTTACACATACTCTAACATACACATATTTGATATTTCGGAGTACTTTGTTATTAAGATTAAAAGTAAATTTACTTATTAAATAAATTTATATTATAATTTATGAAAAAGTTGTTGATAGTCGACTGATGGGATATGAAGGTTGAAAAAAATATTCGGAACTGCAGTCAATTATTTTTTTTTTTATTTTCAACTACGCCGACGTTTCGATAGTACTACTATCTTCTTCAGGGCTCTATAAATATATTTCACATATACAGAGTACTATTTTAAACCAACAAAAACCAAAATACTTACAGTTGAAGTCATATATAAATATTGATAAAATGGACATCACACAAAATATAATCAAATGTAAGAAATAAATATAACATTAGATTAATAAAATAATTATAATCAGTCACAAATTTATAAAAAGTCTAGCTGGAGCTATGGTTTGAGGGTGATGAATTGTTGAAATGCAAATTTCAGTACTATTCTGAAAAAAACAGATTTTTTCCGACAACCCGTATGACGTTGGTGCCCAATATGATTATGATTTTATTCTTCTTTTTTTAATTAAGTTATTATATATTGTACTTAAGTTTTCTATATCAGTTTGGTAATTAATGTTGTTTTTATCTGATTTAATATGTAACATTTCAAGAATGAGTCGTTTTTGTAAAAAAAATTCTGTTTCTAGAATTTTCGTTTTATTGAAATCAAATTCATGTTTTGTTCGTTTTACGTGTTCTATAAGGGCACATTTTGTATTTTTTTCTTTTTTTTCCATGTTGTTTATGTTTTAATTATTGTAGTGTCAATACTTGTCATTGTTGTAATCATTTAGTAAATAGGAATAAAAATGTTCGATTACTTTTTATTATGAAATATGTTTTGATTATTGTAATCCATACTGTCATTGTTGTATTTAATTATAAATAGAAAATAGTTTAAATACTATTGTAATAATAATGACGACACGTGTTGAGTATGATAACCTTCAATATTAATTTTTATTTGAAGCTTTTTTACCTAAAAAGATTAAAGAAGGAGGAACTTATGAAAGTACAATTTTACGTGATAAATTCCTATGTTTATCTATGCCGTCACCACCCTGTGGATAAAATGATCAATATTTTATCCTTTTCAGAGGATGCCCCTCCAACAGTCCTGATACGCATTCCTGCAGGATCTGCTAGCGTAGAACCCAGTGGAGTCCTGGCTGTTTATCCAGGATCTACTGTTCACCTGGAGTGCTTATTTTCCAGAAGATTAGGATCTCCAGATTGGACTTGGACATCTCCTCTTGGACAGTACCTTACTGGTAAGCGATCTTTCTGATTATGAAATTATTTGTGTTATTTGAAAATTGAAAATATCCCAGCGAACACAAATGTATCAGATACATAACAGAGAGAGCTCACAGACATTTCGAAGTTACCTAACATTGTTACATAACAGATTCATATAGTATATATGGACAAATTAATATTTATATATCATAACAGAACTTAAAGACACCATTTTTTTTAAATATAATTTCATTTGAACGTATAAGTAAAACTAAGACTATTGGTGAAAATCCGGTGAAAAAATTCCTATTAATATTAATAAGCGAGTTATAGTCCCTCGAATTTTGAAAATATAGATGTGACGTCACGAATATAAGTGGACGTAAATGTTCTTGAAATATATGCTATTTCTAAATTATATTTATAAAAAAATAAATGAATGTTATTATTATGCTGAACAAGCCTATACGATTTATAATTGGAAGTGTATTTAAATGATTAAGTTTAATGCAAAACATTTATATTCAAATAAAAACTGTTTGAGAATTGCAGTGCTGGACTGATAGCCACGCCTCCGCTATTTGAATTTCTCTACTTCTATTGGTAGTAGGCTCCACCCCCTAACTGGGTATTCGTTATATTTTATAGGCCGTCTTTGAGTCGCCAATCAAAATAATATATATGGAATTCATATGAGTAACGAGCTGTTATTACAAAAACCCCCTTATTTCCGAAGTATTTCAATTATATCGTTTTATTTCTTTATTAATATTCATTATTAAACATATACTTTCAATATTTTTCCTAATTTCTCTTAATTGCGCGGTAATCCCCTAATATATAACATGGTTATATATAATATACTTGGATGTATTATACGAGGTCTATTAGAAAAGTATCCGACCTTATTTTTTGCTAAAACCCGATGCATTTGAATCAAGCGCGCTGCATGAGCCGACCTTGAACCTTCGTGCGCATGCGTGAATTGTTTCCCGCCTTTCAATAGCGTCTGCTGCTAGCAAGCCGCATTTGAGTGAGGTAGTATGTAGTGCTCTCGTCGGTTCTTCATTGCAAGGAAAATAACGGAACAACTAGAGCAGCGCTATTGCATCAAATTTTGTCTGAAACTGGGCGACAGTCAAGTAGAAACCATTCGGAAGATTCAGACGGCTTTCGGTGACGATGCTATGGACATCACACAGATTAAGAACTGGTACAACCGGTTTAAAGACAGCCGCACATCGGTGGAGAGCGAGTCACTGCCTTTTTTGACTCCCGCGGTGTGGTACACCACGCATACGCACAACAGGGTCAAACAATCACCAAAGAGTACTACAGGGATATTCACCGTCGCCTATGTGATGCTGTGCAAGGCAACAGACCGTAGTTGTGGTCAACAGAAAATTGGCGCCTTCATCACGTCAGTGCTCCAGTACATTCCTCGCACTTGATTCAGACTTTTTGGGTAAAGAACAAGACTCCTGTGGTTCAACAGGCTGCCTACTCTCCTGATATGCCCCCCTGCGACTTCCGGCTGTTGCTCAAACTCAAGAGGCCATTGAAAGGAACGCGATTTAAGACAAGAGAGGACATTATGGTTGCAACGACAGCCGAGCTAAACTCCATTCTGAAAGAGGCTTTCTCGGAATGCTTCCAACAATGGCGGCACCGCTGGGAGAAATGTGCGGAGTCGGAGTCCCAAGGAGACTACTTTAGTTATGCCAGTTTTTTTTTTTTCTAGTCCAAATGTCGGATACTTTTCTAACAGACCTCGTAAACTGTTATTCATGAAAGATGACTATTCAAGGTCATTTGTGAGCCGTCTGATGTAATATTACTTGCAGATAACTTCATTGCATTTCACTTGCATAGGCGTGCAACATGGAATATTTATGGTCACATTTTAACTGAAAAAATAAGAATAATTCATTTGAAAATTATGTTTCTTTTTTAAATAATACCTTTCTGAAAGATTTATGTTCTTCACTTATGTTTTTGCAAAATACAAAAACATAGATTTAACTTGTAAACCAAGGAATAATAATTTAATTTAAACGTCAACGTTACTGAGTAAATATTAGCACAGATGGCAGTGTAGTAGATAATTAGGTATCTGTAATTCTACGACATATGTCATTATTATTTATAGTGTGTTAGAAAATAATGCCACTATTTACGTATATACGTCACACCACATAAATTAAATAGACATAGGTCAAATTATATTTCTCTTTCTAATACAAAATGTTGCTAAGCTTCTGCTATAAAGTGATGTGTATTCTTTCTTCGAACAAATGACCTTGAATAGTCATCTTTCGTGAATAATAGTGTACATGTAAAATTTACTTCAAGTTATTATTAATATTATTATAAGATTTACTTCTGATATTTAATAGAACGATAACAAAATACGTCTTGCAATAAATCTTATAAGATATATCTGTATAAATGAGTTTTGACAATAAAATTATCATAATTATAGTACATTGTCTCATCTATTGTTTGAGTAAAGTTTCTTCAGTCTGTTCTTGTTCGCATGATCAATAGATAATGTCCCCTTTTAATTAGGTCAAAGTATAAAATGCTTCCTTTATTTCAATCAGCGTTAATGGCTAGGGAAATGAAATATCAGAGTTATTAATTTAAATTACGGTAGTTAGAATTGATTATAGAAACGTGCAAAGAAAATAGTTGAGTTAGTTGGGAAGAACTCGGTAAGTTAATTGAAACTAAATACAGCAGCATTTAATTAAATTTTGCCTCGCACTGAATTAAAACTAGGTAATAAGAATAACTCTAAACTTCTCTTCACCTACATTCAAATGAGCTACAATTATTCATTCTTTTACCTACTACTACACCCAAGGATATAAATTATACAGCTTTGTTACTATCACCATGACAAAGAGCAGAACATCCATCAAGACAAAAGATAGTTTTTTTAACAAAGAGAGTTTTGTATTTGTAATCAATAACAATACCAGGTTAGAACAAAAAGTAACGAGAATTTTCGAAATTGAGTGTTATTCGATTTCGATTGGGCTCTTTTTACCTCTCGCTAAGAGAGGTATTGGATTCATGCTAAAAATCGCATATCCAGATTTTAGTGAATAAGCACGTTTTCAGGTCCCTAGAATCCAATTATAACATTTTTACGATAATGTCCGTATGTGTGCGTGGATGTTGGATCCACGATTTCTCAAATACTATAAGACTTAAGACATTTTTAACTACGGATTCGTCAATCTAACAATAATGGGAACAGTTGATTAAGTTTTGGTACCAATTGGACAACCGGAAGTAGTAGTTACAAGAAAAAAATCATCTAAATATTATTTATCGAAAATTTATGTAAATACTTATATTAAAGAACGTTAAATTCTTTATTCGATAAATATAAATTCATTATTATATCTTCTATAGATTTAGAGATAAAGAAATGCATATAAAATTATTTGATGTAAAAAATCTCAGATCAAACTACTACTAGGTAAGAAATTCAAATGTTTGTAATTGACACAGAAATGTCACTGTCAAAAATATTTGTATGCCACTGTCAAAAATATTTGTACATCATTATGAAGATTATGAAAATAAATAAAAAGTCAACAACGCAAAAGAATATACCTAAAAACGAATATAAAAGTCTTCACATCACTACTCCGAGCTACTTACGTATTCTATTATTGCAATCATATTCATGTTTAACTGACAGCTTTCCTAAGTTTAGTTATATTGTCTAAGAATCTTTTAATACACAATCCTTGTTAATTCTTCGTAAAACAATTTTCTAAAAAAGAAACATTCTTGTTGGAATATCATGTAACAAATGTTGGCTTCAGCTGCAAAAAGTAAATGTGGGTTGTAGAAAGTTTTTGAGCATGTAAAAATGTTGCGAACAGATTCAAGTGGGATTTAATACATCGTCGTTTGCCGCGACGCCGACATCCCGACGCGAGTTAGCCAAGTTGCCCGCAACTTGTACACGACCGCGACGACTTCACAACCGTTTTTTTCACACTACATCAAATTAGATTCACACCAGAACTTCTTATTATTCTCAACTGCACGCCAACTTCGATGGCAACTCGGACACAACAGGAAAAGATATTTAAAATTGTTATGGTGACGTTGGTGACGAGAAAACTATGAGTGCGGAAGTAGTGGAAGAATGGATTCGAGAACTGTTCTCTTAATTTCGACCCTACGAGGAGGTTCCCAAAAATAGCGATAATAGACCTTTTCAATTTAACGGCTATCTCTCTATTGCTGCAAATAGTAAGAAAATGGCGCGAACAACTGCCAGTGAAACGAAACATAAAAAATATTGCAATCATTAAAATATCTGTATTTTCGGTTAAAATTTGCATCGTTAGACATTTTAGCTCCAAAAAAAGCGTTTGTAACTTCTTTCGAGAATTTTTTTAAAGTTGTTAAGGATATTTCTCACATTTTACGTCTAATTTTTTTTAGAAACAAACGTCATAGATCTCAGTTGTTCTTACTATGCGCAGATCCCCATTGCGCATATCTTCTTTTTAAATTGAAAAAATCCATTATTTTGTGGCGGGTGGTAGAACTTTAGTTTCGATTTCTCCCACTAGGTATCTTTACTAGACACCCTTTTGAATCTGTTGCCCAAGCGTCATCGGCGTCATTCTTGGGGAAACATCTGAGATGTCAGTGTGATTTTTTTGAAATGGCAGGCAAAATTTATTGGTATTACTTGATTGTTAGTATGATTGTAGGGTAATTGTATATTATGGGGTCTCGTGGCCGCGTGCCTGAGTGTCAGGTCGCGAATCTGGGGAACCGGGTTCGATCCCGACCGACGCCAAATATTTCCAATTTTAAATGGCACCAAAATTGACCCCTGTGGTGCACTCTCCACGCCAGCAATAAGTGCCCGTGAGGTGACGCCTGGTAAACGCCCGCACGGTTCAAATATGTCATCATTATTATCGATATCTGCGTACAAAGCAGATTGGCACACCCAGCAATGGGTAATATGCCGTGATGATATATTTATTTATTTATTTATTGTAGGGATGATGAGATAATTGGAGATGCAGTCTGGGCCGATCCTAACCTATCAGCCGCCTTTGTTCTAATATAAAAATGCCCCCCCCCCCCATTTTTTTATGTATTTAAGCTATTCATATTGCTGAGAATTGGGAATAGTTTTGACATCTCTGATTGGCTGAAATTGGAGACAAGAGACAAGTTTACTTAAAACTGACGTTGATGCGAGAACCATCCGCTGAATGGCTTAAATGGAACAGAGCATAGTTCTAAACAATAGCACATAATTAATTAGAAATAAAATCATTTACCTAATACTATGTTAAAAAACAAGTTTAATGAATTACGCATATAATTATCTACATTTTTTGTTTGAAACATTTTTGTCTAAAATTAATTGGGAACTTTTAGCAAAGGAAAATTGATTTCCAATGTTAAACGCCTATGGCCCGGTTTTTGATTAACACCCTGTATATATATATATATATATATATATATATATATATATATATATATATATATATATACAGGGTGTTAATTAAAAAGCGGGCCATAGGCGTTTAGCATGGGAAATCAGTTTTTCCTTACGCAAAAGTTCCCAATTAATTTTAGACAAAAGTGTTTCAAATAAAAGTTGTAGATAATTAATCTAGACACCAGCATCACTAAACAGATTTTATTTTGCATGTTTAGTAACCTGTAAAATTCAAATTGAAATTCTATAAATATTGCTTCAATCCTAAGTCCTTAAATATATTTTGTTTTTATAATCTACATCTAAATTATTGCTCAGATTTTATTTATTTTTATTTTGTAATCTGCAAAATCGAAATTCTGACAATTCAAACGATATGCATTTCTTTGTAATTTTGTTTAAATTTCGACTATCACTATAAATGAGTAATATTTATAAAATTTCAAATTGGATTGTACAGGTTACTGAACATGCAAAATAAAATCTGTTTAGTAATGCTAGTGTAGAATTTAATTCTCTATTTATTTTATTTAAAACACTTTTGCTTAAAATTAAATGGGAAGTTTTGCGCAAGGAAAAACTGATTTCCCATGTTAAACGCCTATGGCCCGCTTTTTAATTAACACCCTGTATATATATATATATATATATATATATATATATATATATATATATATATATATATATATATATATATATCAAGAGTTGAGTAATTTAATGAAAATATGTTACTCTGATTATATCCCTCAGAGTTTTTTTCTAAAGATTTTTGATTACAACAAAGAAAAGCTTGATTAAAACAAAGAAAATATGATTACAATAAAGAAAAAGTTTAATTAATAATTACGTTCAAAAATTGAATATTACTGTCACCGTATAATGCAAAAATTAATATATTTTTTTTTGCTTTTTAATTTTTTCTTGGAGCGTTCTAAATCAAGGCGGCCAGAAAATTTTCTCATAGGGGCGCAATATTTCTTGTTCCGCCACTGATGTACATCATAAGTAAACCCAGTCTTTTAATAAAATAAATTATTTACCTATTAGGATAGATATGTTACCAGTCAGCCTAACCAAGTATTTAAAAGAAAAATGCTTTATTAATCTGTTTATTTCATAAATTGTTGATATTTTTAAAATACTTAAATATTTTTTTAAGTAGCTAGGATCTGGCCTGGATGCAGTCGTGGTAAACAGTGTTTATTAACTAGTAATTTAATTAACTTTCCTACGATTCGGTTCCAAATGAATCATCATCAGGGATAGTTAAAGTACAGGTGGAAAATAAGATCATTGCAAAGTCAAAAATGTAAGGATGATAATGTCGTCAAAAAATATCAAAGGTAATAAAATGCGTGCATACATCAGAAACAACTGTACACTATTATTCACTAAAGATGACTATTCAAGGTCATTAGTTCGAAGAAAGAATTCACATCACTTTATAGCAGTAGCTTAGCAACATTTTGTATTAGAAAGAGAAAGATTATTTGACCTATGTCTATTTCATTTATCTGGTGTGACAGATATACGTAAATAGTGGCATTACTTTCTAACACACTGGAAATAATAATGACATATGTCGTAGAATTACAGATACCTAATTATCTACTACACTGCCCTCTGTGCTAATATTTACCCAGTGGCGTTGACGTTTAAATCAAATTATTATTCCTTGGTTTATAAGTTAAGTCTATGTTTTTGTATTTTGCAAAAACATAAGTGAAGAACATAAATCTTTCAGAAAGGTGTTATTTAGAAAGAAACATAATTTTCAAATGAATTACTCTTATTTTTTCAGTTAAAATGTGTCCATTAATATTTCATGTTGCACGCCTATGCAAACGAAATGCAATGAAGTTATCTGCAATTAATATTATATCAGACGGCTCAAAAATGACCTTGAGTTGTCATCTTTCGTGAATAATAGTTTACTTTAACTATCCCATAAGTCTGTCCAATCTCTCTTTAGATAGTTGTCTCTGGGTTAGAAATAACAGGTGATATCACTTCCAACTTCACGGGTTGCAAATGTTTATGTAGGGAATGCCTAGCAACATTGTCATAGATCCCTATATTAAAGTAGGCTAAACAAATTGTTATAGAGCTGTCAAAAATATTAATAAAATTAAAGGTTATAACGCATTGATTTATTTTAAAAATTATTGATTTAATAAGAGGATGATTGTAAATAAAAAAGTATATATACCTCGAAGCTTCGCCTCTCGGTAATAGATAAGCCATCGGCTGTAATAAAACATATCCCACCTAGGATGTAGTATACTATTACCGTGGCAAGAAGCAAAAACTATTCTTCTCATATGAAGGGAAGAAAAGTGTGAATAATTGTTATTTTATTGTCCGATTGTTTTCTATCTATAATCTTTATCGAACACTACCTGGCAATAGTCACAATTGTTTTATATAAACAGTGTTGAAAACAATGAGAACAAGAGAAGAAAATAAAGAAATGAAAGCGAAGGAAATGCAATAAAAATAAAGCGCAATAGAAGTGTGCGGAGAATCGAAGTGTAAAACAGACGACGAGCGGCAGGGCAGGGAAATAAAAGAACATCGCGCTAGAGAGAAGTCGCGATCACACGGGAAAAATAACTTTAACACCTTAACAATCTTACACCGTGCTCTGAATAGATATTTTACGCTCGTAAAACTGTGAAAATTGTCCAGAATGCACAACGATCCAGAAATTAACAGCCAGAGGATAAAAGGATTGTGGAAACTACATTTAACAGAATAAAGGATCCGAATTTTAAATTATATTATTTTGTAATACGAAGGCTGTTCTATTACTTTCAGTAATTTAATTTTATTAGAAGTACATTTTTTCAAAAGTCTCCATTATAGTTATGTCGGCTTTTTACCTCCCACTACCCTTGGTAAGGGAGGTATAGGGGATCGTGCTAAAAATCGCATATCGAGATTTTGGTAAATGACCACGTTTTAAGGTCCCTAGAATATAATTTTTACATTTTCACGATGATGTCTGTGTATGTGTGTCTGCGTGTATGTATGTATGGATCCTTCACTCTAACTCAAATACTACCACTCAGAAAATTTTGAAACTGTGTAAGTATTTCGATTTTTTTCTGTAATGGAAAGAGCCCATTAGATTTTGGTAAAAATCGGATAACCGGAAATGGCACTTTATTAGAAGCTTAAAATAGTTTTTCTTCGAAAAATACCTTTAAATGTTATTTTTTCGAGATTAATGTTATTATAAAATATAGATTTGCATTAATACTTTTTCTATATATTTTACGGATAAAATTATCTATAATTTAAATCTCAGATCCAACGCTTTAAACAAACAAACGCAGTTATTCAAATGTATATAACTGACAGATAAATGTCACTATCAAAGAACTAATCATTTCAAAATAATATTAGTAACGTTTTAAAAAGAAAAAAATAAATAGAACAATAGAAAAGGAATTCAATACAGCATAAGTAAATATGTAGGTATGTATTTAGATTAATAAAAATTAACGATTCACAAAAATGTTTAAGCTAATTCTCATTTTTGGATTAGTGAATTCTATTCTATCCCGGTATTTAAATTTTAATCTTCATTTTATTATAGCTTCGGTGGCTCAATGATTAGAGCAAAGCCTCATGTCATGAGTGCCCTCGAAGCTCTGGGTTCCAATCCAACTAAGGCATAAATGTGTGTGAATGTGAACCCACTCTGTAATTGGGATTTAATCCTGTTGGGGAGGTTTAAAAAAAGGTAGTTACTTAGATTAGACTACATTTTAAGAAATAAACTGTCAAAATTAGAGTAAAATTCGCTAATCCAAAAATAAGGATTAACTTAATCTTTTTTGTGACTCGGGTTGTAAATGGCGGGAGGTATTGTGTTGGCCACATCAGATTTTTTCAATTTCAAATAATGTAATACAAGTTAAATTTACGAAATAGTAATGTACTCGTATGTAACAAATTTGAAAGTGATACTTTAGGCAAGCTTTGGAATCTTATAAGCCAAGTAAAGACACTTTCAGGTTATGTTGGGTGAAAGTGTCTTTACTGGGCTTACTTGAGTCGTATTTTTTCGGAAAATATGACTATGTTTATCTCGACGTTTGAAGCCGCTTGAATTTAGTAAATCCCGTTTCAATCTTCGAAATAAACGATCGAGATTAATATTTCGCCTCGTCGTGATTTAATTGGTCCGCCAAGCCTCTTCGGGATTTTAATTTTTTGCACACGGTCTCACGTTCGGCACTCTATAGCAACGGCTTTTAATATTTTGTTTCAATCTTCGAAATAAACGATCGAGATTAATATTTGAAGCCGCTTGACAATGTCAAGTCAAGCCTATAAAGTAACAGGCTTGGACTTACGAAGCGGCTTGACTTCTGTCGAAATAAACAGTGAAGCTTCAAATAATGTAACTACGCGCACATCCGCAATATGTTGCAGTGTTACTAAATTCAAATCAGTTGTTGGTTGTTTGCATTTTACCTCATTTTATAAAAGTCGCAACATAAAACTTGTAAAATTGTCGAAAAGCGAAATATTTGAAGTGATGAAGAAATAAATGTTTTTTTAATATTTTTGAAAGAGAAGACAAATAACATGACAATTTTTAGATTTTGGGGTTATATATCCAGGATGAAATTAGATCATGTACCTCTCCCTGTCTGTCTGCATAATCAAGTATTTAACTATCTTTTTTTAGTTAATACGAATTTAAAGAAGACTGAAAATAACTCAACCCTATTTTCAATCTGCTGAGATAAACCAATAGGATTTTTCAAGTCATAATATACTTGAAGCTGCTTGAGTTGAACCAGATGTTGAGGCTTGTTATTTCTCGTTTTTGTAATAGTCTTCTGTACCTTAGGGTGTGCGTCGTCAAGTCTCTATCGAACTTTCAGTCAAATTAAAAAAGAACAGTGTAAAAAGACAATTCGTTTTTATTTTAAAAACTATTTCCCGAATATCTATTTTACACTTGGACGTCATCAATCTTATTATGAAGTATAACTTCTTTTACAATGTAAATTTCATAGTATAAAAAATACATTTCATAAGAAATGTTTTTATTTGTACCAAAACATTTGTTACATACGTTATATAAATGTAATTTTATATCTCTTTTTGTTTCTTTATTTTTTCTACTACCCTTGTTTTCCAGGTGACATACAGGGTTGATAAATGCCCCGGTATTGGATTTACGGGTTTAACTCACAACACCCTGCAGCCTCAACCCTCTGTAAAACTGTCACCGCTGTAAGAAATATGAAATTGTTTTATATTCAAATTCTTTGCAATACACATCACAACCTTGCTCATTTTACATTTCACCCTGTCGTTACCGCTGTCTGCTGTGATATAGGTGGCTGTTTTTTCATGAAGCCATGTAGATACACACGTATAAAGAATAACATACAAATGCTAACAATAATGGTGATAAAAATGTAATTTATTTATATGTAAAAAATATAACAGCTTGTTACATTTAGCAACAGATGAATATCGTTATACGAAGATCACTCTAGGATTATTGAAAATATGAAAATCAGGCAAGCTGTGGACAACAAAATTTGCACTATAATTACAAATAGTTATTTATCTGTCGATTTACAATAAATGAAGGAAGTGAAAATATTGGAGAAACAGTCGTTTTATTGTTTATTTACACTGCAGTGGTGCCCTGGAGTCTGTGAGATTCCAGCGATTTTAACTGTTCGTTTATTTTTGTAATAATTCGAATATTTTCGTAATTATTTTTATACCTTCCTATAACGTTAATATATCTTAAATAAATTATTGTCATTCACAGTGCCGGCCCGAGACTTTTGAGCGCCCTAGGCAAAAATTGTAAATTGCGCCCCTCATTTATTACAGTTTTGTTTAGATTATATAGGCGATGTGCACATTTTGAGCGTCAGCGCCTCTAACGGCTACATTGACATCAATTTTGACATTTCGTGAATGTGATACAATTTATAATTTTATTTTGAGTTTTTGCTATTGTGCGTGAATATTATACATCATAGTATATTGAAATGAATAAAGAAAATATTTAAAATGCTATATATGTGATGTGACAATCAAAAAAGTCAAAGTACCAGCGAAGGTACCTACTGTGGCAGAAAATATAATTTTTCTTATAATATGTGTGATTTCTGTAAACCATTTTATCATATTTAAATTTATATTATAATTTATAACATTTGTTAAATATTACAAAATGCACAATACATGGAAATTGAGATTAAAAAGTTGGAAAACTTGAATCATTGGAAAGAAGAAAATTTCTACATATCACGATATCAGTGTATGATGTTACCATCTTTCTTTTATATTCGCAATAAATGAAGAAGATTCTTCATTGAAAATATACCAGGCTCTAAGTGGAATCAGTTGCACAAGCTCGGAAAAGAAAATACACGAAAAATACGAACCATGTGAATTTCTATTTTTAACATTAACATTACATGTACAAAATCTATAATAAATAGACGAATTATGTCAAAAATAGACTTCTATTTCATACAACTGCAAATATAAATTTTTAAGACAATTTTCTGCTTCTTGTATTATATCTTGTTGAAATATTAACTTAAGAAACACATTTTTATATAATTCATTATTGCAATCAGACGACCATTGTTGGAATTTTATTCATACGATAAGTATCTTTTAAAATGAGAAAATATGTATACATAAAAGAATTGTTCATATTAGTAGAAGATATCTGATGAAAAGTTATTTTCTTATCCATCTGTTCCTCATATAATCTTCTAGGAAATTTATAAAATTTGATACTTCAATTTCAATCGGTAATTTCGTAAGAATTATTTCATCCCTCACTGCATCACATAATATTTGACGTCCTATCATTCGCATTCATTGCAAATATTATATAAAATAGAAATTGCAAAATTATTTTGACATAAAACATAACCTTGCTATGTTTCAATGAGTAACCACTTTTGTCATTTTTGTCCGCTCTCGGCGCTGACTACTTTTGTGCACATCGCCTATATGTAGGTTCAAAAATTAGAAAAGAGGCGATTTGAATGAATTTTTTTTTAAATCTTATGATAGGTATTCAAAATACAGAGAATTTTTTTCTATTGGGGTCTACAGAGTCGCTTTATTTTTGCCTAATACCATATACACAGGATTAATCACGGGAGAGTTTCTTTCAAAGTCCGTTTGTGTACAACCCGAAATACAATTTACAACAGCGTCTATCTTCCTCTCTTAAAAAAAAATAGAATATTTTATTCACGATTGCTTTGCCTGTATAGTGATGCTTCTGTCATTTTGACATTAAACAATTAAATATGGTGTTGTCATTAGTATTTTGGGTTGCAAACAAACGGACTTACAAAATAACTCTTCCGTGACTAACCATGTATAGAAAAAATATTTCTCGGTATAGGTATAAGTCTCGGTATAAAACCTTTTCGTTATTTTGCATTTCGGAAAATCTAATTTAACTCTTTAACGAACATCCTAGGTAAAAAATATAAAAATCTTGTTTCGATTATTATTTCGATTCGGATCACCGCCCGAGTCACAAAAAAGATTAAGCTAATCCTTATTAATAGCGAATTTTACTTTAATTTTGGCAGTTTATTTCTTAAAATATAGTCTAATCTGATCCAAGTAACTACATTTTTTGATAATAAAATGAAGATTAAATTAGAAATATAAGGATAAAATAGAAATCACTAATCCACAAATGAGAATTAGCTTTTTTGCGAATCGTATATTTTTTATTAATCTAAATTTACTTATGCTGGAAACTGTATTGATTTCCTTTTCTATTGTTCTATTTACTTTTTTCTTTTAAGAACGTTACTATTATTAATTTGAAATGATTAGTTCTTTGACAGTGACATTTATCTGTCAGTTACATACATTTGAATAACTGCGAAACCAAGGAGTTTTGTTTGTTTAAAGCGTAGGCTCCGGGATTTAAATTATAGATAATTTTATAAATTTACACATACACACAGACATCATCATGAAAATGTTAAAATTGGATTCTATGGACCTTAAAACGTGGTCATTTACCAAAATCTCGATATGCGATTTTTAGCACGATCCCTATACCTCCCTTACCAAGAGTATAGGGAGGTAAAAATGCATGTAAAATTTTATATTGATTTGATTAAATTATGGCTATACACTATTATTCACGAAAGATGACTATTCTAGGTCATTTGTTCGAAGAAATAATACACATCACTTTATAACAGTAGCTTAGCAACATTTATTTTTGTATTAGAAAGAGAAAGATTATTTGACCTATGTCTATTTAATTTATGTGGTGTGACAGATATACGTAAATAGTGGCATTACTTTCTAACACACTATAAATAATAATGACATATGTCGTAGAATTACAGATACCTAATTATCTACTACAATGCCCTCTGTGCTAATATTTACCCAGTAGCGTTGACGTTTAAATCAAATTATTATACCTTGGTGTATAAGTTAAGTCTATGTTTTGGAATTTGCAAAAACATAAGTGAAGAACATAAATCTTTCAGAAAGGCATTATTTGGAAAGAAACATAATTTTCAAATGAATTATTCTTATTTTTGCAGTTAAAATGTGTCCATAAATATTTCATGTTGCACGCCTATGCAAATGAAATGCAATGCAGTTATCTGCAAGTAATATTATATCAGACGGCTCACAAATGACCTTGAATAGTCATCTTTCGTGAATAATAGTTTAATAAGAGTGTCATGAATAGAAGAAACGAATACGTGTTATTTTTTACATAGAATTAGAATGCCGTGAAAGAAATCGTGAATATTTTTTTTGCGTTGACATTTATGATCAATTACAAGAACAAAACATGCACTTCTGTCGGTCAGGGCACTCTAATTCTATGTAATAAAAATAATATGTATTAATTGTTTCCATTCGTGACACTCTTATTATGACAATATTTTAATCAAATTAGTATGAAACTTTACATGCATTTTTCTCAAAAAAATCGTTATGTAACGGTATAGAAATATTATATCACTGAATTCAGAATTACATTCTTTAACGAATGAACAAATACAAAATATATTGCAATGTGGAGCGCCCGCCGTCGCCGCCACTGTCGCCGCCGCTGTCATAGCCGCGTCTCAGGGACGAGTAAGTGTCTATTTTTAGCGATGACGCAACAAACTTGTCCAAACCTGCTTAATTACGCGGTTGATGAAATCTATTGTGTTTGAGGTTTTATCTGGAATAGTGCTCTAGAAAAATCTCGAATACAAATGCCGGAGTATATAAGCATTATTAGCGAAGGCATTGGACACTCTGATATAAATAAGCGTTGCGTGTTAAATATTGGGGGATATACACAGATGTCGACAAGTGCTAAACATAAATAAATGTAGTTGTATAAATGAGATATATATTGTTTAAATAAATAATCTTAGTGTTTGACAGCCGTATACATAAGTGCAAGCTTAAAATGGTTTTAGCAGCATTTTACGTAGTGGCCAGTAACATCAGATAAAATACTATGAGCGGGATGGTATGTATAGTTGTACTTTTACTGGTCACTACTAAATAGCCAATTTGCATTATATTTAACCTGGCAACATTGTAAAATTTGGTTATTTATTAAGCTGACAGCTGTCAGTTCTATATGTTTTGAGGTAGAATATCATGTCGTGTATTACTATAGCGTCCTTGTTATTAGATTTTAGTTTCTAGTTGATTAGATGTTATATTAGGTTATATAAATTTAAAAATAGTGGTTATAAGTGGATATACAGTTATCAAGTGCTGTTATCACATATATCAGGGAGTATGTTTATAAACAGATTGTTACATTTTAATTTGAATAGTCAGGCATTTTATATATAGAACTAAACACAATGTAAAATGGAAGAGGGTTTGTTGAATAGGTATACACGAGGAGGTGGAAGAAATAGAAGCAATACAAGAATTTATTGGAATCAATGACGAATTCTATCCTTGTCGTAAGGTTTACTAAAATTTGATAATGGTGAAATAAGTGGCAGATAATAGTTACCAATCCCATATTCAAGTTACCTATTAACACCCTTATTGAATCCGGTTACATGCAGAATGGCGTTACAATCGAGCGCACATCCGAACGAGGAATGTTGTGGGAAGATTGTTTGGAATAATGAAAAATAAATTTTGATGCTTTATTTAATGGACTACAACTTCATATAGAAACGGCAATAATTGCAGTGGCTGTTTGCGTAACATTTGTGTTAATGAAAGAATCGAAGAGCTTGATGAAGAATTCGCAGATGATGAAGATAAAGAAGACGATGGCAATATTCCTGAGAGGCATCCTTCGAAGACAATATATTGAAAAATATTTTAATTAAAAACAAATATAATGCAAAAAACTAAAGTGTTAACAAATTACTTATAGTTACATGTACAAACTTATTGATAAATACTAAATAAATTTAAACTAAAAAAATATTAACACTATTTACAATTCTTCCCGTTTTTCCCTTAAAGCTCCAATTCTTGCTTCTTGGTATTGTTTCTCATAATTTATTTTTAATTGATGCATCTCTTCGGCATACATTAACACTACTACAACTACTTTTTTTTATAACTACTAAAACCGTTGTTTATAGGTTTACCTTAAAAGTATCATAAACATGCGTCAGTTGGTTATTAACACTTAGTTGCCAACTAACAATTTAAATCCTACTAAATGTCACTATACATAAGGTTTTGCTTAGTGACATTTTAAATTGTTTTTAAAATGATCTAAGTGACCACTAACAAATTTATGCATACGGCTGTAAGTGTCTTATAATATTCTTAGTCTCAATTAGTGTTTAATATTTGTTTAATCGTAGTGTTTGTTATATTTATCATCTTTTAATTAAATTTAATATCTATTTATCGTTATAATAAACTTTTACTTTAATTCATAATAATTGTCTAATATTTACACTTCACCCAAATAAATAAAAACTTTACAATATGTTCTCATTTAAAATTAAAAAGTTACGTCCGGTATTTTAAGAACCAATGCCCGAAAAAAAATCTTTTTATTTAAATTTTTCTTGTAATATAGAAATTGTTTGCCCATTTAAGCGTCTTTTAGCTATTATAGTTCTCGAGATAGCAATGGTGGCCCATTTAAAATGAATACTCTATATATCTATAATACAGAATATTAAAAAAAATATTGCGGCTTTCATTTTAAATGAAGTTTCATAAAAAATTAAAAACGAAATAATGGAGGACCCCATTGTTTAATGGTAGTGCAAATTTTGTTTTCCACGGCCTACTTGAAATTCTTATACTCAATAATTCCAGCGTGACACTCTTACGAAAGATTAGGTACGGTATATGAGGATTTTCTGATAAATTTCTGCAATTTCCGTAAGATATTTTAAAAGTCACATATTGAAATTCCTCATACGTTGGCATGAAAAGATTTTCAAAAAGTAATTACATTTTCATCTCATGTTTCAAGCCTTTGATTTAATGCTCTTTTCTATTCAATATTTGCATGCCTCGGGAAACATTTACCTTATTTTTAAAATGTTTTAAACTTTAAAAACTGTCATTAAGACCTCCGTCTGGCAACAAGCACCACTTGTGGAGAATTATCATGGAAAATATAAAAGCAAGCAACACTTCTTTAACCTGATGGAAATAAAATTACAGCAGTTACGTTATTTAAAGTTCAAAGATACTCGAGCGAGATGAAATGGGTGAAGAAATGTGCATTTACCGGCGATGTAATATTTCTAAAGTGCCCCACTTTCATGTAATTTAATGATAAACGGCAGGAGTGGAAGTTAACATGTAAGGATGAACTAAGATGCTAAGTATCTTTTCATAAAAGATAAAGAGATAATATTAGGTATCCACTTTACTTTTAAATTAAAATTTTTAGTTAAAACTACAATACGTAGATAAATTTATCACCATGGCATATTACCAATTGCTGGGTGTGCCAATCTGCTTCGTAGGCAGATGTAGGAAATGATGATGACATATTCCTACCGTACGGGCGTTTATTAAGCGTCCCCAGATTCGCGACCAGACGCTTTATTCAGTTATTTTTTAATTTATACGAGGGGGGTTCCGCTAGAATTATTAAGAATAAAAATATCAGGTATGCCATGTAAAAAAATCTGATGTGGCCAGCACATTACCTTCCGTCAGTTCTATGTATTTTGTATAAATGTCATACAGAAAGTTCCTTGCAAAAGTTTCTATTTCTTGTATATTGCCTTAAGGCAGTTGTGTGTATTTTATACAAATTCCATACAGAAAGTTTCTAGCAAAATATCGTATATTTCCAGTAAAATTATAACACGAACATATTGTCAATTGCATTTGACACTTACACCTTTCATTCAGTATTTTCTTAATATGGCAGCCAGTTGTTTCCAGAGTTATAGCATAGCTGGCTAATATTGGGATTTTCAAATAAGAAAACGCTAACTAGCGGCGGATATTAGAACTACAAACAGTGGTACACATTTGACATTTACATACAATTACAATTATATAATTACAAGAATTCTATTATACGTACTTGAATTATAAATAAAAAATACTAATAAATAATAAAATAATACGAAAACTAAAGAAACACAATTGACAGGAATGCTAGGCTTACAAATGTCAACAAAAAGTGTACCATTGTTTAATGCGATCAGTGCCATCTCTTGATACTTGAAAATCCCAATATGGTATTTAATTTCTTTATATTTTTTTATATTCAAATCGTATGGAGAATAAAATATTCTTTAATATTTATAATAACATTAAATGTGAAAAAATGATATTTAACATCGTTTTTTCAAGAAAAACTATTAAAATCTTCAAATGAGGGTACTTCCGGTTGACCATTTATAACCAAAATTTAATCAGCTCTTCACATGGATGTAACGAAGAGGAATACGAAAGAATTATAATTTTTGGAATTGTAATATTAGAGTTATCGCATTAGAAAATTTTGTCACACACAGACACAGACACACATACACACATACATACACACACATACAGACATCATCGTAAAAATAGTAAAATCGTATTCGAGGGACCCTAAAACGTGCTTATTCGCCAAAAACACACCACCGGATTTTTTGACCAGAGACAATATCTTCCTTACCTAAACGTGAAGGAAGGTAAAAATAAAATGTACACCACCGACCAAAAAACAAAGAGAGACTTGACAGCTCCATGTTATTTTAAAAGATAGAAGTGGGGGTATGGTCAGCAGAGACCTCTGACGGTGATTCCAAAAGCATGCAACCCTTGAATTTTAAAATTTTAATTAAATTCAACGTTTCTGTCACATACATTCGAAAACATTTTTGATATTAAATTGAATATCAAAAATGTTTTCAAAATTTTATGAAAGAAATATGTACTTTATTTGGTTTTACAAATAATATTAGAATATATGGATTATTGAATTAAACATACGTCATAATATCTTATTTGTAAATTTATTACAGAATTAAATAATAATAAAATAGTGTTTACAAATCATGTATCTTGGTGAAGTAAAAAAACCAAGCTCTTCATCTTCCCTGTTGTTTTGTTCTAAATTCAATATGTGTAGAACATATCGCGAAGAAATTTCTCGAATCTTTAACTCGGTTTCAATAATCAAGGACCCAACATTAAGACATCCCAATTTTTTCACCAGGTACTTTTAACCTTTTTTTAGCGAGAATAATTGTAGATAGAGCATATTAGAAGTTACTTTTATGCTACCAACTTTGAGGTTGACTGGAATCGAAATCGGTCCGTCCGATTCATAATCGGTCATAAAAATGTGTATTTTTGTAATTTTATTAAATCTTTGGTATACAAAAGAGAAACAATAAACAAGTATTATATAAAATGAATTGTTTTATTAATATTTTTTTAAAAAAGCTTTTCCAGAAAATTACAAATCCTATTAGCTCTGTTTGCATTCAAACATACCTACACATATTGTAGAATTTAAAATCCACAATTTTTCTTCCCTTTTATCTGTTTTCTTTGTAGGGTAATTGTTTGCAAAATTCTGCGTCTGACATATGATTTCCTACTGCTTTGTGAGTTGCGTTTTAGTAAAAAATCTAGTTTTTATTTTATTCTTTCTGTTACAGGCTGGGCGATAGCTACAGAAGAACGAGACTGGAAATACAGACTTTCTGTTTATTACACCAAACCGCAAGATTCTGGGACGTTCACTTGCGCTACTCCGAGGGGGATCACAAATAGTATCACACTTCACGTGACAGGTAAGACGAAATTTCAAATAAATAAGACAATATTTTTTATATTTTTTACTTTTCACCATCATGAGTAAAGGCGTATTCAAACTAGCGAAATCACCAGCTTGAAACTCATAGGCGTGCGCAGAACTTTACCTTTGTGGGTGCCAAAATGAATATGTATAATTATTATTATAAATAAAGTAATAAATGTAAATGGAGTCATTTATTTTACCATTATTACTTCAAAATATCCGAGAAAAAATAATAAATAAAATATATATTATAGCAACATGAACAAACTAAAAATATAAAAACTTAATATTTTCAATATTACGAGGGCTGTTCTCTTTTCGCTGAGCCTAGTAAACTAATACAAAATTTACTTGCAAAACACATTTATTTATAATTTTTCAAGGCATACCCCTCCACAATCAATACATTTTTGCTTCCGTGAAAACGAATCTCCAAAGCATTTTCTCCAATATTCCCGCGTTTGTTTCTTTATTTTATTTTAAAATGCGCCAACAGCTTATTCGGCTGATGTAAAACGTAAACCCCGTAACTTATCCTTTACACGTGGAAATAAAAAGAAATCATTAGGTGCCAGGTCTGGACTATACGGCGAATGATCCATTATTTCAATATTTTGGGCATTCAAATAATCAGTCGTTCGAGCAGCAGTGTGGGGCCGAGCCGCCGAGCGTTGTCTTGATGCAAGATAATCCTCTCCTACTATTATTACCTATGTTTCGTTACCTCTAATGAAGTTGTACACCAAATGAAACGATCCATTGTCAAAGCGATTTAGTGTAGATCTGCACCATCTCAAACGGTTGTCTTTTTGATTGGAGTCAAATTGTGGGAAATCCAACGAGAACAAAGCTTACGTACCATCGAATATTGATCTAAAATGGTTTAAATTGCTTTCGCACCTATTTTTAAAGTTGCTTGAATATTCCTGACAGTAACATGCTGGTCCTCTTTAATATTCTTTTCAGTAACTGCCGTTTTTGGCTCAAGAGCTCGAAAACTGTCATTTAAGGAAAGTCGGCCACGCTGAAATTCATTGTACCCCCGCTTTGCGGTACGTAAGGAACACGGCTTGTCACCAAACACTCAATGGATTTCCTCAAAATATTCTTGATGGCTTAATCTACGCTTGAAATTGTAAAAAATCACAGCTCATTAATGCTCTTTGCTCAATTCAATGATTTCTTGGGGAAAGGATTACTTAAAAATGATGCATTTAAACAACATTCAATTATATTTAACAACCGTCACCATAATTAACCTTGTAAACAACTAACTAGATTAAAATGTCAAACAAAATTTGTTTCAAAATATCATAGCCTGCTAGACAGGCTCATTGGAAAAAGAACAGCCCTCATATTAATATATTAGTGGGTGCCGTGGCACCCATGGCACCCACCGTGCGCACGCCTATATTGAAACTATAAATTCATGCCTTCGTTCAACGCCTTCGCGCAAAAAATTCAAACGCGTTCACAGTACCGAAATCACAACTTTACAATTTTCGATATCGATTGTAGTGCGATCTATTGAGGCTTTTTAGAATTCTATATATAAACTGCCAAAATTACGTGAAATTTTTAAAGAATCCTATTGGATAACCAGAAGTACTAGTATGACACAGAAGTTTTTACTTCCTTGTACAAAGTAAAGGAAGTATTGTAATCGCGAAAAATTTCGGTTTTCAGATTTCAACGGAAATACCCTTTTTGATCATCCCTGAATCCATTTTGACTAATTTCGTCGTGACGTGTGTATGTACGTACAGGGTGTAAATCGAAAAGTGGAACATAAGAGTTTAACATGAGAAATCAATTTTTCTTTGCGCAAACGCTACATAATTATTTTATGCAAAAATACTTTAAATAAAAGTTAAAGAGATTTAAAGGCTGCACTTAAACCATGTGAAACGATTATTTTATCTCTTCATATAAACGTAAAAATTAATTACAAAGTTACAGTTTTTATGAGCTTTTTGTCTAAGCAGCCATAGATTTATGACAAAAAAAAAATGCGTTGTTTTTTGTCATTAATCCATGGCTGCTTAGACAAAAAACTATAAAAACTGTAACTTTGTAATTTGTAAACGTTTATATGAAGAGATAAAATAATCATTTAACATGATTTAAGTGCAGCCTTTAAACCTTTATTACTTTTATTTAAAGTATTTTTGCATAAAATAGGTATCGTTTGCGCAAAGAAAAATTGATTTCCCATGTTATATCCATTTTGACCATCCCTGAATCTATTTTGAATAATTTCGTCGTGACATCTATACGTTCGTACGTACGTATCTCGCATAACTCAAAAACGGTAAGCCGTAGAAAGTTGAAATTTTGTATTTACGACTGCTATAACATGTAGTTGTGCATCTCCCTTTTTAGTCATTACATAATTTCCAGAAATGGTACTTTATTTGAAGCCTGTAATAGATTTTAATGAAAAACTATTTCAAAATATAGTCCAAAACTTTTCAAATTTGCTATATAAGACTTTTATGTCAATTGGAATAACATAGTAGATTTTGATTAAAACAGGCTAACCGGAAGTGATATATTACCTGACGTTATTAACAGTTTTTCTTGAATAAAATGGTTTCATTTTGATTTTAGAAATAAATGCTTCAAATAAGATATTATTAAATTAGCCTTTTGTATAAGCGAGATATGTAAATTTAAAACATATGGATTAGAACAAAAAATAACAAAAAAATAAAAAACTAGATGTTAATGTCAAATTACGTCAAATACGTAATTGGGTCTATACTTCATATTGGTCTTGCGTACAAAGAAGTCGTGTGGTGTCCACATCAGATTTTTTAAAAATAATTACCGAAATCAGCAAATAGAAGTAGATTCGACAGTAGATTAGCAAACTTAGTAATAAGCCGTGGTTAAAATAATGTTTCCTTTTCTAAAAGAAAATGGACTCTAACGAAGATATGAAGTAAATTTAATTGAATAATCTCTTTGTTTTCGTTCTACAAAATATGTTTACCCTGCTGCAAACAGCGTTATTAACTGCTGTGTTAATAGCAATTCCTTCGTCGAACCACATTCTTGCGCTTTCAACTAATTGCGCAAGTTTCCCGTACAAAACAATATATCCCACCAACTTCCTAATATATGAGCCGATAATTTCAATCAATAACAATTTAATGAGATTTTGAGAATCGTAAGAAATTTAAATTATCTTCTGGCAGTTACCGAAAAAGTTTTAAAAGATTAAATGGATGTATAACTTTCAGAAGCAATAAATAAGGGAAGATTATTATTAAGATATTTTCATTGAATATAAATTTGAAATGACAGTTTCATAATTAAAAAATCTGATGTGGCCAGCACATAACCTCCCGTCAATTCTATGTTTAAAATAGCAATGAGCTATAAGTAAGGTACCACTTTCGTTTGTAGACAAAATCTAATTTGTTGTTTCAATAAATAGAAAAATTTGTAATACGAAATTTTGGATTATATTTTATTATGTTTTTCCTCGAAAATCTGTTAAGAGCTCCAAATTAAGTACCACTTCCGGTTTATCATATAAGTATAGTCAAAATCTAATATGTTGTTTCAAATTATACACGAGTTTTAAATACCAAATATGATAAATTTTGGATCATGTTTTAATATATTTTTTCAAGAAAATCTGTTTAAATCATTCTGTAAAGTACTACTTCCGGTTTATCAATCTTAGAAAAAATCTAATATGTCATTCTCATTAATATAAGTCTTAAAAATAATATTTGAAAAGTTCTGGATTGTATCAATAATCAATATATTTTTCACTTCCGGTTTCTCAATTTTAGCCAAAATCTAATATGTTGCTCCCCTTCATATAAAAGTCTTAAATACCAAATTTGGCAAGTTTTGGAATATATCATAATATATTTTTCACGAAAATCTGTTCAGAGCTTCAAGTAAAGTAACACTTCCGGTTTATCAATTTTAGAAAAAATCTAATGTCCTTATTAATATAAAAGTTTTAAATGCCAAATTTGAAAAATTTTGGTATATAATAAAATATTTTTCACGAAAATCTGTTCAGAGCTTCAAGTAAAATATTATTTCCGGTTTATCAATTTTAGAAAAGATCTAGTATGTCGTTCTCATTAATTTAAAAGTCTTAAATACAAAATTTGAAAAGTTTTGGAATATATCATAATATATTTTTCACGAAAATCTGTTCGCTCTGAACAGATTCCAGTAAAGTATTACTTCCGATTTATCAATTTTAGCCAAAATCTAATATGTTGTTCCCTTTCATATAAAAGTCTTAAATACTGAATTTAAAAAGTTTTTGTATATATCCTAATATATTTTTCACGAAAATCTGTTCAGAGCTTCAAGTAAACTATCACTTTCGGTTTATTAATTTTAGGCAAAATCTAATATGTTGTTTCCCTTAATATGAAAGTCTTAAATACTAGAACTGAGAAGTTTTTTTAATATAATTTTTTAATAAAAACTGCTATGGGCTTCGAGTAAAGTATCACTTCCGGTCGTCCAATGTTACCCAAAATCTAATCAACTCTTTATATGAATGTAGAAAGCTTAAATACGGAAAATAGAAATTTTCGGAAGTTTGTTGTAAGTTATCGTGGACGAAAAAATCGTCACACACACACCCACACACACACACACACACACACACACACACACACACACACACACACACACACACACACACACACACAAACACACACACACACACACACACACAAACACACAAACACACACACACACCCACACACGCACATGCATCATCGTAAAAATAGTAAAAACGTGTTGTGGGGACCCTAATTCGTGCTTATTTACTGAAAACTCACCATCGAATTTTTGGCACGATTACATTACCTCCCTTACCTACGGTATGACGGGAGGTAAAAATGAATACAACTCTTTCTTTCTAGCGGTGCAATGCACCAAACTCCAAGTAACATCTTCACTGCTATCCATATCTCTAGAAGGTGAACGTCTCGGCCAAAGAGCAGTGTTCCAATGTCCCGTAGGGTTCCGTCTTGTAGGGGCTGCGAACCTAACCTGTCGGGCCTCAGGTCAATGGTCAGCAGAACCTCCCAAGTAAGCAAGAATTTTTTCCCACACAAATCAAAATTTGACGAAAAAGTTTGTCGAATAAAATTAATCCTTCCAATTTTGTTTGGTGTTACAGATGCGAGGTAGTACAGTGTCCAAGTTTAGAGGCGACTCCAACGTTGGACCCCAATGTGCAACTGGAGGAACATAATGCCAGTTATGGGGGCAGAGCTGTATTTCGATGTGCCTGGGGGTACAGATTAGTGGGGCCCCCAGGACTTGAGTGCGAGCTAGATGGAAAGTATGGACTCTTCTACATTATAGTGTAACGTTTTTATTTATTTGGGTGAAGTGTTAATATTAAACAATTATTATACTAATTTAAGACTACGGATAATTAACTAGTTAAAACACTAAGGGCCGGTTGTTGCATCTATAGTTAAACATTCGGTTAAAATTTATTCTATTGATAACCTCAGTTGTCGTTCCACTTGCAGTTAAAAGTTATCAGTAAGATAAGTTTTCGTTAACTACAAGATAGCTAAGAGTCAGTCAAAGTACTAGTTAAGTTTTATCCAACTACTTTACTAAACGATTTTGGGATAAATTTCAAAATTCACCTGATATGTTTTCGATTACAAAAGATTTAGAGAATTTACCATCTAACAGACTAAAATCTCGTAAACCATTTTGGAATGAAGAATATCTTAATGCACCTTTCTGCACTTCAGAACATTGGAAGATTGCTTGGCAGACAGCCGATATTCCAAATAAAAATTTAATTTCAGATCCCACAAAAGAAGTAACAGGTTTAGATCAACCAAGGGCTATTTGGTGTAAGCTTAATCGGTTTCGTACATGCCATGGAAAATGTAATAATATGTTATATCACTGGAAAATACGCGATAGTCCAAATTGTGATTGTGGAGCAGAAAGAGAAACAATTCAGCATATAGTTGAAGAATGTCCCTTATCTAAATTTCAGCAAGGTTTCGCCGAACTTCACCTATTGACGGAAGATGCACTAAATTGGATAGTAAAAATCAAAAATATTTAATTTGTATTATTTTTTTTTTCTTATTCTTCATGTATTATTTTATCGAATGTATTTGTACTGTCTTTCTTTCATACGAAAATATATATATATATATATCCAAAGAATATCGTGCCGACTGGATACGAATGAAAACCGAAGTGTAGAGAACAAGGAACTTTTGTGTTGTTTTGATGATATAACCTGTTTCTTAATATTAATTACTATTATAACGAATCCGTACAACAGTGATGATGAAGAGTTGGATTTGAATTTTGATAATATTAATTTTCGAAATTTGTATACGGTACGAAAAATATGTAATAATTTTGAAAATGGGATTCAGAATTCTTTATAAGATTTCGAATGTCAAAGCATATACTCATACTCCTTTATTTGTTAGTTAAAACTGAAGACCAATGATTCTTTTTATCTGTTAGGCAAGTTTGAAGAGAGCATAATTTGAGAATTAACACGCACATTTGTTTTTATGAATCACGTTGTATCTCCGACATGCCAATTGTTGATAGCTTTACAATTTTATGCAACAAGGTGTATGATAATATTGCTAGGTGTTTTTAGAGGTACATATGTATTCATAAATCAACCGCATGCAGAATAATACAACTTGTTTGTTTTTTATTTCATGGATACTGGCCACAACTAATATTGAAATAATTTTTTAATTGATTCCAGATGTCTTTCTCTTTCCAAAAGACGAACTCTGTCTTATTGGACTCAATTATCTTTTAATTATATATTTTTTTTTGTATTTGTCGACTAATTTAATGAGATTTGTTATTTATGCGGTGGTAAAATTTATTGTTCTTTCTCTCTTTCTATTATATTCGCTCATTTTTGTAAATTGTATTGACACTTCTTCTAAACCCTCAAACTACGACTGCACAAAAACAGAAAAGCGAAAAATAATCAAACATCTATTAAAATTGTGATAGCCAAGTTGCCAACTTTTGAAAACTAACTGTAATCTAACATAATTTTAATCTTTCTGACAGCTATCTGCCAGTTGGCTATCCAGAGAATAAAAAATCATGGAGCAACCCAGAATTCTTATTCTCTGGTTAAGACGGTAGAATAAATTTATCTAATAGATAGTAAACTGTTACTTTATCTGAACTTGGAACAACCGGGCCTAACACTATTTGTTTATTTAAACAATTAACACGACTATTTATTTACACTATATTACTAATTATTTATTTCTACTATTTATGTCATTTCACATTCAACTGTCCGACCTACCGGCTCCATAGGCGCCGACTACGTGGGGGCGTCGGGGCTTGAGCCCCCATACGGAAAAATTTGAAGGGGTTATGCCCCACACACAAATTATTTTTAATACCAATAAAAAGTACACTCATTTTGAAATATTTTTAATACATCAATTATACAAAATAACAATGTATACGTATTCTATTATTTACTTTATAAAATTTCCAACTTGTCTATATTGTATTAAGTAAAGTACTGTGAAAGTAACGCGTGCGGTGCGGACTAGCAAATAGTACTGCCACCATAGTGGCAATTAATAGTACTATTATCAGATTTTAGTGAAAATTACGGTAGATTTTGTAGACACCTGTGAATTAAATTTTGCATATATTTTCAACATACATACAATTTATGTTCTATCTGTCTTATATTGAGTATCGCGGTAAATTTAAAGAACAAGATTTTTTTAAATTAGGGTGATATTTTAAGTCATACAAGAAATTTGCATTTTTTTACAATTTTATTTATATATCAATTTTAAAAAATACAGTTTTTATTTGATAAATTTTCTGTTGCCTTTTTTAAGCCCCCACACGAAAATCTAAAAGTCGGCGCCTATGACCGACTCCACAGCGTCTATATATTCAACTGACAACGGCGTATTTATTTTCAACTGCCCGGACAGAATTCACACCTTTCACTTCACGGTCTGTCTATTTATGTAACTAACTGTCTAACTTCCACAGCCTCAGTATCACCGACTGTCCGTATGCCATAATTCTTCAACGCCACTGCCGAGTATCCACTTCCAATCGCCGTTACTTTTGATAATCCGTACATCTTTTCTTTTGTAATCCAAACGTTTGTCTTTTTTTCTAGGTGGAGCGGTCCTCCTCCAAGATGTGTTCCAGTCCAATGTCCACCTCCTACACTACCTCCATACTCCAGGTTAATAGATGTAGGTGCCGTACCCACATCAGATGGGCACCCTTATGCTGTAGGTTCCCTTGTTCAATTCGTATGTGAAGAAGGGCACCAACTTGATGGAGAAGCCAGTATAGTCTGCACTGAGACTGGCTTCTGGTCACACCCACCGCCATTTTGTAAGTAAGAAATATTTCTATAATATACCTAAACATGCAAATAAAATCTGTCTGGTGATTTAGATGTAGAATTTAACTATCTACAACTTATTGTAACGTTTTTATTTATTTGGGTGAAGTATAAATATTAGAAAATTATTATTAATTAAAATAAAGTGTTTATTAAACTATAATGAAAGTTACTATTACTAATATTAAACAATTATTAAAAACTATACTATTACTAATATTAAACAATTATTAAAAACTAATTAAGACTAAAACTATAATTAACTAGATAATACTAACACTATTTATTTATCCAATTAACACTACTATTTATTTCCACGATATTACAAATTATTTATATCACTACACGTTCCAATTTTAGACTGCCGGTCTGTTGCAGACTCTTGTAAACTGTTTACGCCGTGTATATTTATATCACTATACACTTATAACGTTCAACTGTTCGCCTGCCGACCTCCACAGCGTCTATATACTCAACAGCGTCTGTATATTCAACTGCTCGGACAGAAATCACCTCTTTGGCAACACTCTCTGTCTTTTTATGTAACTCTCTGTCTAACTTCCACAGCCTCAGTATCACCGACTGTCCGTATGTTACAATGGGGTATGTGACCAAATTTTTATTTTTACATAATATGATACTAGACAAAAAAATAAAATACCCGTATTTTTTTACATCGATTAATTATTCGCACTTTACGAGAAAATAATTATTAAAAATTTGGGGAAGGGATTTGTGACGTATCAATGGTAGAAGCTTGAAAAAAGACGGTTAGACTGGGAGGGAAAGAGATAGTTATAGACAGATGTGATCATGCCCCACTCTGCCACGCCTACCACAACATAAACGTGGCGCTGATAGGCTGATTTATGACTGTCTCTTTCCTTCCCGCAGTCTATCTGTCTTTGTCCACGATTCTACCATACTTACGGCATATATCCCTTCTCCAAAACATTAAATTGTTAATAACAAGATTATTACAAATTAATGTTTCGTTTTTATTATTATAATAAAAAGCTACAGTGGTTTGTTTTTATATTTTATGACATATATATTAAAATTCGAATATGGTCACATACCCCATTCTTCAACACCACTGCCGAGTATTCACTTCCACTTGATGTTACTGTCCCCGTATACCTAGCTTCCCAATACTCTTCAACACTACCGAGTATTCTCCTTAACAGTTATACCAGTGCCAGACTCGCCGTTACTGTCCTTGTATATTAACCAAAACTCGTAAACACTACCGAGTATTCACATACACAGCTATTCCAATATATCAGTACCAACTGCATATGCTCACTACGATACTGCTGTGCTTCTCACTAACACTTTACTCTCTAACACTCCATGTCAATGTCTCCATATGTCTCTCCATGTAACTAACTCAAGCATAGCTACGTCCCTTTTATACAGCTGCCATTAACTTCCAGAGAACTCTACAATGTTCGACCGCATAATAACAATGAACACAAAAGCGGCGGCGACGGTGGGCGTTCCACGTTACATTATATTTGAAACTTTTCTTGTCTAAATTTATATGGAAAATTTTGCGCAAGGAAAAACTGATTTCCCATGTTATAAACGTCTATGACTCGCTTTTTAATTAACACCCTCTATAATGGTTTACTATGAAAGTTCAAAGTGATCTAAGTTCCAAAAAATAAATATACGAACGATGAACAAAAGACGGGTTAATTGAAAATAAAAATGACTGCTGCAACTTTTCAGCTTCTATAGTCCGTGGCTTCCATAAGCTTTTCAAGATGGCGAAAATAATATTCGCACTCCAATTCCAACAAAGATATTTCTAAAAGAGAATTTGAAATCTCGTTAACATATATTCTCCCGTGCAATATCCCGATTATCTTCAGTGAAATGCCCTAGCAAATTTCATGTTCAACGTATCCATAATTACGTTTTATCTCGGCTCTTGACATAACCTAAATTATCACAGTATGACGTTAGCTGCACCTGCGTACAACGAGATTGTAACTAACTTCGCTTTATTGCTTTGCCTTGTACTACTCCTTTATTTTAAACTATAAAATTACAGGAAGCTTATATTTCTAACAATAAAATGGAAAGAAATATCTACTTCAAGAGTATTTCAAGCTGAAAACGTGACAGTTTTATTACAGTCCAGATATTATAGTTTCCTGCTCTAACATTTGAGATATTTCCATATTTCTAACAAGTGAAGTGAATATATAGATAATAATAAATACAGCTTTGAATAATATTAAAATATATACAGGGTGTTTTTCAGCTTCGGGTAAAAACTTCAAGGCTATATAGTACTGACCAAAATGAGTATACAAGCTTAATCAACATGGGTCCGATCTTCCATTGTTTCCGAGATATAAGGCTGTGAAAAATGAGTTTTTATGGGGTTTATCCAGGGCCGCGCCGTGCAGGTGAGCAGGTTGTGCCCCGCACAAAGGCGCCTGCCTCGAGGGGCGCCGTTTCAAGACATAAAATGCTCTTGTTCGTATTTACTATAAAACTTACAAATTAACGTATAGAAGTGAACAATATATTTTTTAATTTGTTTCCATTAGAGCTCTAGTTATAAGTAAAACTAATTATCGTACCAATCGATTCGTTATTATTCTAGCATTGTTATATTAAAATAATAACTAGGAAAATGTTGATTACAACAATAAATCTATTGATTATTATAACTCAAGAATATTGATTACAATCCAATCCAATATTTAAATATCTACTATCATTTGGCAAAGAATCAAATCCATATACAATTTTGAAATCTGTTGTAAAATTATTGATTACAACAAAGGATTTTGATTATAACCTATTGATTACAAGAATGAATCTAGGAAAAATTCATCAATATATTGAATCTAGCATTTTTGAAGAACAAAAAGTATGGTTTAAACTTTAATTTGTAAAGGGACGCTAAAATGTAACATGGCACAAAGGCGCCTAATACCTACGGAACGGCCCTGGGTTTATCTCTGTTATCTCGAAAACTATAAGAGTTACCTACGACTTCGATTAAATCAGACTTTTTGTTAACTTTTGAGAGATTAATTTGTTTTTCAAAAAAATCAAATAATTTTAGTAAAATGTTGTGGCGACCTTGACCAATATTGAATTTTCAAATAAATTCTTAACTTAGAAATTGAGAAAAATGTTTCGTATAAAATTTTTATAGTCTATTTTCTGGCATACACAAAATTTTGTTTGATCACTAACTTAGTCAGTTTTTCTTCGATTTTAATACAAAATGGCCTCTTTCTCGGAAACAAAGATCGCTTTTGTGAAAATTAAAAATAATTTACAAGTTTGACATCGGTCGGATTCGAAGAACCGTAAAAATACAACTTTTTAAGTTTGACCAAATTGTGAACCTGATATATTTTTAGTCTTTGTCTTGTCTATTCAACCCGAAGCGTGACAAGTTTGACAGATTTTTATCCATTCATTGAATTTAACTGCTTTAACCAATTTATTTAGAGAATGCTCCAAATAGAATACCTTTAGCATCTCGAATCATCCCAAAAATAGTTACTTTCGCATCCAGTGTAAATATTTTTATTGAAAAATAATTTAATTTCAAATTGAAACACTGGAAAATGTCAACGTCAATCAGAAAATAAAATCACTTGATTTAAGGAATATTGAACTAAATTTATACATATTTTTTTATTAAAAAAACTACTAGACTATAGGGCGCGAGCAGACACGTGACTCGGGCGTCCTTGACGCACTTGGAATCAGCTGATTTGTGTGCGCATGTCATTTTGATAACAACAATCTCACTTTGACAAAACCAATGTTTTGACTTATTTTGATTTTGAACTGCTAAAATGTTATTAATGTACAATTTTCAGGCAGTAAAACACATGAAATTAAAAATAATAACTTCTCAACAGTTCAAAATTAAAATAAGTCAAAACATTGGTCTTGTCAAAGTGACATTGTTCTTGGCAAAATGACAAGCGCACACAAATCAGCTGATTCCTAGCACGTCAAGGACACTCGAGTCACGAGCCTGCTCGCGCCCTATTGAAAATGTTGCAGAAACGCTATTTTACTTGACTAATAAAATTTCACTTGTAACTCTTAACTTGTGAACTAGTAACTTGTAAACTACGAGTAGTAAAATAATTTTCAGAAACACAATTTACTAGTACTATTAAAAATTTCACTTGTAACTAATAACTTGTAAACTAGTATTTTTTGAGAAACAGACCCCAGGACAATGCATCCTCACATACTGCTGCGCAAAGTAAAGAATCAAAGGTAGACTTACTGGAGTACACACCATGCAGTCCTGGCCTTGAACCTTATGATTCCTTCCTATTTTCTAAATTAAAGAAAATAATGTGTGGTTTCCGATATGCAATTGCAAATGAAGCGGTTGAAGCCTTAGAAAACATAGTCTCTCATGTGTCTCAAGAAGAATGGATTTATTGCTTTAACGATTGGTTTTATCGAATGCACAAATGTGTTGAGTTAAAAGTAGAGCACTTCGAAAAACAATAAAAAATAATTTCTGGAAAATTTTGTTTTCTATCAATAGTTTGCAGAAACTTTCGGTGCTACCCTTGTATCACCAATGCAAACCAAAAATTATAACGAAAGATCTTAGCAACTTATTTATTTAACCATTTTTTTACCTTCCGTCACCTTTAGGTAAGGAAGGTATTGTCTTTGGTCAAAAAATTCGATGATGAGTTTTTAATCAATAAGCACGTTTTAGGGTTCCTAGAATACGAATTTACTATTTTTACGATGATGTCTGTCTGTATGTGTGTGTGTGTGTGGATGTGTGTGTGTGTTTGTGTGTGTTTGTGTGTGTGTGTGTGTGTGTGTGTGTGTGTGTGTGTGTGTGTGTGTGTGTGTGTGTGTGTGTGTGTGTGTGTGTGTGTGTGTGTGTGTGTGTGCTTAACAAAATTTTCGTCTACAATAACTCTAATACTACAATTCCAAAAATTATAATTCTTTCGTATTCCCCTTCGTTGCATCCATATGAAGAACTGATTAGATTTTGGTTATAATTGGTCAACCGGAAGTACCCTTGTTTGAAGATTTTAACAGTTTTCCTTGAAAAAACGATGTTAAATATCATTTTTTCACATTTAATGTTATTATAAATATTAAAGAACGTTGAATTCTCTATACAATTTGACTGCATTTTATACTTCATATTAAATGGATATAGAGTTATAAAATTATAAAGAAATAAATTTCATAAATTAGCCAGCTATGCTAGAAACAGCTACTATATTAAGAAAATTCTGATTGAAAGATGTCAATGTCAAGTGCAATTGACATATTCGTAGTATATTTGTTATAATTTTACTCGAAATATAAAGCGATTTCGGGCGACAACCGTTCACTTGCGGTATGTTGCGTTCAGGTGCGTTCACACATTTGGGGCGCTAGGAACAACATACCCGGTATGCTTGGATCAGTGCTCACAGCTGAACGGGTTTGCTAGTCGGGTCAGCTCTCTGTTCACTATCTCTATCTCTTTTTATCATGTATTTTTTTGAAATGTCAAAAGTCAAAACAGTCGGAGTCGTGGTCTTATGTCAAACAGACTGACATTATTTTCGTTGACTCTTTTTTGGACAAATATGGAAAAAACTATCTTTCTCCGTTAATGCATTTTAATTGTCAGACACTATTTTTGACAGTATTAAATGTCGCATAATATACATAACCTCCAAGCACGGTGTCAACAAGTGAACCATTGATTTTTGGCGCCACCACTGACCATAGCATACCGCAAGTGACCGTAACTGATCCTAAGAAGTGAACGGGTATGTCGCCCGAAATCGCCTATAGGATCTTTTTACTCGAAACTTTCTGTATGGAATTTATATAAAATACATACTGTCGAAAGGTAATGTACGTAGAATAAATTTAGAATCTTTTGCAAGGAACTTTCTGTATGGATTTTATAGAAAATACATACGCATTTACGAAAATTCTACCGGTAGATACCGCATCTACCGACTGTGTTCGAAAACACGAGTGGTAAAAAGGTACCGTGTTCGAAAGTTGTTCAATATCTACCAGATCCATCTACAGGATTCATGAAGAATCTAATCTCAAAAAAAGCTAGTGATGCAAAGCGAAGCGCGCGCGTTAAAAGTGGAAATGTGTTCAAAGTAGGACTCTACTCAGTTTGTTAACTATGTCTAATTTCTAACCTGTTAAATTTTTAAATTTTTTCATAGGTTATGGATCTACCCTGTTTACCACTTAGGTTCTTAAAATATCGATTCCGGTAGCTATAACCTGATAAAAAGCTGTTTACCGGTAACAGTTCACCGGTAGAATTATCGTAAATACCTCATATAACTGACGGAAGGCCACATCAGATTTTTTTTAGATATCTGGCACTCCCTATTATCCTTTGTAGCGTTGCCTATGGTTCAAAATATGATAAAACAATCAGTCGTGGTAGATTTATTGCATCAATATTTCATAATTAATTACTAAATGATTTGAAAGCTGCAGGAATATTTATATCCATTCGCTGTCTTCAATAATTCACCGGCTTCTGTATGAGTGAAGCCGTGGTCCGTGGTGTTTTACTTCTTCTACCTGTACTTATTTCCGACAAAGAGAAAAGTTTCATGGAGTTACAAAGTTATTCAAGAGCTCTTGCAGAGAGAAAATTGTTCAGATTTTAATTGTAGACTTCCATTTTGAAAAGTTTCTTGAATTTTAATTTGGAAATTGTAATATCTACCTACTTGTAAGAAGTTACACCATTATTTAGATACGGACACTTCTACGTGCAATGTTAATGAATTGTTATTAAAATTTTACTTACCCAAGATGAAAAAGGCTTATGCATTTAATTAATTCGTGCTTTTAATTAGAAATACAAAATTACGAATTACTAATTTGAAACAGGAGAATTTTCGGTAAACTCTTAAGATTTAAATCACAAATTGTATTTTGTACAAGTTATATTTACACTTGTAGTGCTTTCTCCTCTACAACTTTGAGACCTCGTACCTATGACACAGATATAGTACGTATTCTCCACTTAAATATGGTATTGCGCAATAATTCGTTTATAGGTAATTGAGAAATATTTCATTCGCTCTATATTCTGTACTGACAACTACTATAATATTCTTCATGTACGAGTATATACGAACCAGAGCTGGGCAAGTTATTTTTAAAATGCATAGTGATGCACGACGAGGCGAGAGTACTCTCGCATCTCGTCTCGTCTCGTTGCAATATGCGAGACGAGAACGAGAGCGAGATTGCAGTTTAAAATTCGAGGCGAGGTCGATATAACTGCGAGAAGCGAGAAATTTTGCGAGATTCTCGCGAGAGAACAGTTACGTAAATACATAGTGCGCAAGCGCTTATTTTTATAGCGAGACTCTTGCGAGACTCTCGTGCGAGAACGAGATGAGACCCAAAAAAATGTGCGAGAACGAGAGCGAGATCAAGATTACAGATCCGAAAACGAGACGAGATCGATATTTTATATTTCTCGTCTCACCTCGCGTGCATCACTAAAAATGTAACTAGTTACAGTTACAGTTACCTAAAAAAAGTAACTAAGTTACTTAAGTTCCAGTTACTTTGGTGAAAGAACTAAGTTATTTACTAGTTACTCATTAAAAGTAACTTAGTTACTTTCTAACTACTTTTAATGGAGTGAAGTGTAGATTTGGACTGTTGACTTAGATATTCTGTAGTATACATATCAGGGAGTTTTTGCACTAATTACGTTGACCTAAATTTTAACGTTATTGCTTGGCAACACCCAATCAGATTATTGTTAATGTTAACGGTCCTGCATTATATTGGGGTGTATTCCGTAAAAAATATGTTAATTTTAACATGCCTTTAAAAAATTATATTTTAACATGACTGTTAACAATAAATTCATTTTTTGGTATTCTCTACGCGAAAATTTGACACTGCTGTTAAAATCATAAATTTTAACATGCCTGTTAAACACCAGAATGAAGTGATCAACAAGACAGAAAAGAGGCACGTCTTTGCTAAAGTAATGTAGTTAGTAACCATAACACAAATAAATAAACATGATAAAAAGAGTAAACAACTGTCAGTTTATGTGTCACTTTGAAATTTTAGAAAACATCTGTCATTTTGAAGTTTTAGAAAAACGAATAGATATAATGCTTTGGAAAATAAATAAAAATCTGCTGCATAATCATGTCTCATTTTTAGGTTCCATATTAAAAATGAATTACATTGAAATTGTAAATTATTAAGTTATCATTAGGTATGTAAAATTTCTTCTTCTTGATCCTCAGAATTGACAATCCAAAAAGTTAAGACAGGAATAAGCAATTTTAACTGCATTTAATACCTACATTATAATAAAGAACTATGTTTTACGATACATCTAAATCGTGCTCTCGGTATACGATGGATCGGGTGACCGTAAGTAAATAAAATACTTCGTAAAACAGATATATTTTATTAAATAACACCTAGATATTTTTTATATTCATCCATGGTATTTTTCTTTCGTTTTCTATTTCATTTTCATTAATTAGAAGTGCAACATATTCAAATTCTGTGATAATTTTATTGTATAAACAGATGTTAAAATTTTAAAGGCATCGATTTGAATGACGTTAAAATATACAGTTTTAACACGTAATTTTAACACGGGTGTTAAAATTTTAACAGAATTGATAGTTACAGAATAGAAAATATATTTTAACAGCAAGTTTATTTTTAACATACTGTTTAAAATTAACAGTTTCCTTACAGAATACACCCCAATATAATATAAAAATTAAAAGTGACATTTTATTTTGTGAAAAGGGAGACAAATTCTACCACCAACATATATGAGATGTTCACAGCCATTGTAAATAATTATTTATTTCTAAAAATTATAAATATAAACAAAGCAAAATGTCTTTATTGCACCACGTATGTCATATGACGGGAACTTTGTTTTCCTACGTACACGAACATATTGTGTGCGCTGTTACTGCGTGCATAGATGCTACTTTCAGGTAGCATCTATGAACCCCTATAAAAAAAAATTTTAATCGTGCATAGACGCTACTTTCAGGTAGCATCTATGCACCACTAAAAAAAATTTTAATCGTACATAGATGCTACTTTCAGGTAGCATCTATGCACCCCTAAAAAAAATAACCCTAATTCATTCCCAATAACATTTTTATTTGAAGGTGTTGGATAAAAGCATTTACGGATTCTTGTAAAACGATTTCGAAATGACTGACGAAAATACAAATATGTATGAATAACAGAAATGAATTACATTTAATTGCTTTCGGGGGAAAGTGACTTTTCTCGGAGTTCCCTACTGTACGAGGTTTAATAAAAAAATACAAGAATTTTTGAATTTCGCGCGTAATTCGTTTTCGATTGAGCTCATATTTTTTATTTCGTTTGTACCACGATCTGTAAAGTTTGTATCAGGTTCATTCGTATTGGACACGTAATTTCTGCTTCACAGAACCCGATAATTCTATTAAATTTTTAAATGAAGGAACAAAAAGAATCAAGAATTTTTCTTTTAGAAGAACGCACGTCATCATTGAATGTTCGTATGAAACAAACCAGTAGTAGTGGGAGAAATTTTGACGTCATACAAACGTCATAGATAAGTCTGAAAGATAAAGATTTGAAAACATCTGCTTCTCATCGCCATATTTATAACGCGATATTTCTCGACCTCGTTTTACTCCTCTAGTTAGAAAGAGATGCATTAATTAGACAAACGCTTTCATTTTGGTAAATGACGCAAACGATAGATAGTGACGTGTGTTCTACTAGAAGAAAAAAGAACTATAAAATGCAATGGACTAATGCAATTGCTTCTTTATGTTGTTAGGCAACCCCAGATGTCCATATCCTGGGGAACCAGACAACGGCTTCATCGTACCAGTGAAATTCGTCTACGAACCTGGAGATATGCTCCAAGTAACCTGCAATCCCGGGTTCGAATCCCGCTTAGAGGAACGACCTCGTTGTCTCAACACTGGAAACTGGTCAATGCCCTTACCACTGTGTATCAGCTATGAACAGATTTAAACAGAAAAGAAGAAGAAGAAGATAAAGAAAGAATATAAAGAAGAAAAAGGTAAGAGAAAGATAGGAACAGTGTAGATAGAGGAAATTTTTGCGAAAATGATTTTTATGAAATGAACAATTCATACACAAATAACTGAAGCATTTAAATACAAACCCATTTTTAAGTTTTGAAGTTAATAAACAAAACGTGTTATTTACATTAACGATAGCTGCAACATCTTTTTTTATTAATAATCTTATTCATTTGTTTACCGGTTTCAGGATATTATTCCATTGTTTACATATACAAAAGTAGGCTGGTAACTAAGTAATAACTGTACCTGGGGTGCCGGAAAGTTCACCGAAAACAATTCACCGAATACAATTCACCGAACACAATTCACCGAAAAACAATTCACCGAAATACCAATTCACCGAACAAACAATTCACCGAAATTGATATTGGTATTTCGGTGAATTGTTTTTCGGTGAATTGTATTCGGTGAATTGTATTCGGTGAATTGTTTTCGGTGAACTTTCCTAGACCCCTGTACCTGTATGGTAATATTATTACCATACTGACTTGTCAAAAACGGTCTACAAAATTAAAATAAATAAAATGAAAACGTAATGCTCTTCATTTATACATACAGATAACGTTAGCCTATCGTTCTAAATCCGGTCTACTTTATTCTAAAGTAATAAACATGAGGAATAAAGCACATAATTTTAATATTTGTCATATTGACATATGTCAAAATAATTGTTCTGTTAACCATAGCAATCTGAAAGTTGCATTAATGAGAGAATTTCAAAAAATGATATTTATCAATAATGATTTAATTTTCTGAAACCGATAAACTATTGAACAAACCACGGATGTTATTAATCATAACAAGCCTTAGATGTCTTAAAATCCTCGCTCTACGAGCTCGGATATCAAACTTACATCTGCGGCAGTTATGCTGTGCATAACATTCGTAGGTATGTTAACAGCTATTAACAACACACGGTTTGAAGTCCAAAGTACGAGTCAAAATATTCTAACAATTGTACAGTGTGTTAAAAAAACCTAACTCAGGGTAGGCTATGAACAGAAACGGTATGTCTGCATTTGAAATTATTTAATTAAATGTCAGTTTGACACGAGATATTGTCAAAAATTTTATCTAAAGAAATCAAAGCTTCTCTTCTTTTACCGGTTTCAGGATATTAATCCGTTGTTTACTTGTACAACAGTAGGCTGGTAACTAAGTAATAACTGTATCTGTACGGTAATATTATTACCATACTGACTTGTCAACAACGGTCTACAACATGAAAATAAAATAAAAGTATAATGCTCTTCATTAATACATACAGATAACGTTAGTGTATCGTTGTAAATACGGTTTACTTTATTCTAAAATAATAAACATGAGGCATAAAGCACGTAATTTGAATATTTGTCATATTGACATATATCAAAATAATTGTTCTGTTAACAACAGCATTCTAAAAGTAGCATTAATGAGAGAATTTTCAAAAATGATATTTAATAATAATGTCTTCATATTCTGAAATCGATAAACTATTGAACAAACCATGGATGTTATGAATCATAACAAGCCTTAAGCCTCATTTCCACCGAATGTTTTAATGCATAATGCATAATGATTTGTGCGTAATGCTTAATGCATTATAACAATTTACTAGGATACCATTTCCAGCTACTTTGTTTAGTGACTAATTCGACAGAAATTTCACATTTTTTATCCTTTTTATTTTTAACTCTAGCAGACTGTCATTGCAGCAGTAATTCTTCTTTTCTTAACATGACATTATACATAATTTTTGGCATCTATATCAATATCTAAAAATTAAAAAACTTAATAATTTTAAAATAGACTGACAGCTGACAGTTCAGATTAGAAAATAAAGAAAGACAGATGACAGATATGTATTTCCATCTCACAATTACGCTTAGGCATTACGCCCTAAACCTTGGAGTTTGCAAGCTTTTGTTCTTAAGTATTGCTCTTAGTTCTTAAGCATTAAGCCTTATGCATAGCTGGAAATGGTAATAAACTTTGCCATATAATAAACATTTTTGCGCATTGCGCTTAGATATTAATTATAGCTCTTAATCATAAAGATAATAGGTGGAAATAAGACTTTAGATGTCTTAAAATCCTCGTTCTACGCGCTAGGTATGACAATAGCTATAATCTTACTTTAGAAAAGGAACTAATTTCAGAAAAATTACATTTCATGATCAATTTTGACAATTTGACTTCTGAATTGAGTAATGATCAGAAATACGTTTCTCTGTTCATAGCCTACTCCGAATTGGTTTTTTTTTAACTAACTAAACTGTATCATCTATACGTTTCAATTTTGAAATCGGAGATTAAATTTTCTTTATAAAACGGGGCAATAGACATTTAAATTTAAAAACATTAATTTATTTATAAGGGAAAATGAAATCAAAACGACCTATGTCCAATTTTGGTTTAGAAATAAAGGTCATAATTCATCTGTCCCATTTTCAGGTGTTTGTAAGGTACAACTTTTGGTTTATGTACTGATTTTAAACTTCGTTAGAGAGGGGGTTAAAACCACGCACGAATATACGGTAGTATATAATATTTATAACTTACTAATCGATCGTTAACGTTTTAACGGTAATTAGCAACATAGTTCAGTTTACGATATGTCCATTAGTACAACATAAGTTTTAATGACATAAATTACTAATTTAGTTTACAATTACAAACTTTAAACTTGAGTATTTTAGCTGTTTTCATTTTGTCACTTGTTTCAACTCGAAGTCCGCTCCTAACTCCAGTGCTTAATTCACTGTTCAATTTAAGCATCAACAAATTACATCAACATCGTAATTGAATATTATAGAATCTAATGGCCAGTTGCTCCAATATTTAATTGGGAATTAAACAAAAATTAAAGTAAAATTTACATTTATATACCTCTCAATGTTATTTATGTTACAAAGATTGTAACGTCAATCATGGTACCAGTTATGAATACTAGTACCATCAATGAAAAAAAAATATGATGTGGCCAACACTATATCTCCCGCCATTTATTTTTTATTAATTCAAATATATATACTTACATATTTACTTATACTGGAAACTGTATTAAGTTCCATTCCATATAACTATGGTTCTATTTACTATTTTCTTTTTAAAACGTTGCTATAAATAATTTGATCTGTTTAGTTCTTTGACAGTGACATTTATCTGTCTATTACATACATTTGAGATATGAACTGTGTAACCAAGGAGATGTGTTTGTTTAAAGCGTAGACTCCGGGATTTAAATTATAGGTAATTTTATAAATTTATCCATAAAATATGTAGAAAAAGTATTAATGCAAACCTGTAGAATATTTAATAATTTTTAATTTTTATAATATAAATCTCGAAAAAATAACATTTAATGGTATTTTTCGGAGAAAAACTATTTTGAGCTCCAAGGAAAGTGCCATATCCGGTTATCTGATTTATACCAAAATCTAATGGCTTCTTTCCATACTAGAATAACGGATAAATACAAGGTTTCAAAATTTTCTGAATGATAGTTTTTGAGTTAGAGTCAAGGATCCACACACACATACATACATACACACACACGTGCGCGCGCGCACACACTCATACACACACACACACACACACACACACACGCGCACGCACGCACCTACAGACACCATCGTGAAAATGTTAAAATTGTATTCTAGGGACCTTAAACCGTGCTTATTTACCAATACGATTTTTAGCACGATCCCTATACATCCCCTACCAAGGGTAGCGGGAGGTAATAATAGTTATTTATTATATGAGTGTGGAATGTATCATATTAGTCACGAAAGAAAAAGTTTAGCCACGTAGCGCGCACGGCGAGTGGCTAATTTTCTTTAGTGACTAATATACATTCCACACGAGTGTAATACGTTTTATCCAACACTATTTTAAAAACTTCGTAAATCATTTTTATGTTTTCATTCATCGTTTGACACTGACAAGTCAATTGATGTAGTATTTTAAGTTACAAAGCAGCCATTGAATGGTTGTTATGATTTTTTTATATTGTTATTGAAAAAAAATTGCTGTAATAATTATTTACTGTCATTGGGAATTATTTGAAAGAAAAATACATACACGAGGACACGAGGTTAACATTAGTTATTTCAAATAACCATAGTAACAGGAATATTATCAGTCAGTGTTGAATAAAATCAATTATTTCAAATAGAACAAAAAAAAATAACTAAAAATTCAGGTCTGCTGTTTTAATTGTTTGTGAACAAGTACTTCGTTACCATAGCACTTTGTGGTACTGAATACTCAACTGGACCCGTAAACCAATTTTTACTTCCCGCTATCCTTGGTAAGGGAGCATATCAAGATTTGGTAAATGAGCAGATTTTAAGGTCCCTAGAATCCAATTTTATTTATGTTATAAAAATTGAAGATTATTAAATTTTCTACGTTAATACTTTTTCTGTATATTTTTTATTAAATTTATAAATTTATCTATAATTTATATCACGATACCTATGCTTTCTACAAACACAACACAACTAGATCTCAAATGTATGTAACTGACAGATAAATGCCACTGTCAAAGACTTAATAATTTCAAATTAATAATAGTAACGTTTTAAAAAGAAAAAAGTAAATAGAAAAATAGTTATATGGCAAGGAATTCAATACAGATTCCAGCATAAGTAAATATGTACGTATGTATTTATTAAATTAATAAAAATTAAATGGCGCGAGGTATTATGTTGGCCAAATGAGATTTTTCAATTTTTTTTATGAAATTTTTTACAAAGCTATTGCCTAAATTCGGGTATACTCTTAAGTATCATTCACAACAAAAAAATTTACGTAGCGGAATTAGTGGCAGTGGTAGTGGCCTGGGTAAAAGATTGAATGCGTTATAGCAAATGTATTCGTTCACATCCAAAAATTAAGAAAATTAGTAGTAGCGCAGTGGCAACGGCAGCGGTAGGAGTTTGCAAATTCCAAACTTCTACGTTGCCACTACCGCTACCGCTTAATTTTTTTGACGGTTTTGACATTTATTGACATCTGATTTCTGATTTCATCAAACAAAATGAGCCAAAGATCATTTTATGGTGTGCTTCAGATGTTGCGCTATATAAACAAACAGACTTATTAATAAACTTTGCACAATTAAAAGTGAACACGTAACTTTCCATTTTCGCTTATTTCAAAGGCAACTTGCGCCCACGCATTTTCTTTTTTAAAAAAATTAAATTCCCTTAATCTCTTCGCTTATCTCACATAATGGAGAGCTTGTGGATAAGTGTAATTAATAAGTCATCATCTATGTCAGTTGCTTTTTGCGCAAAAATAAAATGACAGCTATAACTGTCAACCTTGCACCCTAGTAATTTATAATAAAAAAATTCCTAGAAACTATAATTTCAATCATTTTTCACTGTGCACGGAAATAATTTTTACTCTAAATTTCTTACGCTACCGATGCCACTAATTCTTACACTAACGTTAATTTTTTTATTCTGAATGGGCCTTTAGAGTGTAGCATATACAAACAAAAAATGACAAATATATTTGAAAATACATTCATAATAATATTTCTTTATACACTTAAACTGTTCCTATCTTTCTACATGCGTGATCGTTTCTTACATATCTGTTACCTACCTATGAAAGTTATTTTTATCGTCTCTCCACTTGTATGACTCGAATTCCGATACGGTCGTAGAAATTGGAAATCAGAACACGGTGGAGTGACGTGCATCTGACGGCATTCATAACGGTTACCAGGGCAACAGCAGAGTAAATAAACCAACGTCAAGTAGGCGTGCTATTGACAGCTGCCCCACAACTAAAATTTTTGTTTCCAAATAGGAACAAGTGAAAATAAGAATGATGTATTGTGTTTGCCCAATAGAGAAAAGGAGATTGCTTTTTGTTTTTTATAAGTACATATATAGAAAAGAAACAAAAGAATGACTTGGCACATAATAAAACAGAATTTAGCCTTGATTTCAGTGTTTTGGTAAAAGGGTATTTAATTAATTTTTGATTTTTTTGTTATAAAAGAAATAATCATATTTTTTGAATATTCATCAAATGGCCCATTTTGCTAAATTTTGTTGTAGAAAATATAAATCCATGAATTAAAATACAATTCGAAAATGTAGATTCGAGTCCTTAATTCGTCACAACTTTTATACAGGGTGTTTCTCCCTATTATTTTATTTATTATTATAAATAGAAAAAAATCATTCAAATAAAAGTTATAGTAGAGGAAGGGGAATATTCACTTATGGAAGAAAATTTTTTTAACTAGTGGTTCTGTAACTATAACAAAGTTATATTTTTTTAAATGGGATATATATAGGCTGTTTCCTTTAAAACAACCAGCGCTTTTTTGGGTGAACTAACAACTTTAGAGAAAAATGTTTTATACCAAAAATGATCAAGAATAAGGGGATTATGTATCAATAGCAACAAATCGAATATTTAACCAGTGGTTCTCAAACTGTAGAACAAAATTATATTTTTTTAGCCCTTTAAATAGAATATTATTTTCTGATTTCAACGATATAAATATAGCATAGGGTTGTATAACAATTACTTCGAAACAAGTGGTATTAAAAACTAGTAATGTAATAAAAAATGGGTTTACTACTAGCGTAACTAGGCAACAGACGTACCTGTGTATTGCATAGCCAATTGTAATTATAGCCGCGTTCCTTCGGGCTGTGACTCGTGATCTAAATGATAAAAGTGATAATAATTAAAAAGTATAATGTTTTTACGTTTCCTATTCGTTATCCCCACTTTCTCATTTTGTGATCACTAGACAACATTCCCCCTTCCCTTCAGAATCAACCTTTTTGAGTGATTCACATGGATTCATTTAAGAACAAATTGAAAATATACTATTTCGAGCGTAGAAATTTACAAATGTGGGGTTTGTGGCATCAAGGGAAATAAGATTTTTCTACAAAAGCGTGTAATGAACCACAAAGATTTGTTTGAAATAAACATACTTCATATTCTTTACCAAGAACATTATTTTTTACTTCAATATAACCCATTTTTAATTCTGAATATAACACTAGACAGTTGATTATTTATAAAATAAAGCAGGATAGTTTGTATTAGTCTGCATATGACATTGACATTTGACACATGATTGTGTTGTTTTCTTGCTATAATTTTTAAATCCTGTTTCAAAAGGATCACGATAAATTAATCAGGATTCACAAAATCACAATCACAACCCGAAGGAACACGGCTATTATAACATTATTTTTAATACCATTTTTCTCGAAATAATTGTTATACAACCCTATACCATACTTATATCGTTGAAATCAGAAAAAAAATCTCTATCTAATGGGCTAAAAAATTATAAAGGATACCATTTAATTTCGGTTTGTTATTATTAATAAATTAGCCCCTTATTCTTGATCATTTCTTGTATATAACATTTTTTTCTAAAGTCATTATTTCGCTCAAAAAAGCGCTGGTTGTTTTAAAGGAAACATATTACAGCAGAAAAATTAATTGGTGCAATAATTTTGAATAGGAGTTTATTTAATGTTGTTGGTTACAATAGTAGTCAAATATAGTCGCACGGATTAAAAACGCTAAGGATACTAATATGAATTGGCATATGAAACAAGAACAGTTTTTGCCTCATATCATCATTTGTTTTATTAAAATATATGCCAAATTTGAACTATTGTTTTCAATAAAATTTAATTAAAAATGCTGATTTATTTTCAAATATATTTGATATTTGAATTTTTCACTTGAAAATAATATGAAAATATTAATATACCATATTTTTTAATTAATTTACAAATTAAAATGAATTCGTTGCTGTGGCAACCGCTATGAATGGCATTAATAAATTTTCATGAACAAATGTATGTATAATAATTCTTTTATTATGAGCTGTATATAATTAAAATATGAAATATGAAAAATTTCAAACATTTATATTAATTTCAGACAGAGTTTATAAAAAGTAGAAAATAATAACTTATTGTACATCACAAAAGTGTTCACTCATGACCGAAAAAAAAATGTATCACAGGTCTGTAATAAAATTTTTACTAAAATTCTCCCAATACAGACCTGTTCCATCTTCATCTTATCGTCCACTGCCTTTAACGTAACCGGAAATAAAGATTTCAACCGGTAAGTCAACCGGAAGCACCGATAATGTCAGAAAGAATTAAAAATGGCGGTAACATGAATTATGTATTATGGAATATGTACAAATAATAATAAATACATGTATGTCCCAATGTATATAAGATAGAATTTTTGGTCATATGTCATAGTTAATGATTTTGAACTATGTAATGATATATTACATTTTAGATATTATATATTTTAACGCATAAAATGTTTTTATAAAAATGTATGTATAAAGTTGATAAATTATAATAAATATATGTATTTATTTGAATTTTAAAAGCACATTTTCTATGTTTAGTTTTCAGATAAATTACCTAGTTACATCAAAGGTAAGTGTTGTCATTAATTATTTTTCTATGATATACCTCTATGTTTTCAATTTCAGAAAAAGTAAGTTCAATATCAGAAAAGTAAATTCAATACAGAAAATAGTTATTTCATAAGAGTCAGGAAAATAGTACATTACTGAAGAGGATCAATATTGACATACGATGCACTTACAAGTAGTGCCGAGTATTAATTTTTTCTAAAATCTTTGATTATAATAAAAATTAATTTTAAATATAATAATGAAACCAGATTTTCTATAAGTATCTAGTAGTAAGCTTCTCTCATTTCTAAGGCAACAGAAAAAATTTAGTAAATAATAGAAAACCAATAAATTACTATAGGGTGCGAGCAGACACGTGACTCGGGCGTCCTTGACGTACTTAAAATTACGGATCGACCGATATCGGTATCGGTATATCGGCCATATCGGTCTTCTCGGCCGATATCGGTATCGGTCGATATGTAAACCACGATATCGGCCTATATCAGTATCGGTTTAAAAAAATATAAATTGCTTAATATTTCAGTTGCTAAGGATTTTTTAAAGGAAATTAAAACAGAAATACTAAATAAAAAACAAATCAAGTTTTTTCTTATTCAAAATTTAGCAATAAGTCATTAAAAATGTGGAAGTAAAGTTACACACTAAGTTAAACAAATTAATATTTAAAGTTAAGTTTTGGCAAGTTGTAATGTAACAAAATTAAGCTTTCTGCTCTTTCCGGAGTTAGACGATTTCTTGCGCTTTCATAAACATTTCTAGCTGCAGAAAATAGCTGCTCACTAGCAACACTACTTGGCGGTGGTGCTAAATATATTATTGCAACTTTGTACATTAATGGAAAAATGTCTTTTTTGCATTTGCTCTGCATTTTTTTGTGATTTATTTATGGTTAATGCGTGTAACGGTAACAGTATATCATTATAAATCACTTTTACCTCATTTATACAACAAAAAATTTACGACAAAATTTTATGGCCGATATATCGGTATCGGCCGATATCGGACATGAGTATATCGGTATCGGCCGATATCGGTATCGGCCACAAAAAATTATATCGGTCGATCCCTACTTAAAATCAACTGATTTGTGTGCGCATGTCATTTTGATAAGAACAGTCACTTTGACAAGACAAATGTTTTGACTTATTTTAATTTTAAACTATTGAGAAGTTATTATTTTTAATTTCATGTGTTTTACGGCCTGAAAATTGTACATTAATAACATTTTAGCAGTTCAAAACATTGGTCTTGTCAAAGTGACATTGTTCTTGTCAAAACGACATGCGCACACAAATCAGCTGATCCCAAGTACGTCAAGGGCGACCGAGTCACGTGTCTGCTCGAGCCCTATAGGCGGTGTGCACAAAAGTAGTCAGCGCCGACAGCGGACAAAAATGACAAAATGGTTACTCATTGAAACATAGCAAGGTTATGTTTTATGTCAGAATAATTTTGCAATTTCTATTTTATAAAATATTTGCAATGAATGCGAATGATAGGACGTCAAATATGTGATGCAGTGGGGGATGTAATACTTCTTACAATATTACCGATTGAAGTATCAAAATTTATAAATTTCGTAGAACATTGCATGAAGAATAGATGCTCAAGAACATGTAAAATTATTTTAGTTATACATATTTTATATTTTCTCATTGAAAAGTATACTTATCGTATGAATAAAATTCCAACAATGGTGGAATTATATAAAAATGTGTATCTTAAGTTAATATTTGAACAAAATATAATACAAGAAGCAGAAAATTGTCTCAAAATTGTATAATATTTGCAGTTGCATTAAATAGAAGTCTATTTTTGACATAATTCGTCCATTTATTATAGATTTTGTACATGTAATGTAAATGTTAAAGGTAGAAATTCACATGGTTCGTATTTTTCGTGTATTTTCTTTTTCGAACTTGTGCAACTGATTCCACTTAGAGCCTGGTATATTTTCAATGAAGAATCTTCTTCATTTATTGCGAATATAAAAGAAAGATGCTAACATCATCCATTGACATCATGATATGTAGAAACTTTCTTCTTTGCAATCATTCAAGTTTTCCAACTTTTTAATCTCAATTTCCTTGTATTGTGCATCTTGTAACATTTAACTAATATTATAAATTATAATATAAATTTAAATATGATAAAATGGTTTACAGAAATCACACATATTATGAGAAAAATTATATTTTCTGCCACAGTACCTTCGCTGGTATTTTGACTTTTTTGAATTAGTCATATCACATATATACCATTTTAAATATTTTCTTTATTCATTTCAATATACTATGATGTGTAGTTTTCAAATACAATAGCAATAACTCAAAATAAAATTGTAAATTGTATCACTCTCAAAATGTCAAAATTGATTCGGTAATCAAAAATGCCAATGTAGCCGTTAGAGGCGCTGATTCTCAAAATGTTCACATCGCCTATTTAAATTGACAGATGACAGTTACCTATGTGTCGGGAACATTTATAACCTTTTACGCTGAAACATCTGGCGGATGCCAATTTCGTAAACACGGATATTTTTGATGAGTTGACCCAACCTTCTATATTTACACACCGTGGACTAAGTAAATACATTTTCGTCCCCATTCGCCGTTAGGAGGTATATTTAATTTTAGTTGAATCAAATGGAAAACGTAGCGTGGTTCCTGATGATTGGAAAAAAGCTGTTATTTGTCCATTATTCAAAAGCAAAGGCAGTTCAAGTGAATGTACGAATTTTCGAGCGATAAGTTTGTTGAGTGTAGTCGGGAAACTTTTTGGTAAGGTTTTAATTCATAAGGTGCGAACCTTAACAATTTCAAAAATTAGTGACGTTCAGGGTGGCTTTTTGCCTGAGAGGGGATGTGTCGATCAATTGTTTGCTCTTCGTACGATTGTTGAGAAGTCACTTGAGAAGAACAAGAAGGTGTTCTGTGGCTTTCTTGATCTAAAAAAGGCGTATGATAGTGTTCTTCGAGACACTTTGTGGGATGTACTCAGGGAGTACGGCGTGAATGGAAACTTGAAAGGAGCGATTTGTGCATTGTATGAGGGTAGTGAGGCTGCTGTAAGAATAGATGGTAGGTTGAGTGATGGGTTTCGTATAAATGTTGATGTGAAACAGGGCTGTGGTATGTCTCCGTGGTTGTTTAACTTGTATATGGATGTGTTGTTGCGGAGAGCATTGAGTGAAATGGATGGAGTACAAATTGGTGAAAGTATTGTGCTTGCGTGAGCGTATGCAGATGTTGTAGTTGATTTAGATGAAAATGAAGAGCAACTCAGAAGAATGATAGAGAGAATACATGTAGTTGGAAGAAGTATGAATCTGAAGTTGAATGTTGATAAATCCAAGGTGTTGGTAAATTTGTGACTGTGTGCAATGTGTTGGTGGATGGAGTGAAACTGGAGCAAGTGAATGAGTTTGTATATTTGGGTAGCATGATGTCAAGGGATGGTCGAATTGATAGAGAAATTGAAAGGAGAGTGAGTGCGGGGTGTAAGGTAATGGGTGCTCTGGATACATTTGCTCGTAACGTAAACATATCTAGAGAAGCTAGTTTAAGTGTGTATAATGGAGTGCAAGTGCCTGCTTTGATTTATGGAAGCGAATGTTGGACATGGACGGGAAAGCATAAAAAGAGAGTGACTGCCGTGGAAATGAGGTATTTACGTGGAGTATGTGGATATGTAAGACGGGATCGCGTGAGGAATAATTTGGTGTATGAAGAATGTATGGTTAGGAAGAATGTTGTTAAGAGAGTAGGAATGAGCCAGTTGAGATGGTTTGGTCATGTGGAGAGAATGAAGAGTGAACGGCTTGTATAGCGTATATATCTTGGTGAAATTGAGGGTGTTTGATTGTGTGGCCGTCCAGTGTGTGAGTGGATGGATGTGATTGATAAGGTACTAAAAGAGAGAAAGTTTCCGAGTGGGAAGAGAAGAAGAGCGTGTATGAATGCGATTATGAATGTGGCCGAGGCGAAAGAAGTGTGCTTAGATAGGAATGTGTGGCGAAGGATGATTGTTTCGTAACTATTATTGTGGTCCGGTTGCGGAATTTCGCTGCCGAAAATCGGTCACATTAATATGTTAAGAGTGAGGAATATATGTTGTACCTATGATGTCAGGTTAGTACGAATGTTGTTGAAGAGAGACTGATTATTTTTTGGATGATATTATTGTTATTCTTTCGGGTTTGTGCTAACCCACTAAGTGAGAAATGCGTGATTTCATGTATGTATGTATGTATGGATTATGACGTCAAGTCAAAAAAGATCAGTTTTTATAAAATCTAACTCTGAATCTTTGAGGCAATTTCACAGACTTACATAAAGCAATTTGTAGTAAGAATATTACGAGATAACTTTGTAGTTTCATAGTCTCATAAATAACTCCTAATTTATTTACTTCGAATTATAGAAAATTTTGTATTTGAAACAACAAAACAATATCTCTATAAAATTTTCCCTGTGGAGCCCTACTAATTGCAGAACGGTCGACACCAGCGCCACAACGTTAGGAGTGAGTGTTTGGGAACTAGTACGATGTGGCCTTGCCGCTAATGTCCTAATTTTCTTTTGTTTTTGCGCCGCAATCCCACCTAGTCGCTGTTTTGCGGATTGGGCGAACCAGTTCCACGACTTAACTAAACTTTACCGATTTTGTCAGCGGTTGAAGCGATGAAGGGATGTAAGGGGTTGTAAAAGAATTTTAGGATTGTTAGAAAATCGTATCTCGCTCAAATTCTATGAAAATTTTACCTGAATGTAGGTGCATATGAGTTTTGTAGGGCTTGACTCAAAAATAGATAGTTACATAAAGTACAACCAACAATGTATTGTCATGTGTTTCGCTTACTGATCGTTTCCAGCCATGGAACCGAACATGCATACATTAATATGACTGAAACTACATAATAATAAGTTCAAACATATTGCTAAAACTATTAATTACACTTTAACCTTAAAATTAATTTTAATAAAAACTAAATACGTATTTCGAGAACTATGTTCTCATCATCAGTAGTAGGGGAGACCGGTGTCAATTGTAACAGGTGTCAAATGTAACAAGGGTAGGTAACACGGCCATCTTTTCGAAGTAGATTAAAACGCGCTTGCAGAATGAAGCAGAAAGAGTCATAGCTCTTTGATATTTAGTGTAAGTACATACGCGCAAATACGGCGTCTGTTTCTGACGAATGTCTATAAATCGACAAAAAAGTAAATGCAGGTAGTGACACACATTGTTTCTAAAACACTATAAGTCCTCTGTTCGGAAATATTTCAAGTTAAGGATCAGTTTGTGAGATAGCTGCTTTTATTTTTCATTAAAAACATTTCGAATAATTACCTAATAAATACAAAAAAGCAAATAATATCTTTATAAGTGAAGCGGTGTCAGTTGTAACACATGCAACGGTGTCGATTGTAACGGGTTTAATAATTAAGTACAGTATTGATCATGATAAGAATGCAAGAAGAACATGGAGACTGTCATAAATTAATTACTGAAATATATCCAATAATGCCAAGCTAATGACAGTTTCACGGCGCACAGAGGTGTCTTGTTGAGTACTGCTCTACCGATATTTTAATCTTGTTTTTGAAGCATTTACATGGATGTCTGTACATATCAAAACTAATTTTCAGATAATTTAATCTTACATTTATGAATGACTTACTTAAACCTAAACAAAAACCATAAACCTAATTTTCATTTGTAAATGCACATTTGTGGAAAGGATTACTTTAAAATTATGTACCTATTTTTAAAACATTCAAGTATATTTGACAACCGTCAACAATGGTCACTATAATTAAACTTGTAAACAACCAGATTTTAATGTCAAATAAAATTTGTTTCAAAATATCATAGCCTGCTAGATAGGCTCAGCGGAAAGAAAACTGCCTCCTACCTATAAGTATATTTAATGTCTCGTATTAAATTTAATACAAACCTTCTGCAACCTGTAAATTTTGTATAACAACGTAGATAAGTATACATTATGTAGATAGAGTATGTCACGTTTTCTATCCAGATACTCATCTTTGTGACGTACTTATACCCCTCGCTTCTCCTGTATGGGGTACGAGTACGTGCTTCAGATATAATACTCTGTATCAATGTACCACACACGTAACTTTACCACAATCACACGCATATATTGCAAATATATATTTTATTCATTTCTGGACAAGATATTCTAATTTAGTGCGTTGGTTTTTATACAAATATTAACTGTTTTATTTTATAATTTATTTAACAAAAGTTTTGAGATAAAATTAGAACTAATAGTAATTGATACATTAACATAAGGAGTTTTATTAGTGTGAATGCTGATTATAAAATATAAATATGGTATATGGTATTTTTATTTCGTCAAATATCCAGTGTCCAGCATTGGCTTCGATTAGATCTGGTCACTTTAATATTGGACCTTATATGTACAGGATGTTCATTTAAGTTGTACACTATTGCTGACTCGAGAACTATAAGAGGTACGAGGTTGGTTAAATTAGCAAACAATTTTCTTTATTAGCCTATTTTAATGAGCGTTAAATTAATTTTTGTCATATATTGTTTATTTACTTATTAGACAGAGAATTTTATTCTGAATTCAGTGATATTATATTCTCATACCTTCACATAACGATTTTTTAAAGAAATATGCATATAAAGTTTTATAATAATATGATTAAAATCTGACTATAATGAGAGTACCACGAATGGAAAAAATCTGATGTGGCCAACACATAACCTCTCGCCAGATATTTTACCTGGTTGTACGCATAAAACAAAAAATATTTTTAAATACAAATACATATATTCATAGCTCACTACAAAATAATTCTCACATATATTTGCAAAATCTATGGGATATTTTAAAATAAATTATGTACAATATATACATTTTCTTTATATTCAATATCCTGAAATTTTCTTTTTCTGCTTTCCTTTTCTTTTTCTTTATATTTGTCATTTTTTCGCAAATTCCTTTTATATTCTTTTTTACATATATTCTTTTGCGTTGTTGACTTTTTTTATACATTCATAATCTTCATAATAATGTACAAATATTTTTGACAGAGGCATACAAATATTTTTGACAGTTTACATAATATTGATAATTATAAATGGCACATAAGATCGACATTAGGTTTCAAACGCATTACGTATATAAAGAAAAACGTGTATTACATATACCTATATTGAGAAACATACAATCTCCACAGTGGAGGTTTACAAAGTGAAAAGATTTTATTAGTTTTGGAATTTTTTTGTAGCTTTATTGTACCAACAAAACTTACCACCGAAACGTCCTAATATAATAAAAATTATCAAATGTGAAGAATATTTGATCCGCATAACCTACAACACAATCCTTTGAATGTTATAATTTTACTCGAAATAGGATATTTTTGCTTGAAATTTTCTGTATGCAATTTATATTCATATTTTCGCAAATTCCTTTTATATGTATATTTTTACGTATATTCTTTTGCATTGTTGAATTTTTTTTATTTTCATAATCTTCATAATGGTGCACAAATATTTTTGACAGCGGCAGGCGGCATACAAATATTTTTGACAGTGACATTTATGTGACAATTACAAACATTTGAATTTCTTGCCTTGTTGTAGTTTGATCTGAGATTTTTTACATCAAACTATTTTATATGCCTTTCTTTATCTCTAAATCTATAAAAGATATAATAATGAATTTATATTTATCGAATAAAGAATTTAACGTTCTTTAATATAAGTATTTACATAAATTTTCGATAAATAATATTTAGATGATTTTTTTCTTGTAACTACTACTTCCGGTTGTCCAATTGTTACCAAAACTGACTGGACTCTTCCCATTATTGCTAGATTGAGGAATACGTAGTTAAAAATGTCTTAAGTCTTATAGTATTTGAGATATAGTGAATCCAACATCCACACACACATCCACACACACATACGGACATCATCGTAAAAATGTTATAATCGGACTCTAGGGACCTTAAAACGTGCTTATTCATTAAAATCTGGATATGCGATTTTTAGCATGAATACAATACCTCTCTTAGCGAGAGGTAAAAATGAATACATGTTAATTTTTTTATATTAGAGTGCCCTGGCAGAAAGTAGTGAATATTTTCTTCTGTCAATAAATTATAAATGCCAACATGTTCACGTATTTCTTTCATGGCATTCTAATTATATGTAAGAAAAATAAAATGTATTCATTTTTTATCTCTCGCTAAGAGAGGTATTGAATTCATGCTAAAAATCGCATATCCAGATTTTGTTGAATAAGCACGTTTTGAGGTTCCTAGAATCCGATTATAACATTTTTACGATGATGTCTGTATGTGTGTGTGGATGTGTGGATGTTAGATCCACGATTTCTCAAATACTATAGGACTTAAGACATTTTTTATGTAAATACTTATCTATTAAAGAATGTTAAATTCTTTATTCGATAAATATAAATTCATTTTAATATCTTCTATAGATTTAGAGATAAAGAAATGCATATAAAATAATTTGGTGTAAAAATTCTCAAAACAAACTACTTCAATGCAAGAAATTCAAATGTTTGTAATTGACACATAAATGTCACTGTCAAAAATATGTGTATGCCACTGTCAAAAATATTTGTACATCATTATGAAGATTATGAAAATAAATAAAAAAGTCAACAACGCAAAAGAATGTACGTAAAAAATAATACAAAAGGAATTTGCGAAAAAATGACGAATATAAAGAACAAGAAAAGGAAAGTAGAAAAAAAAAATTCAGGATATTGAATATAAAGAAAATGTATGTATTGTACATAATTTATATTAAAATATGTTTTTGAGAGTAAAATTTTTCTCAAAACTTTCGTAACATTACGATATTAAAATTAGTAATTACGATATAACTTGTGCGGTCACATAATTTTTATGACTATAATATATTTTCATATATCCATTAATTTATTTACATTACTATATGTATGTATGAAATTGTATAAAATCGTGCATAATTCATTTTTTAATCAAATCAAATCACATTTCCAAGTTTATAAAATATTCATAATCATCGCATAGTTTTCTATTAAAAACTAAAATGAAAAGGCTGAAACTCGCAAATATTCAAATTAGCATTATTTCCATCTCCCTTACCGCAACAATTAAAAACAAAACACATTACCCTGGCAACTACCATAAATTACAAAACTCGACACGACTTTAAATATGAGCATAATTGCTTTAAATTTCAAATTTCGCATCAAACATCAAAGAATCAATTAAAACCATAAACGAACAAAGTGTAGCTTCCAAAATCGTTTCAGAGCAAGCGGTTTTCACCCTTTTCAAAGGGTAATATAAAGCTGAAAGTGAGTTAATGATTTTGGAGTATGCATAATAATAAACGCGCCATTATTGCAATGAATGTTGATGGACTGGAATTCGCAGCAGGATCAAAGGATCATAATGGCTATGGCAAAAACTATTTCGCGTTTATTAGCCCGTATGATACAAGTAATTGATTTTATTTCATTCTAGATTGCCGGCTAGATTAGTCTGGATTTTTAAAATAAAAAAATTAAATAGATACGCTTCGCTCAAATTATAGCGATTTTTGTTTAAAATACATTTTCATGAGTTGTGTCAAAGCTAGTCTGGAATTGCATGAACAACCTTCAACAGCTGGCCAACCACAACCACGTCACTTTGAATACGTGTCATTTGTCTAAATGTCATACGCCCAAACATCTAAATTTCATTGCGCCTAAAATTTACAGCGTCGGAATGATGCCCCAACACCAATTGTCACAGCGTCTAAATTAAAAAAAATCTGGTGTGGCCAACACAATACCTCCCGCCATTTATAGCCCGAGTCACAAAAAAGATTAAGCTTAAGATTTTCTCTTTTACTGTTTACTTCCTTGTACAAAGTAAAGGAAGTATTGTATTCGCGAAAAATTTCGGTTTCCAAATTTCAACGGAAATATCCATTTTGGCCATCCCTGAATCCATTCTGACTAATTTCGTCGTGACGTCTGTACGTACGTACGTACGTACGTATCTCGCATAACTCAAAAACGATAAGCCGTAGAAAGTTGAAATTTTGAATTTAGGACTTCTATAACATCTAGTTGTGCACCTCCTTTTTCGGTAATTACATAATTTCCAGAAATGATACTTTATTTGAAGCCTATAATAGATTTTAATGAAAAACTATATTAAAATATAATCCAAAACTTTTCAAATTTAGTATATAAGACTTTTATATCAATTGGAATAACATAGCAAAATTTGTTTAAAACAGGCTAACCGGAAGTGATATATTACCTGAAGTTGTTAACAGTTTTTCTTGAATAAAATGGTTTTATTTTGATTTTAGAAATAAATGCTTCACATAAGAGTTTTAGAGAATTAAATTCTGCGTCTAGCACATCAAGTATTATTAAATTAGCCCTTTGTATAAGCGAGATATGTAAATTTAAAACTTATATACTTTTTGGTTTTTGTAATGAAGCTTGCTATGGAGTAGGACAAAAAATAACAAAAAAATAAAAAATAGATGTTATGTCAAATTACGTCAAATACGTGCAATTTGATAATTGAGTTTATACTTCATATTAGTCTTGCGTACAAGGAAGTCGTGTGGTGTCCACATCAGATTTTTTCTTTTTAAAACGTTACTATTATTAAATTGAAATGATTAGTTCTTTGACAGTGACATTTATCTGTCAGTTATATACATTTGAATAACGGCGCAACCAAGGAGTTTTGTTTGTTTAAATTGTAGCCTCCGGGATTTAAATTATAGATAATCCTTAAAATATATAGAAAAAGTATTAACCCAAATCTGTAGAAAATTTAATAATCTCGAAAAAATAACATTTAACGGTATTTTCCGAAAAAAAAAACTATTTTGAGCTTCTTGTAAAGTGCCATTTCCGGTTATCCGATTTGCACCAAAATCTAATGGACTCTTTCCAATAAAGAAAAAGTTCGAAATACAAGATTTCAAAATTTTCTGAATGATAGTATTTGAGTTAGAATAAAGGATACACACACACATACATCATCATGAAAATGTTAAAATTAGGTTCTAGGGACCTTAAAACGTGGTCATTTACCAAAATCTCGATATGCAATTTTTAGCACGATCACTATACCTCCCTTACCAAGGGTAGCGGGAGGTAAAAATGCGAGAATACCCTATTGTGCAACTAACTCGAAATGTCACTAACAATTACATTTGTTTCAATAATAGCCCACTTCATTTTAAGCTGATTATAAAATTATCAACGCATAATAGAATATCGCTATTCACTTGTTTTTCGATATAAATGTTTTATGCTGGATTTATACAGCGTAAGCCGTAACGTAACGTACCGTGCCGTAACGTAAAGAATAAATCAATGCATACCTATGTGATAATTTATACAGACGTAAGCCGTAACGTGACGTATCGTGCCGTAACGTGTCAAAAACCCAAAGATCGCGAACTTCTATCTTTCTACGTTACGGCACGTTACGGTACGTTGCGAAATTATGAAAATTATTGCTTATCTGCGCTATAGTCTGTTTTTGTGTGGCTAATTATGTCAAAGTTGGAATTAATAAATTAAATGGATATAAATATAAAAAATACTACATTACGAATAGTCTGTCTTGTGTGACTTTGACTGACATAAGTGACATGTGTCATGTGTCAAAGTTTGGATTAATATATTAAATGGAAATATATATGAAATATAGTGCATTGCGAATAAACTAACGAACCTGATAAATACAAATCTGATGTACACTACATTTGTTTCGACAGAGCATTAGTATACTTTTTACCAAAATGTACCGTAAAAGTTCTGTATAAAATAGCCTAGAAAAATCACGCATTACGATACGTCACAGTACGCCACGGCACGGTACGTTACGTTACGGCTTACGCTGTATAAATCCAGCATTAAATTTGTAGGAATACTTTTCAACCCCATGTCAAGGGATATAAATTTAAAATCGATATCTCAATGTACTCTAGAGTTATGGAGTTTCACACAGGATTAGATTTTTAATAGCCACCCAGTATATTTTTGCATGCTTGTAAACCTTGATGAAGATGTAAGTGAATGATGAAACATCAGTCTTTATAACAATAAATGCTGTATAACAGAAATTTCGAGAAATAGTTAGCAAATAAATAACTGTGTCTTTAACAGGTATTCAATTTCAATTTAATATGTAATGTGGAGGTATATATTTTGAGTAGGATGTAGGATCAATAGATATCCTTGCGTTCTCCTTGTCTCTGTTATTTATAGATAACCGGTAGATATTTCACACGGAGCGTTTGACAGGAATTTATAACCGTATATCATTTAACAAGTCGCCAGCCTCAGTCGCCGTCATTGTATTTTGTTACTCGTTGCCATGACGACGGCAAAATAAATGGACCGCACTTGACTCTGACATATAGCGCAATATTACAATTGCTAACTCACGCACACATACAAGTAGGTACGTATGGCATACGACTATGAAAAGATTCATCAACAGATGAAATGCGTAATTAGTTGCGATTTATTTCACAGAAAAATGAAATAGATATCAACAAGAATTTTGCGGAGTGGATGAAAATATTAATAATTGGTGTTTTCCATTAACAAAAATTGGTTAAACTATATTTTAATTATTGTGTTAATGAATACATGTTACAAATTAATAGGGTATGTAAGGGATGCAAAATAGACTAAATTTTACTAATAAACGCATATCTGGAAACGCACCGAATTCGAACTACAGGCTCAAGAAAAGAATAATTATCTGCCTTAATTTTAGTTGGCTATGATCTATCACGTCAGTTATTAATTGTGTTTATTTTAATTTTTCCCTTCGACCACCTTTAGAATAGAATAGAATCTTTTGCAAGGAACTTTCTGTATGACATTTATTCGCAATCGAAATTAACGATAGAGGCGCTGATTTTCGAAACAAGATGGCCGCCGTACGATGGGATTGACATAAGACAGTTTACATTATTCACTGAGTTTCGTTGACTGTATATACAAACCAAGTTTAAAAACTTATTTATATGAAAGCGATAAGTTTAAATATTTAATTATTAATTACTACACTACTCACTCAGTTGTCTCTTATTCAATATGGCGCTTGTACGATTGCTTTCCGTAGTACTGATGTGCGCCACTAGGGGGAAAATTTTATCTACGATTGCGAATACAAAATACATAGAACTGACGGAAGGTAATGTGCTGGCCACATCAGACTTTTTAAAAAACAGTATGCTTTTATAATACGCCTGCAATTCAATGCTAAAAGTTACAATAAACAAAATTACAACTGGAAGTGTTGGGACATAGCCAACTAAAATTAAGGTAGGTAGATAATGAGGTCATGCAAAAAAATATTTTTTTGTGTTTTTTTGTTTAAATCGAACAAGCATAGTCTAATTTATCATTCTATATAACTAATTTATTTTTTATTTACATTTTTTGTTGTATAAAATCGTTTTAAAGTGTGACATTTTTAAAAAATTGCAAAAACCAGCTATGTTGTGACGTTAGACGTTCATTCTGCAAGTTATTATATCGACACAGAATTTCTAAAAGAAAAAAAATCTGATATGGCCAGCACATTACCTTCCGTCAGTTCTATGTATTTTATACAAATTCCATACAGACAGTTTCTTGCGAAAGATTCTGTATTTCCAGTACATTACCTTCCCTCAGTTCTATGTATTTTGTACAAATTCCATACAGAAAGTTTCTTAGAATTAATTGTATATTTGCAGTAAAATTATAACACAAACATGTCAATCGCACTTGACATTGACATCTGTCTATCAGAATTTTTACCTTCCGTCATACCTTTAGGTAAGGAAGGTATTGTTTTTGGTCAAAAAATTCGACGGTGAGTTTTTAATGAATAAGCGTTTAGAGTTCCTAGAATACGATTTTACAGTGGCGTAACTAACGGGCCCGCATTGCGGGCGGGCCCCCGGCTCTAAAGGGGCCCCAATTTACATGATTTATAATTTTGTTACTACTGCGAAATTTTGAATTTAAACATTTTTTTGTAGCAACATACAAATTTATTTAGTTTTTTTATTTTTTAAATTTCAATTTCCAAAAATAATATTGGCTAAGGGGCCCCTTATCCGCTATTTAAAATCAAGTTCTTTATTTTCCATCACATTTCGGCCGGTAGAATTTCGATTTCTTGGCAAATATTTTCCTGCAACTGATCCAGAGTTTTCCTTAAAATAACCCCATAAAAAGAAGTTTGGGGCTGTTAAATCAAGACACTTGGCGGCCAATGTGTATTACCAAAACTTGGGATTCAATAACGATAAGAGAATGATTTTCGCAAAATTGCTATTATTTAGACTGCATGATACTGATCCACCTTACTAACACCATATTTTATCGCATCCAAGTTCATTCATTTGGGATACCAAAAACGTTGAATCAATTCCCTGTAACTTTCATTTACAAAAAAAAATTTCATAGTAAATGCCACAACATACAATGACTTTGGTGGGATGTAAAAGTGCATAATCTTAGATTTTCAGGCCTCCAATATTGGTTATTTTATTTCTTAACATGTCAACTCAGATGAAAGTGAGCCTAGTCACAATTTCCCCAAGTTCTTGTGGTATGCAGTTCTTCATAATAAACGCTACAATTCAAAACCGGCCCCAAAAACCAGATCTATTAAATAATTTAAACGTTAACTTTCATTCGCTAATCATACTATACAGCTATGGCATATTGGTCTTTAACATGGTTAAACAGGATTCCCTTGTGCAAAAGTAGCCTATTTATTTTAAACAATAATGCTTTAAATAAATGTTTTAGAGAATTAAATCCTGCATCTAATTCTATTACCATATTTTATTTTGCACGTTTCATAACGAAGCAAATTGAATTCCAAATTTTTAATAGTTAGTAACAAATGTGTAAAGTAGTACTTTTTTGGTCGAGTGCGATGAATTGTAGCACGAGACAAAAAATACTATTTTACACACGTGTTTCATACAACATTTTTCCTACAACCGAAATGGTATTGATGTTTCTCATAATACAGAGTGTAGCTTCAAATACTGTTAGTACTCTTTCTCATAACACTGTACAAAATGTAACTTAAACACTTGGAAGACTCTCAAACAGACGATGATTAGCCTTTGTACAAATTGTACATTTAATATTAATATTAAAAATTAAGGTTAGAACACATGTCAAAAAAATGTTAATGTTCTTAAAAATTAGATTAGTACTCAATCAGTTAAAAAAATATTAGATTTGTTTCATTTACAGTGTATATTCATATTTCTTAATACATTTTATTACTTTCATTATTATTTACTACCTAATTATATACTTGGCAGGTAAATTAACCAAATTTTAATGTTGCCTAGCAACGCTTATTTACTTTTCACGCACTAGTGCTTGAAAAGTGACACTTTACACACTGTAATGAGTGCGTGAAAAGTACTTTTCACGCACGGTTGTGACGAAGGCAGTGCGGTACACATTTCTCTATTTTGTGTAATGATTTTTAAAGTTTGTTGCAACTATTCAACATTAATCTTAACCAAGTCCATCTTTTATGTTTGCAATGCATTCTTCCTCCTTGCATCTTATTTAGTTTAGAAATAAAATTTCATTTCCCGTTTCATATATGCTGCAATATGAGACAAATAGCGAAACTTTCAAAAACTTCTTCAACATTAACTTAATCTACGTCTGGAATAAAAAAGGAAATGCCGGGAAAACTTATAAAATTCCCAACTTTCATCATTCTACATTCCGCAAACAATTACGCGAAAATAAAAACAGTTGAGAGCGTAGCTAGGCAACAAAGGGAAGCGGTGAATCTGTGTACAAATGTCGGATTATTATGTGCAATGAATTATTCATATGATGGAACCGCGGCCGCGAGTTTAGATTCGTCAGCAAAGTACAAAGCTTGTGCATGCTAGCATGCTACACTTAAAATGTGGACGTCATTAAATTTTTCACGAATTACAAACGAGAATATGATACCGAAATTGTCATTTAGCCTGGATTCGGGGTATAAATTGCCGGTTTAATGTATACAGGATGCCGCAGAATAACCCCCCCCCCCTTAGTTCTGAATGTAAATTAAATAAATATTCGAGTTAACATGTTAACAAGTTTTATCTAAGGTGGTTTTGAAAATATCGGCCAAGTGGTGTCCGTCATTGTCCAAACACTGTTGCAAACGACTTATGAAGTTTCTCATATATCTTTTAAGCATTTCTTGGAGTATACGGCGGATTTCTGTGCGGATTGTCTCATTTATAGTATATTCCGTAACTTACCACGATCGTGGTTATGGTTCAAGTGGTCAGGTTATGGTCACTGAAAAGTAGTTGTGATTCGGAACATCTTGGTTAAGTTGTGTCGGTAAAGCAGGAAACCACCGCGTCATTAGAAATAAGTGACAACATAACTTTTGTCTATTCTTATACTAACGTAAATATTATACATATCAGTATATAGTATATAGTAATTATATGTTTATACAATATTATTTATTATATTATAAGAAATAAGAATATGACCACAACAACCACAAAAAATTTGTGGTCGTCGTCACGAAAAAGTAACCAAAACTTTTAGGAACCACATTCCGAAATTGAACCGCGATCCTGAAATTATGTTTTGGTAACATTACGGAACGCATAAGCAGAACCTTGGTCACCGCGGTTAAGTTATGGAATATACTATTAGTGTTTACAGGTTCCTCGGCTCAGAAAGAAGTCGCGTGGTGTTAAATCCGGCAAGCGCGCGGGCCAAAGTATATCGCCTCTCAGGAAAACAAGCGCCCGGAACATATTCTCGAAACCAGACATTCTCCAGGCTCACACACCGTCAGAATTGATGGTAACTGCCAAATTTCCGTTCGGCGAGGTCTTCAGGTGTTCGAGCAGTCCCCAGGATTGTGCCTGTAACATATGCTACGCAAAATACGTCATTGTCTACGCGCATGTAGACTATTTTTTTAGTGAAGAAAGTTGGTATTTTACGTTGTAACCAATAGATAACATTAGTTTTTGAGTTGGGAATCACCAATTTTGTTGGTTGCTAATACATTTTTAACTACGGATTCCTCAATCTAACAATAATGGGAAGAGTTGATTAAGTTTTGGTAACAATTGGACAGCCGAAAGTAGTAGTTACAAGAAAAAAAAAACATCTAAATATTATTTATCGAAAATTTATGTAAATACTTATATTAAAGAACGTTAAATTTTTTATTCGATACATATAAATTGATTATTATATCTTCTATAGATTTAGAGATAAAGAAATGCATATAAAATAATTTGATGTAAAAAATCTCAGATCAAACTACTACAAGGCAAGAAATTCAAATGTTTGTAATTGACACATAAATGTCACTGTTAAAAATATTTGTATGCTACTGTGAAAAATATTTGTACATTATTATGAAAATTATGAAAATAAAAAAAATCAACAACGCAAAAGAATATACGTAAAAAAAGAACATAAAAGGAAAAAATGACGAATATAAAGAAAAGAAAAGGAAAGTAGAAAAAGAAAATTTCAGGATATTGAATATAAAGAAAATGTAGGTATTGTACATAATTTATATTAAAATATCCCATAGATTTTGCAAATATATGTGAGAATTATTTTGTAGTGAGACATGAATATATGTATTTGTATTTAAAAATATTTTTCGTTTTATGCGTACAACCAGGTAAAAATCTGGCGAGAGGTTATCTGCTGGCCACATCAGATTTTTACTTTTGTTTTCAAAATATATCTAACTTTACGACTTCAACGAGGCATGTGAACTTGTCGGTCATAAACGACATAAAATAACGATAAGTAACGATACGTAACGATAAATAAATTAGTAGAATAGGGTTTTGGCAAAAATCGTTATTATAACTACACATGTCGCCTGGTAACGACGCGTAACGATACATATTTTTTTAGTAGGATAGGTCTGTATGTCTGCCGCAGCCCAGTATTTAAAATATATCAATTTAAAACATAAATGCTTTAGGAGTATTAAATATTTAATTCATTAGCATCTTTCATTAAACATTTTGGTAATAAATTCGTTATCAGATCCTACATTGGAAATGGAAACGAAGAAAATTAATTAAGAAATTAAAATGTTAATTACAATTTAATTATGTAGTCATTAAAGTGTGCTGCTCTCGTAGTTCTTTTCTTTTCGCGGATGGCATCAGATAAGCCAAGCGGACTGGGAATTTGCGCAAGGCGATGTTTAAATACTTTTCAGCAGCTCCTGAAGGGTTAGATTTCCCTCCTCCCCCTTAAGCCTGCCCCGGCCGATCGTATCAATCAGTGTCAACGAATCCTCTAACGGCCAATCACAACTCGCGATGTTTTTCATTTGTTTTTGTCGGCGATTTTTATGGGAATTGTTACCGGTGAGAAATGTGTTAGATTTGTTTTGTTTTTAAATAATTAAATCTTCGCGAATTTCACACCAATGACAAGGGAGGAAATCAGTTGTTTTTTATTGTTTTAAGAAGAGATAAATAAAAATAAATATAAAATATATCATCACGGCTTATTACCCATTGCTGGGTGTGCCAATCTGCTTTGTACACAGATATCGGTAATGATGAAATATTTGCACCGTGCGGGCGCTTACCAGGCGTCACCTTACGGGCACTCATTGCTGGCGTGGAGAGTGCACCACAGGGGTCAATTTTGTGCCATTTAAAATTGGAAATATTTGGCGTCGGTCGGGATCGAACCCGGTTCCCCAGATTCGCGACCTGACACTCAGGCACGCGGCCACGAGACCCCATTTTAAGAAGAGATAACAATAATTATATTGTAAAGCCATATTTACCTCAGTAATGTAAGCTAAATACGTCTTAACATGCGAGGATGCTAAGATTTGTGTACATTTCGTGTGCTTATCTTACCGACGGATTAAGCTTATGACCTATTTGACGTTTGTCAAAAGAATTATTATTCAGATATTACTTTCTTTCAATCTAAGTTAACTACGTTTGTGCAAGTTTGTGGTATGTGACTGAAATAGCTATTTGTGTATTAAGAGCGCAAAATGGAACATTGTCGATTGAGAGGTTGTTGACGCGAGACGCACAAGCGCTGCATTCTCTCAAAATCGACAATGTCCATTTGCGCTCGAAACACACACAAGATTTTTTCTACAGTCGTCACAATGGGGTCCTCCATCATAACAAAAATTTATTTGTATCAAGTACATTAAACTAGTGCAGTGGAAAAGTGGATGTCCATTTGGAGCCTACCGCCAAACTTTTGCAGCTGACAGCACAACTGTTCACACAATTTATTTTATATTTAATTTTATTTTATCGTTATTTTCCATTTTTCTTGAGCTATTGCTTCAATCTAATCTTAAGCATTTTCTATACTTTCGTTTTTGTAAATGAATGCCTTATTTTATTTTCACAGAAGTGCGACATTTTATTTGGTTATGTAATATACCGACAGAGCAGTTATAATATGTCAGATTGACTTGTGTTGTGAAGATGGTAAATGTGTAACTACAGTGCCATTAGTTCCTGACTAAACGTTTCCATTAAGAATGTAGACAAGTGACATTTCACACCATTGTATAGTTAGAAATTTGGACAACGAGCGTTTTTTCTACGTTGTCGCGCTCGAGCGGCAAAGTGACATTTTCGTTGACAAATGAGAGCGCTAATGGCTACTTTGTATATAGACTATAGAAAAAGGTATAAACAGGGTAACAAGGAAGTATAAATATAATCAAAAAATACTGTAACGTGTGAGCCCCGATGCTACGCTCCCCAAACGTCTAAGTATAGCGATGACCCAATCGCGCTAGCAGCCGGGCTACGTAAACAAAAAAGCCGCGACGTGTTTAATTACTTCCGGTCGCCTGAATCTTTTGTGTTCATTGTTATTATGTGGTCGAATATTCTAGAGCTCTCTGGAAGTTAATGGCAGCTATATAAAAGGGACGCAGCTATGCTCAGGAGTTAGTTAGTTATATACTAAGCAGAGAAATATAGAGATATTCACATAGAGTGTTAGTGAAGCACAGCAGTATCGTGGTTAGCGTATGCAGTATATTGTCGTGTGGAGTGAGCGTATGCAGGAAAGTGTCGAGTGGAATAGGTACTCTGGAAGTTACTGGTATACTGGGATAGCTGTGGATGTGAATACTCGGTAGTGTTGAACAGTACTGGGAAGCTAGATATACGGGGACAGTAACGGCAAGTGGAAGTGGATACTCGGCAGTGGTATTGAAGAATTGTGGCATGCGGATAGTCGGTGATACTGAGTCTGTGGAAGAGAGAGAGTTACATAAATAGACAGATAGTGAGGTGAAAAGTGTGACTTCTGTCCAGTCAGTTGAGTAAATAAACGCTGTGGAGGTCGGTAGGCGGACAGTCAATTGGTTAAATGAAGAAATAGTGACATGAATAGTTGAAATAAATAATCAGTAAGATCGTATAAATTAATAGTCGTGTTATTTGTTTAAATAAATAGTGTTAGTGTTATCTAGTTAAATATAGTTACTCTTAATTAGATTTTAAATGACGGAAGGTAAAAACGAACGTGCAAAATGTTTAATAATTATGTCTGAAATACACAGTTACAAAACAAGTAGCGCGAAATAATTATTTATGGTTTTAAACATTTTTTGTTAGGTGTACTATACCTATAGTATTTTGTGTCTGTGGAAATCTGAATTGATCATTCGTAATAATACAATTTTTCATAAATTTTCTTGGCATTTAGGAAAATTTACGATCGTTGCAGTTTTTAATTAGCACGATTTATATTCCAGACACCATAAATTCACTAAAATTAATTCAGAAAAGATGTAGCAAATAAATTTAAACAATGTTTTCGCTTTCACTGCATATTCAATGGAAATATTTGTATTTCAAATTTAAAATTTTAATGGGATTTTATTCAGAAATGTTTACCTTGAACAAAGATGTAAATTATATCGATATCAGTTGAGAATAAGATTAGTAGAACCCTTAGGCTCAGTTTTACAATCTCGGTGCAGAATTTTAATTGTAAGTTAAATAAACAATATCAAATCGGATTATTGACAGCATGGTGTATAAATATAAGAGGTGGGTCCTCATCAAAAATATGTGTGTTTATGAAGTTGGCATCCGCCAGATGTCTCAGCGTGTAAGGTTAGAAATCTTCCCGACACATACGTAAGTGTCATCTGTCAATTTAAATTGAAATTGACATACGTTAATTAATTTTATGTAAATATTCGATTAAATGTACAAATATCGAAAATACTGTTTCGTTGAAGGTTATAAATCAGGAATAACATCCAATAAAGAAACAATTCCGATTCACTATCCTTGGAAAAACATTGTGAATGCCTGGCGGAAAGTTGTACCCTCTCCAGCTAATAAAATCCTTGGCACTAAAGATATGCCAAAAGCATTTTAAAAATGAAGATATTGTACAAGAATGAGAATCTGGGGATGTACTTATCTTAAATAAGTAAATATAACATCATGGTTTATTACCCATTTCTGGGCGTACCAATCTCCTTTTATTTGCAGGTTTCGGTAATGACCATATATCTATAATTGTAGTTAAAAACATTTACTAAGCGTTACCTCACGGGCTCTCAAAGCTGCCATGGGGAACTCTTTTGGGCTTTCAAATTTCTAGTTTGGTGTCGGTTGGAATCGATCCCTGTCTGTCCGAAACACAACCAATCACCTAACGCACACAGCTAATCAAATTTGTGACATTTAGATTGTCATTTTATTTGTCATACTAGTTCTAGAATGTTATGTGGTAGAGCACATTGTATAGAGGCGCTACATGTAACGTTAGAATCTCGGCCTACTGATCGCCGACATAAATCTGTCAATAAAAATTGATGAGTTGCCACACCTTCTATATTTATACACCGTGATTGACAGCAATGATCAATTTGTCATTTGACAGTTCATTTTGTTTCAATTTTGTTTTTTAAATGATTGTTAATTAAAATTTAAGTAGACAACTATGGAAACAGCTACTATACATTCATTATTGCAGAGCATAGGGAGTAGTTTTGACCTCTCTGATTGGCTGAAATTAGAAACAAGAGACAAATTTACCCAATGTAATTTCGGCTACTTCAGATTTGCGCTGTTGCCAGTGCCATCCACTGAATGGCTTAAATGCAACAGACCATAATTACTATATTAAGAAAATTCTGATTGAAAGATGTCAATGTCAAGTGCAATTGGCATAAGTGTGTTTGTCTTATAATTTTTCTGAAAATAGAAGATCTTTTGCTAGAAATTTTCTGTATGGAATTTGAATAAAATACATACAACAGCCGGAAGGTAATGTACAAGAAATAGATTCTTTTGCAATGAACTTTCTGTATGAAATTTGTACAAAATACATATAACTGACGGAAGGTAATGTGCTGGCAACATCAGATTTTTTAAAATTATGTAATATTTTACAGTAAATTAATTCAAAAGTTCTCTACACTGTCTATGCTTCTGAATATGTCTACGTCTAGGCCATTCTCGACACGTAAACTATTACATTGTCGACGTGAAATAGTCTACACGCCCATCCCTGTGTATAAGGCAACCCCAGAACCTCGTGCCAGCATATTCTTACACTTTTGCATCATTAATTCAAGTTGAAAAGCATTTCCATTTTTAAAAACCTATTAAAATTTGGGTTAATACAAAAACTCTTCAATTCTAAATCATTAGTATTTCGCAGACTATTTAGCCCGACGATTTATTTCCATCCCTCTGGTGGTGACTTGCAGAGTTACATATTTCATACGCAAGCGAGCATGCGCTATTAATCATCATACAGATGAACATGCTCGTGTTCCCGCCATGCCTGCCTAGCTTCGCACTCATATGCGTGTGTTTTTGTAAATACAGAGCTATATTCACGGGGTTTCACACTGGCCACGAATCATTTTAATGCGAAATGGAAATGTGAATAGAGGTTATGTCATGCCGCCATTTGTATTCATCATGCAGAGAGATTTTGGCGCGTTTTTTGAAAGCTGTCATAGTGGGGACATAGTTTTAATATATTACTATGATTTGTCATGAGAATTATTCTAAAAACTAATGGTGTGGTATTTTATATTTTTGTTTCACTGATAAAACATGGCCTATTAATTTTATATGATACCTAAAATAAATGTTATTCAGAATTAAATTCTGAATTTTATTCAATAAGCACATTTTAATTTGCAAGTTGTGTAACCGAAAAATATAGGAATTAAATTTTTTTAAATTAGGTACATAGGTACATCGTACATCTTTATAGCGTTAACAGTGGAATTAGAACAAAATGACAAACAATAGCTATTAACATACTTAGATTGTTATGAGTATCATAACTGCCGTAGATGTAGCTCTATGAGCTTAGAAGACATCTAAAGGCCTGTGTCCACGATGCTAGAAATCGTTCTCGATCACATTTTCTGATCATAACCATTGAACTCCTATGACTACAGATGTCACGTTGGTCGAATTTATGAAGTTAGTTTCAGCTATTTCTACCAATAGACCAGAAAAGTGTAACGGCCAAACTTAGGCCCAAAATTCAAACTCAGTTCATAACGCTGAGCACATAATTTCAATCCCCGTGTATTTCTTACCAAGTAAATTTTTGCTCAACTTTAAAGGCCGAAAAATCTCATAAAAGTAAATCTCTTATGCAAAGCATTATATGTAGCATCTAGACCGATCCTTTATCTCCAGATTCGTACAATAATATTCACATGAACTCTGCACAGTTTATAATTATTTAAATAATAATACAACCCTACAAAATTCATTGAACGTATGTCCTAGTTTGATCATGCATGCTTCATCTTCTATTGTGCTGTCCTATTTACTGGTGGGTCAACGACATACGGTATCCTTGCTTGCACCAAGCATTTTAATTTCTAATAATTTTCTTACTTTACCTTTTCTACAAGTTTAAACTGTTGCAATCTATTACTGAATAAACAAACTATCGAATTCTTAGCAAGAGCTGTTTAATTTCTTTTACAAAATATCTTTTATTTGTCTGTAAAATTAAACTCCTAGGTATATGAAACCTGTACTAGGGAATTCAAACTATGAACTCGCGCCAAAGGCAAATTCTAACCTAACTTTTCTTGTCTATATTAAAAACTAATAAAAATTATCCCGGCAGTAAGTAAATTAAATTTTTACAACGAATATATTAATTTATTTATAAGTAATTATTTATAATCAATATCAAAAATAAGTAGAATTATGTAATATTTTATAACTTTATCATTTTCAAGCTTATCAAACGTCAAGATTTTAAATTGGTAACAGTTAAATGAAATTAGCAACTTGTGTGAAAAAATGGGACAGAACGTATTTTTCCATTCTAATTTTCTATTCGATTTTTGCGTCCGAGTTGGTAGTGTTCACGATCCGAGATATCGAATTGCGAACTATATCCGAGAACTCGGATCGATTTCTAGGATCGTGGACACAGGCCTTAAGGCTTGTTCTTGTTCAATAGTTTATTGGGTTCAGAAAATTAAGGCGTTATTATTAAATATAATTTTTTTAAATTCCCTCATTAATGCTACTTTCAGATTGCTATGATTAACAGAAAAATTATTTTGGCATATGTCAATATGACAAATATTTAAATTATGTGTTTTATTATTTATTTATAATCTGGGAACCCGGGTTTGATCCCTTAGCTTAAACTTTTTAGTGAATCGTTATTTTTTATTAATCTAAATACATACCTACATATTTACATATACTGGAAACTGTATTGATTTCCTTTCCTATTGTTCTATTTACGTTATTCATTTTAAACGTTGCTATTATTAATTTGAAATGATTTGTTCTTTGACAGTGACATTTATCTGTCATTTACATACATTTGAATAACTACGCAACCAAGGAGTTTTGTTTGTTTAAAGCGTAGGCTCCGAGATATAAATTATAGATAATTTCTCAAATTTATCTATAAAACAGATAATTCTGTTCAGATAGTGCGTATTGAATTTTTAAGTTCCTTCGTTATTTGCTAGTTTTTGGTGAAAATTTGCTTCTGAAAATTTTATAATTTTCACTAGTCGTGGCGATAAGTGTTTTTTTATCGTGCGGTATATTTTCGAGTGTCAGTTTTCACTATATAAGGCTATTTTTGTACGAATTTGTGATCTACTTACACGTGATTCTTCGATTTGCAATTATCCTAGAAAGTTCCTCGTTGCAACTCGTCTAATCATGCCGACTTGTAGTAAGTGCACCAGAAATGTCAACAACAAGTATCCTGGAGTGCCATGTTGCAAATGTGCACGCATTTTTCATACTGCGTGTGCTGATGTTCCTGCTGAATTGGGTCGGCTATGGTTTTGTTTTTCATGTCGTCCTCGGGGTACTGCTGACGCTGGTGTTCCTGCGCCTACCAACAACGATGATAAGCCTCCTGCTCGTGAGTTTCAACATTTAATAGAGTCTCTAAAGTCTGAGCTGTTATCTGCAATAGACGTTAAGTTTGAATCCATTCTACAATCCATTAATTTTTGTTGTAACAAAATTTCGGATTTTGAAAATAATTTAAAAGCAGTAAACGGAAAAATTAAAGACTTAGAGGCCACACTTGTCGAAAATGTAAAGCTTAAAGTAGAAGTGAACGAATTAAATAACAGAATAAACGATTTAGAGCAGTATACACGCGTAAACAATGTGTTAATTCAGAACATTCCCGAAAGATCTAATGAGAACATCAATGACATTGTTGTGAACTTAGCAAAAACTGTCAATATAGAAGTGAAACATGGAGATATCGACGCTGCCCACCGTATTCCTCACTATAATAAAACCAACCCTTCTCCGAAAAATATTGTAGTGAAATTTATATCTCGTGGAGTAAAAGATTTGTTTAAAACTGCGATAAAAACTAAATCACTTACCACTAAAACTGCTGGTTTCGATGGTCCTGAAGCTACAATTTTTGTTAGTGATCACTTAACTAGAGCTAATACGCAGCTTTTCAGTAAAGTTCGGGCCGATCTCCGCCCAAAAAACTATAAATACATTTGGACCAGAAATGGTAAAATTTATGTTCGCAAAACGGATGAATCTAAAATTATACCAATTTATAATGTACGGGATATTGATAGGCTTAATTAATTACGTACCTTATTGTATAATATTTTTTTGTTATCTATGGATATCAGTATTTATTACCAGAACGTCAGAGGTCTTAGAACTAAGACAAACGATATTAAAATAAACACTCATTCATGTGGTATTGACATTTTGTGTCTCACCGAAACATATTTAAACTCGTCGATATTTGACCATGAAATTCTGAGTAATAATTATTCCGTTATCAGAAGAGATAGAGAATCTACCTCCTCAATTAAAAGTGATGGTGGTGGTGTTCTTATAGGCGTTAATAATAACTTCAATTTCGTACATAGAACCGAATGGTCAACCTCCAGTGAAGATGTTTGGATTACAATCTCTCTAAACTCGGGTAAATTGCATATATGTTGCGTTTACATTCCACCGAAATGCAACGATGCTCTACAAGTTTTTTTAAATAATCTGTCAAACATTATTGATTCAGTGCCTAATGATAAATTTATAATTTGTGGCGATTTTAATCAACCACTTATTCAATGGAATTTAGTACAGGGTGTTAATTATTATACAGCTAATAACGTCTACAATACTATATCATCAAATTTTATTGACTGTCTAAGTTATTGTAATCTCAAACAATTCAATGGAGTGGCAAACAGTAACAATCGTTGTTTAGATTTAATTCTAACTAATTCTGATCCTGATAATATTAATGTACAGCCGTGCTTTAGCCCTCTAAGTAAAGTGGACATACACCATCCCCCGTTACTTTTACATTGTAAATATGAACATCTGTCAGCGTTACAATGTAATAATATGGAATTGTACTTGTTCAAAAGGACTGATTTCGATGCACTCAATAATTATCTTTCATCTATAGACTGGTCTTCTGAACTGACACATCTGGATACGGAAGAATCAGTTCTTAAATTTTATGAAATCTTGCGTTCCGCTATAGACACTTTTGTTCCCAAAAAGCGCTTATCTCATAAGTCCTACCCACATTGGTATAGTACTGAACTGATTAAGCTAATTAAAGAAAAACATAGATTGCATAAAAAATTTAAGAGATTCAAAAATAATGCTGATTATATTAAGTTTTCCTCATTAAGAAAACAGGTAAAGAATTTAACACGTACTTGTTACGATAAATACATTTCTGATATTGAACAGGAAATACCTAATAATTCCAAAAAGTTTTGGTCGTTTGTATCCTCTGTGAAAAAACAAAATATACCTAGTAACATGAATTTTAATAGTACCAGTTCTAGTAATGGTAAAGATATTTGTAATATGTTTGCTGAGTATTTCCATTCGGTCTTTTTGAGCAATAGCAGTCCCATAAAGACATATGCTGATAAATTCTGTGAAACTTGTATCGATCTTAGTTTGTTTAGTGTTTATGAAGATGAGATATACGACTTGATGTCATCTCTTGATGCCAATAAAGGAGCAGGTTCAGATGGGATTCCTAGTTATTTCATTAAAAATTGTGCCATATCTCTAAGTAGTCCACTATCCATAATTTTTAATAAATCGCTTGCTGAAGGTCAGTGTCCCAGCCCATGGAAAACAGCTGTAATTGTTCCTGTTTTTAAGACTGGTTCACGAAATTCTGTTGACAGTTATCGTCCTATATCCAAACTATGTATTTTTGAAAAAATTCTTGAAAAAATTATTTACAAGCGCTTATTCTCCGCATTCAAGCGAGTTATAAATACAGAACAACATGGTTTCTACAGTGGGCGATCTGTTGACTCTAATCTTGTTGAGTTCACAGATTATATACTGTTAACTATGGACAATAATACACAAGTAGATGCTGTATACACTGACTTCAGCAAGGCATTTGACAGAATAAACCACGGTGTCTTAATAGATAAACTTACAATGTATGGTGTACATGGCTCTCTATTAAAGTGGTTTACATCATACTTAAGTCATAGGCAACAGTATGTTACAGTGAATGGCTTCAATTCTGATATATATCCCGTAACCTCTGGAGTACCTCAGGGATCTCACCTTGGACCCCTCCTTTTTATAATATTTATTAATGATATCAATTTATGTTTTCAAAATTCAAAATTTATAATGTATGCTGATGATCTTAAGGTATATAAAAAGATTGTTTCCTCGGCTGACTGTCTTAGTCTTCAAGAAGATCTTAATAGACTAAATATTTATCTTAAGGAGAATGACTTATGCATCAATTATAGTAAATGTTCTATTATCTCTTTTTCACGTAGTAGAAATTTATTTGAATTGAACTACAATATTGATGGAAATGATATCAGTCGTGTATCTCAAGTCAAAGATCTTGGGATCGTTTTAGATAAGAAATTAATTTATGACATACACATTGACCGCGTAGTTAAAAAGGCATATAAAATGCTTGGATTTATATTGCGAGTTGGTTCAAACTTTAAAAATCCAACCACTCTTGTTCATTTATATTATACGTTTGTTAGATCTCAACTGGAATTTGCCGTTGTATGTTGGTCGCCACATTATCAGATATATGTGAATAGAGTGGAGGGTATCCAGCGTAAATTTATTTCTGCATTAAACTCTAAATTTCCAAATAATTCAATTTATTTCACCACTTTACAAAAACGTAGAGAGATGTTGGACTTAATTTTTCTTTACAAAATTATTAATGGTTATATTGATAGTCCAACTCTCTTGAGTAAAATATCGATGCGTGTACCCTCTTACTCAACTCGTTTATCTGATACTTTTTCTGTAAAAATGTATAGGACTAATTCTGCTATGTTTTCCCCTTTAAATCGCCTGTTGTGTCTTTATAATAATTTATTTTCTCTTTCTAATGTTCCTGATATATTTAGTTGCACTTTGCGTTCATTTAAGCAGTCTGTAAAAAATAGTCTCACTCATACTTATACTACTACATTATTGTAAATTTGTATCTCCTTTACTTATGTTGTTAATCTTCACCTTATTTCATTGTCTGTAACAGAAGTTATGTATTTCATTGTATTTATTTGTGCTGTACTGTTATTGGGACCTTGTCCTGTTGTACGGCCACTTTATAAATAAATAAATAAATAAATAAATAAATAAATATAGGAAAAGTATTAATGCAAATCTGTAGAATTTAATTTTTATAATAACATTAATCTCGAAAAAATAACATTTAAACTATTATTGACGAAAGATGACTATTCAAGGTTATTTGTGAGCCGTCTGATTTAATATTACTTGCAGATAACTTCATTGCATTTCGTAGATATAGACGTGCAATCTGAAATACAGTGTGTTCAATAAAATTCCTAACTCGGAGTAGGCTATGAACAGAGTAACGTATGTCTGATCATTATTTTATTCAAAAGTAAAGTTGTCAAAATTGATCTTGAAATGTAATTTTAAGGAGAAAAGACAATAAAGAATGATACAGTATATTGACATTCGTCGTTTTCTAATTTGTTTCCATTTGTAAAATAAGATTCAAGGCGAAAAGTTTTGATTTCATTAGACAATATTTTTTGTCAATATCTCATGTCAAATTGACATTTAATTAAATATTTTTAAATTGACATACGTTTCTTTGTTCATAGCCTACTCCGAGTTAGGAATTTTTTTGAACACACTGTATTTATGGACACATTTTAATTGAAAAAATAAGAGTAATTCATTTGAAAATTATGTTTCTTTCTAAATAATGCCTTTCTGAAAGATTTATGTTGTTTACTTATGTTTTTGCAAAATACAAAAACATAGACTAAACTTATAAACCAACGAATAATAATTTGATTTAAACGTCAACGCCACTGGGTAAATATTAGCACAGAGGGCAGTGTAGAAGATAATTAGGTATCTGTAATTCTACGACATATGTCATTATTATTGATAGTGTGTTAGAAAGTAATGCCACTATTTACGTATATTTGTCACATTTAAATTAAATATGTTGCTAAGCTACTACTATAAAGTGCTGTGAATTCTTTCTTCGAACAAATGACCTTGAATAGTCATCTTTCGTGAATAATAGTGTAAACATATTTTTCGAAGAAAAACTATTTTGAGATTCTGGTAAAGTACCATTTCCGGTTATCCGATTTACACCAAAATCTAATGGGCTCTTTCCATTACAGAAAAAGTTTGAAATACAAGGTTTCAAAATTTTCTAAGTGATAGTATTTGAGTTAGAGTGGAGGATCCACACATACACACAGACATCATCGTGAAAATGTTAAAATTGGATTCTAGGGATATTAAAATGTGGTCATTTAGCAAAATCTCGATATGCGATTTTTAGCACAATCCATATACCTCCCCCACCAAGGGTAGCGGGAGGTAAAAGAGTACAAATAATCTTTCTTCTATGTTTCATATTATCTCCCCTGATAATGTTATAATATAATTTCAGTGTTGATCCTTCTTAGAACAAATTTTCATTCCTGGTGTGGTAATAATTTGCGTACGAGTGCAAACAATGAAAGGCGCGCGAATGTGCTGAAGGAAGTGAAAATTTCATAGTTGATTTTATTACTTCCGCAGAATTCGCGGTTCGGCTGGCTTGGCTTGGCACACATGACGTACTTCCGGGGATTTTAGGGCTCTGCCTCAGCCCTGCCAATTTCACCCACTTGATCAGTGCGAAACAAAATGAAAGGATGGATAGCCACATTTACATTTAAAGAAGTCTTAAGCGTATATTCCTTCCCTTGCAGATATAGGTATTACTAATTATTGTAAATTCAATATAGGTACAAAATGTCTCAAAAGTAACGCCTGTAATTTTATGGTTAAAACAAGTCAAAAATTAAGAATGGAAAATTTATTATTTCCTTCGTTATCATTTTCTTTCTAATTAAAATTTGCTTTAGCTGTAAGGCTATTTTTTTCTATTTTTTTTCAAAATTCATACAATTTTAAATATGGCTTAAATTAGATATTAAATAGTTATTTGTATCATTAGGCCAGAAACTGAACATTTGCGAGACCGATTTTATTTTGACAGGCCAAGCTGAAAGCGAGGCCTGCAAATACGAGATCTCGCAAAACAGTTTCTGGGCGTGTGATACACAAGATTTTTTGTACCGACGTCTCCATAAATTCTTCGTATATTTCTCTACACTGTAGTCTATGTTATATATTTTATATACTTTCGCATATTTTTAATGACAGATAGCGGAAACTCAAATGTATCACGTGAAGTTAGTTGCAGTTACAAAACAAGCTAGTCCTAAAGTTGGAACTTATAATTAAATCTATATGAGATGTCAGTATGGAGAGCATATTATTATTTTTATGACAAAATTTAGTTATTTAAGTTACAACAAATAAAAATTTAGTCCTAAAATTTGTAAACATTTTGCTAATTCTTGTGTTGAAAATAATCTTAAATTGACATCACCAGAACAGTAATGCCAACTCCTTTTGCCGGCCTAGGTCAGCAACAGCGCATTTCTGGACGATTTTGAGTTCTGTAATACTAGTCAAAATGGATGGAGGTACGAAAAATATATTTCAAATCTCAGTCTTAAACATAAAATCATGTATAGTATTATTCACGAAAGATGACTGTCAAGGTCATTTATGGTTTCATTTTAACTGAAAATTCACGTTTTTGCATAAAACAAAAATCTAGACCTGACGTAAATCATAAAATAATAATTTTATTTAAATGTCACGCCACTGAATAAACATTAATACAGAGGGCAGTACAGTAGATAATTACATGTCTGAAATTCTACGACATATGTCACTGCTATTTTTAATGTGTTAGAACGTAATGTCTCCATTTACGTATATCTGTATATCTTTAAAAAAATATTTTGTAAGTATATCTAAAGCATATGAACTTCATTAGCCTAATTGAAGTACAAAAAATAATAATTTCATGTTGTTGTACATTGATGGATTGGCAACAAAATAATTAATTATTAAAGTCTACCTCAATATTAAATAAATTGTGTTAAAATAATGTAAAAATATTAAAAACTTCCCTCATTTATTACAGTTTACTAATTAAAAAAGTTAATATTCTAATTAGCATAGACCCGTTTCATAAAATTCCAGGATACGTAAACATCATAAATCTAACTTAACAGTTTTTTTGCTCGATTGCAAAAAATAATCGATGTAGCTGAGCAGAACTGATTAACTTAAAACAAACATAAATTAAATCCAAAAAAATAACTCAACTCTATCTAATAATGAAATCTCGCGCTGGGCTCTGCAACACTAATGACGCTGGTTAAATTAAGTTTTATTTACATCATCCCCGTGCAATGAGAAAAAGTCTGGAATTAGCAAAAATGGAGAGAACTCTATGTTCATATTTCAGTACTAGTAAATTTAATTTTAAACTAATCGACAGTAAATTTTCGTTATGAATGTTTCACTGAAATTTTTAAATCATAGATTTTTTACCTTCCGTCACCTTTAGGTAAGGAAGGTATTGTCTTTGGTCAAAAAATTCAGTGGTGAGTTTTTGATGAATAAGCACGTTTTAGGGTCCCTACAATATGATTTTACTATTTTTACGATGATGTCTGTATGTGTATGTGTGTATGAATGTGTGTGTCTGTGTGTGACAAAATTTTCTAATGCGATAACTCTAAAACTACAATTCCAAAAATTGTAATTCTTTCGTATTCCTCTTCGTTACATCCATGTGAAGAGCTGATTAGATTTTGGTTATAATTGGTCAACCGGAAGTACCCTCATTTGAAGATTTTAACAGTTTTTCTTGAAAAAACGATGGTAAATATCATTTTTTCACATTTAAAGTTATTATAAATATTAAAGAATTATTTATTCTCTATACGATTTGAATGCATTTTATACTTCATATTAAATAGAGACATAGAGTTAAAAAATTATAAAGTAATTAAATATCATATATATATATATATATATATATATATATATATTAGTCAGCTTTGCTATAACTTTGAAAACAGCTGCTACATTAAGAAAATTCTGATTGAAAGGTGTCAGTGTCAAGTGCAGTTGACAGTATGTTTATGTTACAATTTTACTGGAAATATAGGATCTTTTGTTAGAAACTTTCTGTATGGAATTTGTATAAAATACATACAACTGCCTTAAGGTAATGTACAAGAAATATAATCTTTTGGAAGGAACTTTCTGTATAACATTTATACAAAATACATAGAACTGACGGAAGGTAATGTGCTGGCCACATCAGATTTTTTCTTTTTTGTTTTTCTTCTATAATAGAAATCCATGAAGCAAAAGACGAACATTAATATTTTTGCTGCCAAGTTAGTGACAGTCTACGTCTACGTAGTACGGAGGTCGCGCTAAAATTATTGAGAATAGGACACATGGTTCATTTTTTTAGAATTTTATTTTAAATATGTTAAAAAAAATTTCCTTTAACAATAATACACTTCACCGCTCTTTTGTTCCATTAAAAGCTCCCAACCAATCTTCTTTTGGAATGATTTCAAAATAATAAACTATTCCACGATATTTTTTTTATTTTTACCTCCCGCTACCCTTGGTAACGGAGGTATACGGATCGTGCTAAAAATCGCATATCGAGATTTTGGTAAATGACCACGTTTTAAGGACCCTAGAATCCAATTTTAACATTTTTACGATGATATCTGTGTGTATGTATGTGTGGATCCTACACTCTAACTCAAATACTATCATTCAGACGGTTTTGAAACCTTGTATCTCGAACTTTTTCTGTACTGGAAAGAGCCCATTAGATTTTGGTGAAAATCGGATAACCGGAAATGGCACTTTACTAGTAGCTCAAAATAGTTTTTCTTTGAAAATACCTTTAAATGTTATTTTTTCGACATTAATGTTATTATAAAAATTGAAGATTATTAAATTTTCTACAGATTTGCATTAATACTTTTTCTACATATTAAATGGATAAATTTATAAAATTATCTATAATTTAAATCCCAGAGCCTACGCTTTAAACAAACAATTCTCCTTGGCAGTTATTCAAATGTAAGTAACTGACAGATAAATGTGACTGTCAAAGAACTAATCATTTCTAATTAATAATAGTAACGTTTTAAAAAGAAAAATGTAAATAGAACAATAGGAAAGGAATTCAATACAGTTTCCAGCATATGTAAGTATGTAGGTATGTATTTAGATTAATAAAAATTAACGATTCGCCAAAAAGTTTAACCTAATTCTCATTTTTGGATTAGTGAATTCTATTTTATCCAGGTGTTTAAAATTTAATTTTCATTTTATTATCAAAAATGTAGTTACTTGGATTAGATTAGACTATATTTTAAGAAATAAACTGCCAAAATTAGAGTAAAATTTGCTAATCCAAAAATAAGTAAATAAATAATAAATAAATAAATATATCATCACGTCTTATTACCCATTACTAGGTGTGCCAATCTGCTTTGTACACAGATATCGGTAATCATAAAATATTTGCACCGTGCGGGTGCTTACCAGGCGTCACCTGATGGGCACTCATTGCTAGGGTGGAGAATGCACAACAGGGGTCAATTTTGTGCCAGTTAAAATTGGAAATATTTGGCGTTGGTCGGGATTAAATCCGGATCCCCAGATTCGCGACCTAACAGTCGGCACTGGCACGAGGCTACGAAATCTCATGGGGTCTCAAAAATAAAGATTAGCTTTTATCTTTTTTGTGACTTGGGCGGTACATGGCGGGAGGTATTGTGTTGGCCACACCAGATTTTTTTATTTTTTTTTTCTCTTGAAGTACATAAAAATTCCTCCAAATAAGCGGGATATTAAGGTCCGAGTTTTAAATTTACTTTATGACGTAGGTAATGTGTGGATATACCAGAAGATCATCCGAACAACATCCACCTAAATATATTCTTTGTGCAGGCACAATTTCACAAAAAGTAAGAGTTCATATTTGCATCATATTTGCGCGTACATGCCCTGCGTCATCAAAAGCAAAACACCCCGTATATTTTACAAGAATCTAAGTGGCTTTCTTTCGGTCACTGAAATCCGATTTAAGCGATCCCCAATCAAATCATACATGTTCTTCTGCTCTAAGATCAAGTTCTTCCACTACCGAATTTTGGATTGCAATCAGTTATCCCCCTTTCCTCCAAAATCGCTGTTTTACAGCGATCCGTCTGATCGGATTGCTTGGGATCGATAATGCGCGTCTTTCTTCCTCGGTATCATAACCTCATATGTTTGTTTTGATAAAAATTCATTCAACGCAGAATGGAAATAACTAAATTTTGTCATAAAAATAATAATATGCTGTCATTACTGACATCTCGTATAGATCAATTATAAGTTCCAACTTTAGGACTAGTTTGTTTTGTAAACTACAACTAACTTCACGTGATACAATTGAGTTTCCGGGATCTGTCATTAAAATATATATATATATATATATAGAGGGTGTTTCCTTTCAAACAACCAGCGCTTTTTTGGACGAACTCACAACTTTAGAGAAAAATATTTTATACCAAAAATGATCAAGAATAATAGGATAATGTATCAATAGTAACAAACCGAATATTTAACCAGTGGTTCTCAAACGGTAGAACAAAATTATATTCTTTTAAATGGCGCCCTATATAATTTTTTAGCCCTTTAAATATAATATTACTTTCTGATTTCAACGATATAAATATAACAATTATTTCGAGAAAAATGGTATTAAAAACTAGAAATAATGTAATAAAAAATGAGTTCACTACTAGCGTAACTAGGCAACAGACTTATCGATACCTGTGTATTGCGTAGCCTATTGTAATATTATAACATTATTTTTAATATCATTTTTCTCGAAATAATTGTTATACAACCCTATACCAAATTTATATCGTTGAAATCAGAAAAAAATCTCTATCTAATGGGATAAAAAATTATATAGGATACCATTTAAAGAAATATAATTTTGTTCTGCCGTTTGAGAACCACTGGTCAAATTTTTGTTTTGTTATTATTAATAAATTAGCCCCTTATTCTTGATCATTGCTTGAATATAACATTTTTTTCTAAAGTCATTAGTTCGCCCAAAAAAACGCTGGTTGCTTTAAAGGAAACGCGCTATATATATTTATATATATATATATATATATATATATATATATATATATATATATATATATATATATATATATATATATAACTAATGTTTGTATGTTCTATTTTCAATCGATATAAAATACGCATTTTAAGCTCAAATGTAAGTAATTAGCCGCCTCGGTGGTCGTGCGGCTTGAGGCAGTGGACAGCACTTGAAGCGACCGTCACCGCCCGGCCCTGGGGTCGTGAGTTCGATTCCCACCAGGGGCTTGGATGTTTGTGGCGTTTTTATCATTTCATCTCCATCAAATGGAACGAATAAATAACAAGGTTACAGAAATAAGGCAAATTTAACTCAACCCCATATAATCATCAATTGTAATAAAGTTGTACACTTTGAAATACAAGAAAGATTAAAAAAAGAAGCTCAAATGTAAGTAATTATAATTAAACTTGCAATACAAAACCGATAAAAATATGTTCATATTTTAGGTTATGTAATAGAATAAAATGTAGAGAAATACACGAAGAATTTATGGAGAGGTCGGTACAAAAAATCTTGTGTATCACACGCCCGGAAACTGTTTTGCGAGATCTCGTATTTGCAGACCTCGCTTTCAGTTCTGCCTGTCAAAATAAACTCGGTCTCGCAATTGTTCAGTTTCTGGCCTAGTGATATAAATAACTATTATAGATGTGGTTTCTTTTGAAACCCTAGAGAAGAATAGAATTGTACGAAATATTTAGGTATGACCCATTTAAATACTGGACTAGGAAAGCACAGAAATACATTACTATGTCTGGCTGAAAATAGATAGCAGACTAGATTAAGTGAATATCAAAACAGGGGTGTGTTTAAAATATTTTAAACACTTTTCGTTTATGTTAATTATAACAAAATATTTTGATTTTTAGTTTGGAAATTCTATGAAGTAGGAGTATTTTTAATTTCCTCTAATAGTAATTTCGACTCAAGGGTTGCTTACATCTGAGACGAACGAATTAGATTTTGCGGTATTAATTTTTTTAAATACATCCCTGAATCCTGTTGCTAAGGTCATTTTAAATGCCTCCTGGTATTGAGTACAATTCTAATCTTCTGTAACGGAATACATAAGGATCAGTTTCCTTTCAAATCAAATATAGGGAAATGTTTCCAAAAGAAACCACATCTATTAAATAATCTAAACGTAAACTTTCATTCGCTAGTCATACTATACCAAGAACGTAATGTAGTTAGGTCTAGGGATCGACCGATACCGATATCGGTATCGGTATATCGGCCATATCGGTCTTCTTGGCCGATATCGGTATCGGCCTAAAAAAATATAAATTGCTTAATATTTCAGTTGCTAAGGATTTTTTAAAGGAAATTAAAACAGAAATACTAAATAAAACACAAATCAAGTTTATTCTTATTCTAAATTTAGCAAAAAAGTCATTAAAAATGTAGAAGTAGTTACACACTTAGTTAAACGAATTAATATTTAAAGTTAAGTTTTGGCAAGTTGTAATGTAACAAAATTAAGCTTTCTGCTCTTTCCGGATTTAGACGATTTCTTGTGCTTTCATAAACATTTCCAGCTGAAGAAAATAGCTGTTCACTAGCAACACTACTTGGTATTATATATATATATATATATATATATATATATATATATATATATATATATATATATATATATATATATATATATATATATATATATATATTATTGCAACTTTGTACATCATTGGCAAATAGTATATTGTGTTATTAGGAGTAAAAGTGATACTTTGTGTGGCGAGCATGGAAGTTTGCACGACGAGCGAAGCGAGTCGGACAATTGCATGCGAGGCACACAAAGACACTTTTATTCCGAATGACACATTAATTTATTTTTTTCAAACGCACTACTTTTTTTTTATTCGCTAATTCTATGTAGTTTCTATGGATATTTATTTATTTTATTTAACAAAAAAGCCATTTCTACGACGTTTGAAAAAAAAATGTCTTTTTTTGCATTTGCTCTGCATTTTTTTGTGATTTATATATGGTTAATGCGTGTAACGGTAACAGTATCGGCCGATATCGATATCGGCCACAAAAAATCATATCGGTCGATCCCTAGTTAGTACCATTAAAATACTTTGGAGTAAGAAGTATCGTACCATCATTGTACCGCTAATGTAAATCAAACCTGAATTCATTATTAAACGTGCAATATATTTAAAAATAATTTCCCGTTGTTATACATTTGGATATTGGTATTGAACGTTATAAATAAACACATTATGTTGAACATAAAACAGACAATTAAAAATAAATCCACGATGTCATAACGCATTCCAATTCCATAAATATCTCAAAATAGTCGATAATATAATTTCCTGCGGACCGCAAACAACAGCCGTCCGCTTTACACTGGAAATTTTTGCTATATTGCTGGGGTTTATTCGCGCATTACACCCCATTAGAGTGGGGGTGAGAGCCATGCATTCGACAAACATTTATTTCTGCCTGATATTTTATACATGAGACTGCCAGCGGATACAAGATTCCAGGGCGCTCTTTTCGCCTACTCCGAAAAGGACAGCAAATTTAAAGACAACGTAAGTTCCTTAGTTACAGTGTATCATGGGTAATATCAAGAAGAATGAAAAAATCTGATGTAGCCAACACATGACCTCCCGTTAATACCATGTTTGAAATATCAATAAGTAAAGTATCACTTCCAGTTGATCGTTTGTAAACAAAATCTAATTTGTTGTTCCAATAAAAAGAAAAGTCTGTAATACCAAACTTTGGATTATATTTTATTATGTTTTTCCTCAAATATCTGTTAAGAGCTCCAAATTAAGTACCACTTTCGGTATACAGAGTGTCCCATTTAAGGTACGAATGCATTGGGATCTCGAGAACCGTAAGGGCTACGAGGTTGGCTAAATTAGACAAAAGTTGGCCCATTAGGAGACCATTTTAATGGTATTTTGTTATTTGCGAAAAAATGCATAGGTCACTAGATCTAGGCGAAAATGTAAATTTTGTAGTTTTTTATTTTTGCAAATAACTTCGAAGTGTCAAATTATACTGGATTTTGGTTTGTACATCTTTAGGGCACTTTTTTATGTTCTTTCGACTGGCGATGCTCAATTTTTTTTATCAATAGTGGTTTTCGAGGATTGATGTCAAAGTTTTAATTTTTATATGGACGCCATATTGGAAAGTTACGCCATTGAGAAGAGAATTTTGTTAGCTTTACAATGATATAAAATAGTAATAATTTAATTTTATAATTAACAGAGAAATTAACAAAAAATGTTATTAATACTAAAATTTAATTGAAAATAGTAAATCTAAGGCTGCTGTTTAAGAAAATAACTATTTAATAAACAAATACTGTGGCATTTCTTAATTCATTTTCATTCTGATATTCCCGAATAAAAAGTTTATTTTTTATGTATCTACATAAAAAAATCTAAAGATGTTAAATCTGGAGATCTAGCAGGCCACTTGATTTCGCTGTTTGCCCCTATTCATTGTCCTCCAAATCTAATATTTAAATATTTTACTGTAAATTTTGGTATTAATAACATTTTTTGTTAATTTCACTGTTAATTATAAAAATAAATTATTACTATTTTATATCATTGTAAAGTTAAAAAAATTCTCTTTTCAATGGCGTAACTTTCCAATATGGCGTCCATATAAAAATTAAAACTTTAACATCAATCCTCGAAAACCAATATTGATAAAAAAATTGAGCATCGCCAGTCGAAAGAACATAAAAAAGTGCCCTAAAGATGTACAAACCAAAATCCAGCATAATTTCACACTTCGAAGTTATTTGCAAAAATAAAAAACTGCAAAATTTACATTTTCGCCTAGATCTAGTGACCTATGCATTTTTTCGCAAATAACAAAATACCATTAAAATGGTATCCTAATGGGGCAACTTTTGTCTAATTTAACCAACCTCGTAGCTCTTACGGTTCTCAAGATCCTAATGCATTCGTACCTTAAATGGGACACTCTGTATAGGTATAGTCAAAATCTAATGTTGTTTCAAATTATACGCGAGTTTTAAATATCAAATTTGAGAAGTTATGAATCATGGTTTAATATATGTTTTCAAGAAAATCTGTTTTGGATTGTATCAATTTATTTTTCACGAAAATCTATTCAGAGTTTCAAATAAAATATCACTTCCAGTTTATCAATTTTAGCCAAAATCTAATATGTTGCTTCCCGTTACATAAAAGTCTTAAATACTAAATATGACAAGTTTTGGAATATATCCTATTATATTTTTCACGAAAATCTTTTCAGAGCTTGAAGTAAAGTATCACTTCCGGTTTATTAATTTTAGAAAAAAATCTAAAATGTCGGTCTCATTAATATAAAAATCTTAAATACCAAATTTGAAAAGTTTTCATATATATCATAATATATTTTTCACGAAAATCTGTTAAGAGCTTCAAATAAAGTATCATTTCCGGATTATCAATTTTAGCCAAAATTTAACTTATTGTTCTTCTTTATATAGATGTCTTAAATACTAAATTTGACTAGTTTTGGAATATATCATAATATATTTTTCACAAAAATCTGTTCAGAGCTTCAAGTAAAGTGTCACTTCTGGTTTATTAATTTTAGCCAAAATCGAATATGTTGTTCCCCTTGATATAGAAGTTTTAAATACTAAAATTGAAAAGTTTTGGATTATATTTTAATATAGTTTTTCATTAAAAACTGTTATGGGCTTCAAATAAAGTATCACTTCCATTTATCCAATTTTACCCAGAATCTAATTAACTCATATGAATGCAGGAAGCTTAAATACGTAAAATAGATATATTTGGAAGTTTGTTATAAGAGTTATCGTGGACGAAATATCCGTCACACACATACACACACACGCACACGCAATACACATACAGACAACATCGTAAAAATAGTAAAAACGTGTTATGGGGACCCTAATTCGTACTTATTTACTGAAAACTCACTATCGACGGGAGGTAATAAGAGAAGACGAGGAAGACCAAAGGAAGATTAGAGTGAGATCGTGGAGAAGAAACAGCCGAATAAAGGGGGTAAAGTGAAACAATCAAACTGCATAAAAAGTTTGTGCTCCAATAAAAACTCAAAACATACACCTGACAGAAGGATGCCTAATGATATACAGAATGTTCCGACTAAAGTTAAAATAAAAATAAAGAACATAAAACAAATTGTCAAGTTCCTGTAATCAAAATCTCACAACTGCTTATTTTTATTATTTTATATAAAGACGAAGAAAACTCATATATACATATAATAATGGCTGTAAGACACGTGTTTTGTAAACAATTTATAAAGTGTTGAAACAGCAATTTAACTTCTAAGTCACGTTGAATCTACCGTGTATCTAGGCCATAAAATGCTCATTTATACTTTGTACATAATAAGAAAATTAATGTAAAACACAAAACAAGAAATTTCAAAGAAGACCTTATAACGCGAACGAATATAATTTTCTCTTCATTACTACATAATTTAAATCAGTCCTGTTTCCTTTTTACCTCCCGTCCCGTAGGTAAGAGAGGTAATGTAATCGTGCCAAAAATTCGATGGTGAGTTTTCAGTAAAATAAACACGAATTAGGGTCCCCACAACACGTTTTTATCTCTCGCTAAGAGAGGTATTGGATTCATGCTAAAAATCGCATATCCAGATTTTAGTGAATAAGCACGTTTTAAGGTCCCTAGAATCCGATTATAACATTTTTACGATGATGTCCGTATGTGTGTGTGTGTGGATGTGACATTTTTAACTACGGATTCCTCAATCTAACAATAATGGGAAGAGTCGAGTCAGTTTTGGTAACAATTGGACAACCGGAAGTAGTAGTTACAAGAAAAAAATCATCTATATATTATTTATCGAAAATTTATGTAAATACTTATAATAAAGAACGTTAAATTCTATATTCGATAAATATAAATTCATTATTATATGTTCTATAGATTTAGAGATAAAGAAATGCATATAAAATAATTTGATGTAAAAATTCTTAAATCAAACTACTTCAAGGCAAGAAATTCAAATGTTTGTAATTCACACATAAATGCCACTGTCAAAAATATTTGTACATCATTACGAAGATTATGAAAATAAATAAAAAGTCAACAACGCAAAATAATATACCTAAAAAAGAATATAAACGGAATTTGCGAAAAAATTACGAATAACAGAAAAAGAAAAGGAAAGTAGAAAAAAAAATTCAGGATATTGAATATAAAGAAAATATATGTATTGTACATAATTTATATTAAAATAATTATTTTGTAGTGAGACATGAATATATGTATTTGTATTTAAAAATATTTTTCGTTTTACGAGTATGCGTACAACCAGGTAAAAATATCTGGCGATAGGTATGTGCTGGCCACATCAGATTTCTACTATTTTTACGATGATGTGTGTGTGTGACGATTTTTTCGTCCACGATAACTCTTAACAAACTTCCGAAAATTTCTATTTTCCGTATTTAAGCTTTCTACATTGGACGACTGGAAGTGATACTTTACTCGAAGCCCATGGCAGTTTTTATTAAAAAATTATATTAAAATATAATTCAAAACTTCTCAATTCTAGTATTTAAGAATTTCATATCAATGGAAATAACATTAGATTTTGGCTAAAATTAATAAACCGAAAGTGATAGTTTACTTGAAGCTCTGAACAGATTTTCGTGAAAAATATATTACGATATATTCAAAACTTTTTAAAATCAGTATTTAAGACGTATATATGAAAGGGAACAACATATTGGATTTTGGCTAAAATTGATAAACCGGAAGTGATACTTTACTGGAATCTGTTTTGAACGGACAGATTTTCGTGAAAAATATATTATGATATATTCCAAAACTTTTCAAATTTCGTATTTAAGACTTTTAAATTAATGAGAACGACATATTAGATTTTTTCTAAAATTGATGAACCAGAAATAATATTTTATTTGAAGCTCTGAACAGATTTTCGTGAAAAATATTTTGGCTTTCAAAACTTTTACATTAATTAGAAGGACATAATAGATTTTTTCTAAAATTGATAAACCGGAAGTGACACTTTACTTTAAGCTCTGAACAGATTTTCGTGAAAAATATATTATGATATATTCCAAACCTTGTCAAATTTGGTATTTAATACTTTTATATAAAGGGGAGCAATTTTATATTTTGGCTAAAATTGAGAGACCGGAAGTGATACTTTATTTGAAGCTCCGAACATATTTTCGTGATAAATATATTGATATAATCCAGCACTTTTCAAATTTTGTTTTTGAGACTTTTATATTAATGAGAACGACATATTAGATTTTTTTCTAAGATTGATAAACCGGAAGTACTACTTTACAGAATGCCATAAACAGATTTTCTTGAAAAAATATATTAAAACATGATCCAAAACTTATCAAATTTGATGTTTAAAACTCGTATATAATTTGAAACAACATATTAGATTTTGATTTATATGATAAATCGGAAGTGGTACTTAATTTGGAGCTCTTAACAGCTTTTCGAGGAAAAACATAATAAAATATAATCCAAAATTTCGTATTACAGATTTTTCTATTTATTGGAACAACAAATTAAATTTTGTTTACAAACGATCAATAGGAAGTGATACTTTACTTAAGGCTCATTGTTATTTTAAACATGGAATTGACGGGAGGTTATGTGCTGGCCACAGCAGATTTTTTGTTTTTGTCCACTTCAGTTCAACTTATAATTTGGTATAGGGATGAAAACTATAATTAATATTGTTCTTTATTTTTGGAAGAATCGGGAAAGAGCGAAATGGGGTATGCAAATTCTACACTAAACTCACTTTAGTTCTCCTGATTTATGGATTTTGTATTTGGAATGTAAACATATGTGCCATTGGAATCTCTAACTCAAGCACTACACATAATATAGGGACGGTTTTTACTCTATATTAATATAATGCATTAACAATGTTCTGAGCAGTTATAAACCAACATAAAGGATAAGTCAAGAGAAATGTGTCAAACTTCAGGAATTTACATTACACATAAATACAGATTGTTTTGTAAGTAAACGTACATAGCTTAATAGGATGTTGAGATGTCTGCCTGGAATCGTAATCTGCAGTAATTTGATGTTTAACTCTATTCATATACCAGCAGAGGAAGTTTCAGGTGGACCAGTGAGAAATAATTCCGATTTCATGAAATCAAAGTTGTCTGACTATCACGATTGACATATAAGATCACCGGTGTCGCTACAGATAATATGTATTTGAGACTTTCTTAACCCATTAACGGGGGGGAGAATTGCGAGGGGCTAAAAGAGGCGCAGGACTGGTTTGGAGGCCGCATTTCCACCGAAAAGTTGATGGTATTACTTATTAACGCGTAATCGTCTTCTAAAATTAACGTATATATTTCATTCGGTTTTCGGTAATATTAATAGTCTATTAATTAATAATTAGAAGTCATTTGGGGCTTAAAAACAATAATGCAAAACTAATTTGTGTATACCTACATTATTTTTACTTATTTAGTGAAAAACGCAGCACTATGACAGCTTTCCGCATCATTTATGAAGTTAGTCGCAAATGTCAAAACGTTACGAGATCGTATAAATGATATGTCTGTAACTCAGCTCGTTACAGATATGTGTTCAGAATTGCCAAATCTGTAAAGCTGTAAATTGTGTAGTTACAGATTTATCGTAGCTTACAGATTTACAAATTTACAATTTTACAAATGAATGTTCAGAATTGGTCTATAAATGTGCAAGCCTTTATCACAGAACTTATAGTTTTAAGTCACAGTAACTCGAAAACAAATTAAAATCTGACTATAGACTAACCAAGTACGTATCGTCGCGCTACTAGCGGATTTTTTAACACTATCAGACATAGTGGCTGAGATGACAATTCGTAAACACGCGATGAGCAACGAAAACCGTGGTAAAAAGCCATCAAACATGTTGTGTTGTAGAGTACAAATAATTTAAATATAATGGGGATAATAAGATTCACTTTTACTCCTTCCCTTATTAACCTTGGGAACAGGTAAGGCGACAAAAATGGATACCATCGGTTCGTCGAATGACATAAGTACAGTTGAATTTTATTAAAAAACTAATTACATATTTCTCAAGCACACAACATGGTTTTAAAGTTTATATATTTTGTGGTTTTATCAAATAAAAAATTTAGTTCAATAATTATAACTTAGGCACAAAATACTTCGATTCAAAATAGGTTATGGGACAATAGATATATGTGTGCCTTTGATAACAATAAAGAAAAATAAAATAAAATATCTATGAAATATACATGTTATTGACTGTAAAATGTATAATTGTATAATATTTATGAGATCTGCGATAAATTATTATTAGTAGACAACTTTATACAAAGCGCACGACGGAAATCTTTATACTGACCTTGACAAAAATATACGTCAAAGTTCAAGAAACATGTAAGTAAATGGAATACACAAATTACATATTAACTAACGGTTCTCCCAAATCAACAAAAAAATATTTTCCAAATTGTCGTCGACTAAAAGTACACAGTGATAGTCTGACAGTCCTCACACTGGCGCGAATTTACCGCGCAAACGTATAAGAAACATATGTCGACGTTTTCAAAATCAATGCTTATGATAACAGACGTATTTTCTATTTCAAGTGGTGCTTCAAATATATTTTAAACTGACAAAACGGTTCGTGTATACAGGGTGTTAATTAAAAAGCGGGCCATAGGCGTTTAACATGGGAAATCAGTTTTTCCTTGCGCAAAAGTTCCCAATTAATTTTAGATAAAAGTGTTTCAAATAAAAGTTGTAGATAATGAAATTATACACAAGCATCACTAAACAGATTTTATTTTGCATGTTTACTAACCTGTAAAATTCAAATTGAATTTTTTTACATATTGTTCATTTGTATTGATAGCCATGGAATATAAACAAAATTACAAAGAAATGCATATCGTTTTAACTATCAGAAATTCGCTTTTCAAATAAAAATTACTGATAAATATATTCTGCCCTAAGTTCTTAAAATTATTTTGTTTTTAATATCTACATCTAAATTATTGCTTAGATTTAATTAATTTTTATTTTGTAACCTGCAAAATCGAAATTCTGACAATTCAAACGGTATGCATTTCTTTGTAATTTTGTTTAAATTTCATGGCTATCACTACAATTGAGTAATATTTATAAAATTTCAAATTGGATTTTACTGGTTACTAAACATCCAAAATAAAATCTGTTTAGTAATACTGGTGTAGAATTTAATTCTTTACAACATTTATTTGAAACATTTTTGTTTAAAATTAAATGGGAAGTTTTGCGCAAGGAAAAACTGATTTCCAATGTTATACGCCTATGGCCCGCTTTTTAATTAACACCCTGTATATAAAATGCCATTCTACACGTAATAAATCCCTCTCAGAAATATTTAACGGGAAATTCATCAGATGGCGCGACCGGCGACACGGAACTAGGGTACCTTTATAACCAGGGTATGGCCATGGCGTAGCTCACATTTTGTCCGCCATTACCGGCCTGTCTGTTATATGTGTTGTTCTTGCGCAAATTATTATGTATTTTCGTGGCTATTTGTTTTATTTTAATGAAAAATACATTTAATTATCATTCTAATATGTATTTAAAGTGTGAGTAATATATTTTATCCACCACTGTCAAATAATATACCCATAATTCTACCGATTTTTATCAATTATTGACCTTCGTTACTGTTACTAATTGAATAATATTGACAGTTCAATGGAATAATATTATTCAATCGTTATGCCAAATTCAAATCCTACCTTTCAAAGAGTACACACAAAATTACTTTTAATAAGTAATTCTTTCCACATAAAAAGCCAAAATTACACTAGTTTTGTCATTTTTCATACTTTTATTTTCTTCTTAAGCTTGAATTGTAGCTGAATAGTCGGTTTTAAGATTTTATATTAAATGTCAAATCACTTCATAATTTTGTTACAACTACACCGATGACTAGATTTGTCTATGTAAACAAAAACATTTTCGCATTTATCAGTGAGAAAATTCTACTTATTTTTCAAAACCAATATGTCACTGATATGTTATTATTTGACAATTGTGGATAAAGTATAGTATTCTATTCGCATGTAATGGTTATTACTCATTCGAATGATTTACATCACTCGCGTTCGCTCGTGATGCAAACTTCATTCTCATGAGTAATACCATACATTACATGCTCATTGAATAATATACTATTATTTTATTTACTTGTGTAGTTTGTTAAGATACCCACCACGATTACTGACATATTGAAAACAACTATAAATTACCAATATTAAGCACAATTATTTAAATTTTTAAAAGGTAAGTTTAGAATATACAATTATTATGTAAATAAGAACTACAGATATTAAATTAGAAATGATAATTACAACCCATGTCATATATTCTACATAGCCTCTAAATGTATGTCTTAATAATAATTGTGTATCTCTTAATTTTTTTTATAATATAATATCACATTTATTATAAATACATAGGGAAATGAATTACCGATAATGGCGGTGATCTTGGCCCATGCTTGGATAGCCTATATACCTACAACTTTGCAACAATGCTGTAGTTTTTCAAATTGTTAATCCTGAATCATCTTTAGTAATTTTTACTTATGACAACAATTTAAAACTTTTTCTCTTTGAAATTCAACAGGCTCCACTTGATGTTTATAAAACTGTGAAAGAACCCTCTACACTAGAGGGAGCGTAGGGTTGGTTGAGTAACGTAAAAGTCCGATTTCGATGACATACATGAAAAGTCTCTTAATATACGCTGTGCAGCGACCGTGTAAACGGTTCTTAATTGCCTTGGAAATGAAAAATTCATTGCGTACGGCGACACCACAAAGGAATATTTCAACCTAGTTGACCCAAATGAAATCCCTTAGCTTCCATGAGGACGGATTCTTATTTTCGGGTAATTTTATTTGCATTTTGCGGTGCAAGTTGTCAGAGTACACTGTAAAGCTATTGGAGTAGATACAAAGTTTCTCATTAACGAATAATAATACGTAAATGTATCATCACGGCGTATTATTTACTTTTGCGTGTAAAAATCTGCTTTTATTCGCAGATTACATTAAGATATCTGTACCGTTAACGGAAGCGGCACCTCACCAGCTTTTAAACACCTTGTGGAGAAAATAACACAAGGACCACTTCCGTGCTATTTGAAAATTCGAAATAATATTCAAATTAGCATTGGTCAAATTTGAACCAGAAATGTTAGAAACACATCATTTACAAGACGCGATTTTATAACTTCTTAACGACGAGGGTCATGTAACAATAGGCTACTTGCGTGGTACTCAAAATCAGATATCTATCATTGGATACCTAAAGTAAAGTTGGAAACGTATGTAAAAATATAAAAAAAATTTAAGAAATTATTTGCTTTTTGATAAATTAAGAAAAAAAATTTTCTTTGTCGCCATTATTTTGAACTGGAGAAAGGGATGCATATTTAAGAATGTAACTTGTAGATGACGAGCAATTGCGAGTTTTAATTTGATTTTGACATTAGTTCACTTTTCTGTCACTGTCTCTCTTCTTTCGTACAAGATTAAAATGACGAAAATATTAACCTCCTAGCTATTATTCAAACGTCAAACTGATGATCTGTCATGTTTAAATTTCCCGCACATGCCGTTGCTATTAAACGTACCGATGTTATTGCATTCATTGGTTCGGCGTAATTCTACGGCATACACGGCGGTAATTTAGATATTAAAATTTTATTAATATTTTTCTGGCCAATTAATGAAAATTTTGCCAAAAGAAAATATATGGCTAGCAAGTTTTTATCGTCTGTTCAAAAATATTAAATAAAAAAATCTGGTGTGGCCAACATTATATCTCCCGCCATTTACACCCGAATCACAAAAAAGATTAAGTTAATCCTTATGTTTAGATTAACGAATTTTATTCTAATTTTGGCAGTTTATTTCTTAAAATATAGTCTAATCTAATCCAAGTAACTACCTTTTTTAATAATAAAATAAAGATTTTAAGTACTGGAATAGAATATAATTCACTAACCCAAAAGTTTGAATTAGCTTAAATATTTTTGTGAATCGTTAATTTATATTAATCTCAATACATACCTACATATTTACTTATGCTGGAAACTGTATTGATTTCCTTTCCTATTGTCCTATTTACTTTTTTCTCTTTAAAACGTTACTATTATTAATTTGAAATGATTAGTTCTTTGACAGTGACATTTATGTCAGTTACATACATTTGAATAACTGCGCAACCAAGGAGTTTTGTTTGTTTAAAGCGTAGGCTCCGGGATTTAAATTATAGATAATTTTATAAATTTATCCATAAAATATATAGAAAAAGTATTCATGCAAATCTGTAGAAAATTTAATATTCTTTAATTTTTATAATAACATTAATCTCGAAAAAATATTTAAATGTATTTTTCGAAGAAAAACTATTTTGAGCTTCTAGTAAAGTGCCATTTCCGGTTATTCGATTTACACCAAAATCTAATGGGCTGTTTCCATTACAGAAAAAGTTCAAAATATAAGGTTTCAAAATTTTCTGAATGATAGTATTTGAGTTAGAATGGAGGATCCACACACACACACAAACACACAGACAATTCATTTTAATAATATAATGTCGAAATTATTATTATTATTTTTTTTTATTTAGGGAAGATTATTTACATAAAAATGTACAAATGGTTACAAATAAAATCACAAATTGAGTAAGTAAATGTTATTGTAGAAGGCGCAAAATATAAAAAATAGTATAAAGAACTCATTTTATAAGACTTTCTTTCGCACTTGTCAATCGCTAACGCTCGTTTTCTAAATTTTGACGCGTGCGATAAAAACATGTCTTATAAAACACGTTCTTTAATATACTATTATGAGATTATTATCTATTTTACGAGCAATTATTCTTCTTTTTCTTCTTCAAGTAAGTGCAGAGTGTAATATACATAGTTTCAAAAAAATTCAATTTTCTTCCACCTCAAAATCAGCAGTTTGAAAATGTTGGGAATAGTCTCGTCTAGACAATATTGGCGGGTGTTTACGATCCTTATAGCGGGAGTTTTATCTCCGGGACGTGCTCGGGAAGCCTCGGGAACGACGCTCCGGTTCTCGGCGTCGGCGTCCCCTGCGCACTCCCGCAGGAATTGAGATGGGATATCGTCGTACTTTTAATCCAATAAAAGCGCGGAATCGAACCATTTCATATTTTAGTTTTATTTGAGTTGCAAAGAGGAGAGCGATTTTGGATTTACATCCATTTGAATTTTTAGATGTTTACTTTGGTTTATTACTTTTGTATAGATGAGAATTTTAAAAGATATTTTACCAGATTTATCCTACTTTTTAACGCCATGCACTTTGCATTTAGATTAGCTACAAATTTTAATAGTATTTCTCAACAGTTGGACACAGAAACTATCAATATTTACAAATAATAAACAACGTAGAAATTCTTTGCCAAAAATTATGGAATATATTTTGGAATATTTGTTGTACTCGTACACCTTTTAACACAGCACTTTTTGATGTATATTATGATCATTTTCTATAATTCGCTTATTTTTCCCACATTTACAAGTGAAACTATAAAATCTGAATTTGAGAACATCTTTTTATGTTAAACGAAACGATGATGTTTAACGTTTACATTTTTGACATGCCCTACTGGCCACGATTAATATAGTTCCCTAAAATTCAGCTGATGTCGCATGCTATTCTGCGGGTCTCAATAGTATCGAAACAATTTTCCTATTTTATTAATATGGTAACTAACTTGTAAAATTTATCAAGTTAGCTATCAATTTTACAAATTAGTAACTAGTAAAGATTAATTTTAAAAAGTAGTAGGCGGTATCAATAAATGAAGTGTACAAGTGAGTAACAAATAAACAAAAATATTGTATTGAAAGGGACTTCGTAACTCAGTAGCGTAGTAAAGTAACCTAAGACAAAGCATCTGTGCACAAAAGCAATTTTGCATTAACTGTTCTTCACGATCTTGACTTCCAAACTTTAAATCACCAGCGTACAGTACTTCTTTTGAGTATTATTTACTCCCAAACGAAAACAACAGATTTGACCGAAGAAATTAAGGACGATGAAGTAATCAAAGCTATTTTGAATTAATTATTTAGGATATTATAAACTTTTTTAAAAAAAAAAACAGGGCTAATGGAGAATTTATTGAAAAGGAAAAATAATAACTTTAAAATTATACTCTTTTTTTCTTTTCCCCATATACAAAAGTGTTGTTCATAATTTAAATACCACAATTATAAATAATGTGTTCCAAATCACTATTCAATTTTTATCTTCCGTCACCTTTAGGTAAGGAAGGTATTGTCTTTAGCCAAAAAATTCGATGATGAGTTTTTAATCAATAAGCACGTTTTAGGGTCCCTAGAATACGATTTTAGTATTTTTACGATGATGTGTGTGTGTGTGTGTGTGTGTGTGTGTGTGTGTGTGTGTGTGTGTGTGTGTATGTGTGTGTATGTGTGTGTATGCATGAATATATGTATATATATATATATATATATATATATATATATATATATATATATATATTATATATATATATATATATATATATATATATATATATATGTGTGTGTGTGTGTGTGTGTGTGTGTGTGTGTGTGTGTGTATCAAAAATTTCGTCTGCGATAACTTTAAAACTACAGTTTCAAAAATTATAATTCTTTCGTTACATCCATATGAAGAGCTGATTAGATTTTGGTTACAATTGGTCATTCGGAAGTACTCTCATTTGAAGATTTTAACAGTTTTTTTTGACTATTTCACTGATAAATATATAAACCAATCCAAATTCAGGATTCTACCTAGTTACCAAGTTTCACTTCGGCAAAACACTGTCACAAAATTTTTTTCGCACCCTTTAGCCAATAAGATGTCGTATTTTTACATAAGTGAGTTTTGATAAGCGAAATTTTTTTGACGTTTTAGAAATATATTGTTTACATACCTGTCAAAGTCTGTATAATTTCAGTGTTATCAGTTTTTATTAAAAACGAGTCGATTCGGACAGGAGTCTATTTAAAACATTGAAAAAGCAAACTGAAACATAATACCTCTAAACACAATAACAATTACAAGATTTTTGTCAAGAAACAAATTATATAAATCATTACCAGATTTTTTTTTGGAAGTAGTCATCCGAATACCATTCGTGGTTAAATTTTATCCTGGAAAAATTTTCCGATTGCTTTACTCGAGCCTGTTGCCAATTTATCTCGTGGCATTGATCAAAAATCACTCGTTTGACAACTCGTAATTTTTTGTCAATGTCACTCAATAAATTGCTAGGCAACCGGCTCTCGTAACAATCTGAAAATTTTTCCGGCAAAAATTTACCACTTATTATTATATATGAAAAAACTATGTTAAATATCATTTTTTCACATTTAATGTTATTATAAATATTAAAGAATATGTTATTCTCTATATGATTTGACTGTATTTTATACTTAAAATTAAATTATGTGATAATTTTATTCACTATTGTTCCTTATGGATGGTTGCCACAAACCTGTAATTAGACAGTTTCTTGCCCTGAGGAAGGCTAATCCGATTATTTCTTCCTTTTGGAACCCCTAATTTCTATATGAAATTTGTACAAAATACATATACCTGTTGAGGTGATCCGTGACCTGATGGAAGGTAATGTGCTGGCCACATCAGATTTTCTTTTTGTTTCTGGAATAAGTGAACCTTTCTTTGTCATTGTCAGTAACGTTTTCAATCTCCATCGATGTGAGAATGGCGTGTAAAGACCCCGTTTGTTATTGGGTTAGCTTTTGCTAGGCTAGCTTATGATTATGACGGTGTGAAGGGTGTTGCTTGTTGACTCTCTAAGTCTGAAAGTACAGAGCCGCTTCGCAGTTTGCGATACGGTATAGGATATGAGCAGAGCAGCCTGCCAGCGAAGCGAATCTGCTCGAACCTATTTCGCAAATTGATTTTTTGCCCATTCCCTGATGGAAATTTATTGTTTATTTTCTAAATATATAACGCCGGCTTGCCGCACAAAATATCGCCAAGTTGTTTTGTTTTCCAAAAGAGGAGGGTATATTTGACGCCCGTTTCCGATACGCGTTTTACATTTCAAACAGGCTTAAATCTCTGAATAATATAGAATATACGAGGGTGATGGCAAATTATATCTACCTAGCTATTAAGAAAATCAGTTGAATGTAAAGTAATATTTTATTTCGCGCTATTTGTATTGCAACTAGGTATGTATTTCATCCATAGTTACTAAAAATGTTATGGCCAGTTTTACAATCTCTTGTTAAAATTTTAACTCAAATAAAAAAATTTAAACGAAATGAACTGTTAAATAATCCGATTCAATATTGTTTATTTAATTTACAGTTAAAATTCTACGCCCTAATTAAGTGGTATTGGCGAAAAAATTCAAAGTGGGTGACGGCTGGTAGCAGATTTGTGAATTAGAGGAATAAGAAAGAGTTGATAGCATACATTGAAACTTATGTAATTTTAAACAGGTATAATTTATATTTGTTGTAAAAGAAAGTGACATATATAGTGTATATTACATTTTCAGGTGTAAATAATGATCAGTAAATGCCACAGATACTGCTCAGTGCCACAATGAAATAATTACAAGTCAAAAAGTGTAAGTTTACACTATATCCCAAATGACAAAATATGAACTTGAAATTTTCTTCCCATATAGCTTTGACATCTCTAATCGGTTCTATTTTTTCTTTTTTTAAAACATGATGGCAAAATTCTTTTAATTTTATAGCCAAACTATACTGTTTATCATCCTTTCTAACAAGTTTTCCCCTTACTTGTTCCAAACCAGTACAACTTAATTTTTCTATTTCTTCTGCTCTGTAATACACAAACCCAAAAACAAATAAATTAATAGGATAATAATAATGATGATAACTTATGTTGTAAAACAATAAATATAGTTTTGATTTTTACTAACCTGTTTATATATGCAACAAAACTAACAATATGTTTGCATTTGCCTTCCAAACCTGCTCAAAAACTAAATTTTGCTGTCCAATAATTTATATTCTCATTTAATAAAATTTCAATCGTATAAGGATATCCAGTCAAATGACTGGTTTTTAAACAAGAACCCAGTATTGTACCAGATCCATCATCTTTTTTTCCACAAAGAAATACATGTCCTGCCTTAAAAACTGCTTCGCCTTCCTTTATAGGACGTGCAGAAGCAATGTATTTAAAAATATCACTTAACTTTATGTTAATTTTCTCCATATTAAATACTTTGCACTTTGAAATGTATATAGCCAGCAATAAGGAATGAGAGAACTTTCCTTATTCCACCGCCATCTTGCTACCGTCCGGCCTGCCACCTATAGTTCAGTTTTTTCGCCAATATACAGGCTGTAAATGAAATAAGTGCATTAAATTTAACCAGTAATGTAACTCAACGAGAGCAAGTCTTTTACATTTTGAGTTAAAATTGTTTAAAGATTTGCTTCAAATTTCGTTACCCGCCCATGGCGAACAAATGACTGCTGCCGTATTCAAGTGGGATACAAACAGCTCAAAAATAGTCGGTTATCGGTTACACTTGCAGTCACAGTAATTAATAAACGAATCAACGGAAATAACATTTATTATTAATTAATTCGTAATAGTACATTTTTTAAAATAAAGAAATTTAAATTTTGATAACAAAATTATAAAGTTGTGTATTAAACCAGGTTTTTAATCGCCTGTGAATAGAGGAAGACAAAGAGGGACAAGGTAACGAAGAAGAGCAAAAGCATAGTTATTAGATTATGAGATGATTATTTATCGTTGACAAATCATAATAGTTTAAATACGTTATTCAAAAAACGTAAGTACACACTTTTGTCCATTTAAACGAGGTTCATGAGTACCAATAATTAGTCGTCCATTTATTGTTCCCGCCCAAACATTTTTTAATGAAAATTTTTACAGCATTTTCGTCTGTCGAGATGTGTATTGTGCATAATAAATACACCTTCCAAAGTAAATTCAGTCTCATTAATGAACATTATAAGCCATTCCGAAAATTGAAGTCTGTTATGTGCTGAAAACATTGAACTTTTTGCACATCGTATGGATACAACAGTTGCTTTTTTAAAAAAATTGTCATATGTGACACTCCGTATTGTGATAAAGATGTACAAGATTAACAAATGTGCGAATATTAAGAACAGAATGATTTGGAGACGCTCCGTCTAAATGTGTTGGCATCTCTATAACACTGTCTTTATATCAACCACAAATTAAAATGTAGTAAAGATACGAATAAATAAACTATAGGTAAGTAATTACAATATTTGTGTAAGCATTTTGACAGAATTTTACCTTATAAACAAGTTTATTACTAATGTCAAAATTTAATTGCAACAACTGACAGGACTGTCAATTGCTAAAAGAAAATTTTTCAGAGCTATTGCTACTGAATTCAATTATTAGAAATATACTTGGAACGACTCGTCAATTTACGGGGTTGTGAAAATGCTAAAAAAATATGCGATTTCGAGAAAAAGTTATTAAGAAATATTGTTGCTCTCGACGAGTTATATTACTGGTTAAATTTAATGTACTTATTTCATTTACACCCTGTATAGGCTATAGGATTAAAGTATGGAATATTAAAAAAAAATACAGCGAACTGAACCGGTTTTTTAAAAACCCTAACACACGTCGATTTTAGTTTTTAAAAATACACATTAATGTGTGCGATTCACCCTCTGACTTTCATTTGTTTTGAAGTTATGACATCATCACAAAAAAATTTAAATGGCAATATAGATTTTTAGTAGTGGAATCTGATAATGATATTTTTTAAGCATTTATTTCTAAAATAAAAATAAAACCATTTTATTCAAGAAAAACTGTTAATAACTTCAGCCCGCAGGGCGATTGGCTAATTTTCTTTAGTGACTAATATACATTTCACACGAGTGTAATACAACGTTTTATCCAACACTTTTTTAAAACTTTTTAAATCATTTTCATGTTTTTATTCATCGTTTGACACTGACAAGTCAATTGATGTAGTATTTTAAATTACAAAGTAGCCATTGAAGGGTTGTTATGGTTCTGTTATATTTGAAAAAAATTTGCTGTAATAATTATTGTCTGTCATTGGGAATTATTTGAAAGAAAAATACATTAAAATGGATAAAAATGAGGATCTTTCATTTAAAACGTATTCACTTAGAAGTACAAGCAGCATCTTTGAATTTAATTCCGAAGCATGAAACCACTAATTCATTTCTCGTTTTCGTTTCATCAACCATACATTACAGCTGTCATTAAGTAAAGATGAGTAACCTATTTTAGATTAATGTTAATGTCAATTTAAATAAATAAGTTTCATATTGTTAATTTTTTTCAATAATAAAATAATTTTGTAAAATTGCTTTTTATTTATATTAAAAAAATCAACAAAAATTAATACTAATTCCTCCGTGACTTCTAAAATATTCTCTCACGGAGTGACTAATGTTGTACATTACTCATTTCAAATAGTAACAACAGTAACAAGAATATTATGAGTCTGTATTGAATAAAAGACTTTTTGTAATTAGAAACTAGAATAAAAAATGTACCGAGAATTACAGTGTATATTTTTGTATTTGAACATGATAAATTGAACAAAATAGACGCATGTTTTCAAATATTGATGGATGTAACAAAAATTCTGTTGACTATAAATGAAATTGATTAATGTAACTATGTACAATCAACCATACATCAAAAACAATCACTCGAACTCGTTTCATATTTTATAAACGTCATACATTGATATACTGTTTCAAAAATTAATTAAAAAGTAGAACAACTAAAAATTTTCACAATATTGCAGTTTATAATATAATAGCTTAATAAAATTTAATTAAACATTGTGAACCTATTTCAAATAAAATGTCAAATCTTAATATTGCAAAATGATCATTACATCGCAGTTTTTGTTTTCTCATTCGCTATTTGCTGTAAATGTAATCGTTTTGAAACTAGTGCAGAATGCAATGAAAACAGTCCCTTTGTATAGCTTAATTTGCAGTAATTGTATTCAAACATTATCGTTTTAATAAGCTAGTTGTTCTTCCGAAGTTAAACAAAATAATCTGAAACAGAAATTTAAACAAATCTGGTATAGTAGGCTATGACTGCACGGCGCCAACTCGACGCGAAATGCAAACATAAAGTTAATTTTCTTCGACTTAAATTACGATTTGAGAAACCGAGAATATTATACAAAGGTTGTTCACATTTCCACTCCGTTGACTTCGTTTTAAAGCACTTTATTAGGATGCCTTGCTGAATATATATCAAATTGTCGTTTATACATGTTCTAATATAAACAATATTTCGACGTATATGAGTCAAAATATATTGGTAGGTATTGGTATTATTTTTACTAATACTAGTATATTCTATAACATGTAATGGAATGGAGCAAAAAGTTTGTGGTCCGAGCCGAAGGGGATTACGGTTTGCGAATGTGGTTATGCCATTCCACACGTGTTGTAGAGTATACTTTCTCCAACAACATTTTAGAAATTATACAACAAATGTTGATTGATTATAACAATTATCATAACCATCTTACCGGACGTACCCTCATTTGAAGATTTTAACAGTTTTTCTTGAAAAAATGATGTTAAATATCGTAGGTAAGGGAGGTAATATGTAATCGTGCCAAAAATTCGATGGTGAGTTTTCACTAAATAAGCACGAATTAAGGTCCTCACCACACGTTTTTACGATTTTTACGATGATTGTGTGTGTTTGTGTGTGTGTGTGTGTGTGTTCGTGTGTGTGTGCGTGCGTGCGTGCATGCGTGCGAGCTTGCGCGCGTGCGTGCGTGCGGGCGTGCGAGTGCGTGCGGGCGGGCGTGCGAGTGCGTGCGTGCGTGCGTGGTTGCGTGCGTGTGTGTGTGTGTGTGTGTGTGTGTGTGTGTGTGTGTGTGTGTGTGTGTGTGTGTGTATGTGTGTGGCGATTTTTTCGTCCACGATATCTCATATAACAAATTTCAAAATATTCATATAAAGAGTTGATTAGATTTTGGATAACCGGAAGTGACTGTTTATTTGAAGCCCATAACAGTTTTTAATGAAAAACTATATTAAAATATAATCCAAAACTTCTCAATTTTAGTATTTAAAACTTCTATATCAAGGGGAACAACATATTAGATTATGGCTAAAATTAATAAACCAGAAGTAACAAAAGCTCTGAAGAGATTTTCGTGAAAAATATATTATGATATATTCCAAAACTTTTCAAATTTGCTATTTTATATTAATGAGAACGACATTCTTCTAAAATTGATAAACCGGTAGTGATACTTTATTTGAAGCTCTGAACAGATTTTCGTGAAAAATAAATTGATACAATCCAAAACTTTTCAACACTTTTATATTAACGAGAACGACATACTAGATGTTTTTGTAAAATTTATGAACTACTTTACAGGAAGTTAAAACAGATTTTTTTGAAGAAATATATTAAAACATGATTCAAAACTTCTCAAATTTTAAAACACGTGTATAATTTGAAACAACATTAGATTTTGATTATACCTATATGATAAACCGGAAGTGGAGCTCTTAACAGATTTTCTAGGAAAAGCAGTACAAAATATAATACAAAATTTGGTATTACAGTCTTTTCTATTTATTGTAACAACAAATTAGATTTTGTTTACAAACGATCAACTGGAAGTGATACTTTACTTAAAGCTTAATGCTATTTCAAACATGGAATTGACGAGAGGTCATGTGTTGGCCACATCTGATTTTTTACATTTAATATTATAATAAATATTATAGAATATTTTATTCTTTATACGATTTGACTGCATTTTATACTTCATATTAAATGGATAATAATTAAAAAAATTATAAAGAAATTAAAAATTATAAATTAGCTAGCTATGATATAACTCTGGAAACAGCTGCTATATTAAGAAAATTCTGATTGAACGGTGTAGTGTCAAGTGCAATTGACATGTATGTTTGTGTTATAATTTTACTGGAAATATAGGATATTTTGCTAGAAACTTTCTGTATGGAATTTGTATAAAATACATACAACTGCCTTAAGGTAATGTACAAGAAATAATCTGTATGACATTTGTACAAAATACATAAAACACATCAGATTTTTTACGATAACTTGAATATCCGACATTGGCAACATTGAATGTCAGACAAGAGAGACAGATATGTCTTATTCTCATTAATTCTAGCATGACCCTCATATATTCACACATATTTCCAAACTCTTTGAAGTTTAATTAGAATCTGATCAATTTGATTAAAATATTGATTTGATTCCAAATAAACCCAGTCTTTTTACTATTTTCTGTCTATTTTATTTCTCTTGATTTTGCGGGCTTCGGCTCTTGTCTGTATCCCATTCTCGTTTAAGAAGCAGTGCACATCTAAAAACACTGTGAATCGCTGTTGTAGGACTGTGACGCGTATAGTGACTGACAAGTCAATTTAAAGTCCCGAAACGAGAACATGATAAGACTATACCGCTGCTCTATTTCTCCGACTCCGACTCGACTCAAGGCACCGTGTTGTACAACGATTTACCGAGTTTTCTTTGCCAGAACCGTATCAGGATAATTAACAGGAGAGGCCAAACAATAGCAAGGATAAATCAAATAAATAAAGCTCTACGAATGCAAAGTAAAGTAATTGTTAAGTTAATGATACATTTAAAATGTTTTATTGTAGCAGATCTTATCTGCAAGATGAATTGATATCGCTCAGGACCTATCCAAGAAGAAAAACAACTAAATGTAAAGTTATGTTTTACTTTTACCAATGAAAAAAATCAGATGTGGCCATCACAACCTCTCGGCAGATATTTTACCTGGTTGTACGCATTAAACGAAAAATATTTTTAAATACAAATACATATATTCATGTCTCACATATATTTGCAAAATCTATGGGATGTTTTAATATAAATTATGTACAATACATACATCTTCTTTATATTCAATATCCTGAAATTTTCTTTTTCTACTTTCCTTTTCTTTTTCTTTATATTCGTTATTTTTCGCAAATTCCTTTTGTATTCTTTTTACGTATATTCTTTTGCGTTGTTGACTTTTTTTTATTTTCATAATCTTCATAATGATGTTCAAATATTTTTGACAGTGGCATACAAATATTTTTGACAATGGCATACAAATATTTTTGACAGTGACATTTATATGTCAATTACAAACATTTGTATTTCTTGCCTTGAACATCAAATTATTTTATATGCATTTCTTTATCTCTAAATCTATAGAAGATATAATAATGAATTTATATTTATCGAATAAAGAAGTTAACGTTCTTTAATATAAGTGTTTACATAAATTTTCGATAAATAATATTTAGATAATTTTTTTCTTGTATTACTTCCGGTTGTCCAATTGTAATCAACTCTTCCCATTATTGTTAGATTGAGGAATCCGTAGTTAAAAATGTCTTAAGTCTTATAGTATTTGAGAAATCGTGGATCCAACATTCACACATCCACACACACAGAGACACACACATACGCGCACACACGCACGCACGCACGCACGCACGCCCTTCCCATGGTCACTTGTCAATTTCTATATTTTGGAACTAGACGATATTGCTATTTTTATTGATATGTGGAAATTATTGACTTGATAGAAAGCGACAATATACCGTTGTTGCTTTAACCATATCGTGCAATATATTTTTTACCCAAAATACGAAATCAACCTTCGAAAACAGTTTACAGAATATTTTTCGACAGCGTTTTCTGTACTACGGTGTGCATGCTGTGTGAGAACCGGCTTTACTAATCAAAACATAACCTTAAAAGTAAGTGTTCAAAGTCAGTTTGTAAATGTATTATTATTAAGTAAAACTTGAGTATACGTAGTATATTGAAAACTATAATAATAATGAATAATTTTCTTTAGATGAATAAACGAATGCATGTTCAACCTAAACACTATAGTTTATTACTTGATTATCTACAACTTCGGGTATAAAATTCTACAATATACAGAATTACCTCTACATGCTTTATAACGACAGAAATTAAATATGAAAATGTCGAACAAAAAATAAATAAATGCTTGACGTTTTATCTGTCACATCGTAAATTAACTTATTTGACTGTCGATATTTTCAACGTAATTTTTGATATTTTCATATTTAATTTCTGTCGTTACAATGCATGGAGAGGTAATTCTGTTTATTGATTTAGATGCAGAATTTTATGCTCTAAAACTTTTATTTGACGCATTTTTGCTTAAAATAATTAGGCGAGCAGGAAATTGCAAAAATCTGATTTCCCATGTTAATCTCCTATGTACACCTTTAAGACAGACACATGGTATATAAGTATGTTATAACCGTGGACGAAGACAGATAGACTGCGGGAAGGAAAGAGACAGTTATAAATCCGCTTATCAACGTCGCGTTTGTTGTGGCAGGTGTGGCAGGGTGTGGCATGGTCACATCTGGCTATCTCTTTCCCTCCCAATCACGCTTCTACTATTGTCACGTCACAAATCCCATCCCCAAATAAAAATAAAAATTTGGTCACATACCCCATTACAATATGGCATGATTCCACCACTGCTCTTGTTACATTAACTAAGTGTAGAAACTTAGCAGGGGGCTAATTTTTTTAACCATTCTAAGAATTGTCAAAATGTAAATAAATAATAATGTAAAAAAAATATAAAAATGTGGATGAAGCAAAAGAAGTGTGTTTGTAAGAAATGAAATAATTATAATAGATTTTTAAATGAAAATAATCAGTGTTTTTATTAAATTAACTAATTGTAGTGTCCAATGTCCAGTCTTGTTAAGTTTATTAGGAAAATAGTAAAATTCAATCTTTTACATTGAATGTCTTTTCTTAAAGTTTTATTCCTTTTGGTTTATTCTGCGCGAATACATCCACCAATCAATGTCAACTAATAAATGCAGTTTAGTCTTTCCTCCCTGCGGATCTAGCGATATTTCCAATTATTTTTATGCTTTCTTAAATATCGGGTTCATTATACAAATAGCCGAGGGTGTAGGCGAGTGCTTCAGCCCTCTTGCAGCAAATGGAGCATTGTTAATATCGCAAGAACGGGAACGAGATTGTGTTTAAGCGCGCAGAATTTGCCCGCCAAATATCGGAATTGTTTGACAGTTGGCTGGAGAATTTGAAAAATGAATTGCAATGCAATAAAAGAATTATTACAGTAGGAACGAAAACGATAATAGTACAATAAGAATAAAGCGAGGTCCAACCTCAACAATATTTAATATAAAATACCAGTGCCGTAACTAGGGCATGGCAAAGGTAGCACACGTCACGGGCGCAAAATTCTTGAGGGCGCAAAATTTTAATTATTTATATGGTTTTAGATCAAATATTTCTAAAATCTATCTAAGCTGGCGTGAATTTTATTCTTTATTGGGACCCAGTGGCGTAACTAACGGGCCCGCAGAGCCCGCATTGCGGGCGGGCCCCCGGCTTTAAAGAGGGCCCAATTTACATGATTTATAATTTTGTTACTGTTGCGAAATTTTGAATTTTCCATCACATTTCGGCCGGTAGAATTTCGATTTTTTGGCAAATATTTTCCTGCAATTGATCCAGAGTTTTCCTTTAAAATAACCCCATAAAAAGAAGTTTGGGGCTGTCAAATCAAGACACCTGACGGCCAATGTGTATTACCAAAACGTGGGATTAAATAACGATAAGAGAATGATTTTCGGAAAATTGCAATTATTTAGAATGTATGATATTGATCCACCTTGCTAATATCATATTTTATCGCATCCAAGTTTTTTCATTTGTGATACCAAAAATGTATGAATCAATTCCCTGTAACTTTCACCAGTGGACTGTGCCACCAATTTTATTTTCAAAAAAAATACGGGCCAATCACATTTTTATAGTAAATGCAACAACATACAATGACTTTGATGGGATGTAAAAGTGCCTAATCTTGGATTTTCAGGCCTCCAATATTGGTTATTTTGCTTCTTAACATATCATCTCAGATGAAAGTGAGCCTAGTCACAATTTCCACAAGTTCTTGTGGTATGTAGTTCTTCATGATAAATGCTGCAATTAAAAACGGGCCCCAAAACATTTTGCGGGTGGGCCCCCGAACTCTTAGTTACGCCACTGTTGGGACCTCCAAAAAAGACATACTAATTTTGCACCCTTTAGCGACCCCTGATTTTGCCGCCATCTTGGGTCAAAGGTGCAAAAAATGAGTTTTTGGCCATTTTCTTGAAAACAGTGACCCGTATCAAAATTTTTCAAGAATAAAAAATTAAAGCTCGTAATTTCCTATACATAAAAGGATTCTTACATTTTTTGCCTAGGATGAACTCTCAAAGAGTTATGTTAAAATATAGTTAACCAGAATAACAATTTATGATAGAAATTAAAATTACCCAAAAAATAAACAATATTAGGTATTTAAAACTCAGTATACAGGGTGTCTCACAACTCGCGCCCCAGACGAAACTAACACTTGCCGTCAACAATAAGTTGCCAACAAATAGAAGAAAATAATTTGCAACTGCTTGCATAACGGAGTTACAAGACTTTTTAATCCACCAATCCCGGAAGGAAATCTTGAGGTGTGATGATATTACAAAATAAAACTGGTTGCTTAAGTTTTAAAAATACAACTAGTGAGTTACAAAATTCGTTTGACCTACTGTAATTTTGACACTTTAGAGTTGACTTTTCACTGTCAACAAATTTAGGTTAGCGAAGGTGTCATCCGAGATCATCATTTATATCGTACAGTGCAAGATGTTGTAGCAGCTGTGCAAAATGTGTTAAACGAAAATATTATTACCATTTGATCTCGTTTAACTTGACCGGTCTCATGCGTCCTTGCGATGGCTCTCAATATCACTTTATGATCCACAAGATTTCTATCCGGAAAACGTTCCGAATAGACTCGTACTGCCTCTCTGGCGTTACGTCCACATTCTCCGAAAATTATAATCATTTCTTTTCTTGATATGTAAGGGCGCAAATTTTTTATTTTGCCACAGGCGCTCAAAACCCTTGTTACGGCTCTGTAAAATACGAATTGTTAAGCCTCATTCACAATACGAAATTAGTAGTTAGTGTTAGTAGTTATAATTAAAGTTTGTAATCAGCATTTAAAGATTGGTAAACAGCGTTCACAATACATTAACGACTACGAATAACAATTTTTGTTGGCAAAATAGTACATTTGATTCGAAGTTTGTAAAAGCTGGTTTAATTTAATATTTCTTGTTTAGTAGATTTGATTATTATTTAATATTTTTGAATCCTTTTTTGTATAAGAAAGTTTAACAGAATAAGCTTTCCAAAACATAAACACGTACCTTGCAAACATCAAGAAGAATTTCACATGAAGTTAATAACATTCGAAATAAGGAATCTATCCAGGAAGGAAACAACTATTCATATGCAGCTGAAGTTTCTACACCGATTTCTACTTCAACACCTCCACACAATAGAATATGAACAACTCTACACCGACCTACAAGAAAACATACTCTACGAAGAATACCAACCAGACCAAAATAGAAGAAAGAAACTCAGTAAACTAATACAACAAAAACATTCCAATCACAATAAACACAACACACCGACCGACACAACAAATCACAACTATAACAACACACATCTTCCACATACACTACCTTCACACAACAACACAATACAACAAAACCCTCAACCAAACCCAACCAACGATTTTCATCCTCGTATAACCAATTTAACCAACTTCACATTCACAAAACACGAGACCGAACTACTCAACACCAGCCACAAATTCGCACCACAACCAACATCAAACATGCTACTACAAACTACCATAGAAATAGAAGCCCAGCTGCAACACCACCCACAACATGAAGACATCTTTAACAACATCGCCAACTTAATCAAGAACAATAGAGAGGTGAGTGCACATGTTGATGAGAATGACACGGAAACAACATACAATCCTATCAATTCAAATATCAATTTTAAAAATAAAATCATTAATAAAAATATTAAATCTATACAGAAAAAACTAACTGATAATAAACTAACAATAACAAAAGCTGATAAGAATGCAGGACTGGTTATCTTAAATACAGAAGATTATATCAATAAAACACTCACTTTTTTCAACAACAATAACATAACTGAAACTAGAAAAAACCCATTTAATTCTTACAATATAAATTTAAATAACTTACTAAAACAAAGCTCTAATACACTCAATAAATTTTCAATACACAAAAGACAGTTAATCAACCCTAACCCTTCTACACCAACTCTATACAGTTTAATAAAATTACATAAAAATGATAAATCTATCCGGCCGATTACCAGTTCGACATCTTCACCAGCTCATAAACTATCTAAATTTCTTAATCATTTAATCACAGATCTTACAAATTATCAATCTAGATAGTCTATTAAAAATTCAACAGAACTCATAAATCAATTAAATAATCATAATTTGAACAATAATGACTTTAAGATGGTCTCTTTTGACATTGTAAACCTTTATACGAACGTACCAATAGATGAAACAATTAACATTCTTTCTGATTTTCTAAAAAATGATACTGAATTCATAAATTCCTTTAACCTAGATTCCACAGATTTAGATAACATTATAAACCTTTTCAAAATTGCAACTAAACAAAATTTCTTTCAATTTAATAACAAAACTTACATTTTAAACAACGGGCTACCAATGGGAAGCCCTATTAGTGGAATCCTAGCAAATATTTTCATAGATAACTTAGAACAAAATATAATGAAACTACCCTCTCATAATAAAATTCTATTTTGGGTTAGATATGTCGATGATGTGTTGTGTCTATGGAGTGGTACGGACACAGAGTTACAAGATTTTCTTAACACAATAAATAATCTTACAAAAATAAAATTTACAATAGAAAAAGAGACAAATAATTCAATAAATTTTTTAGACCTCACATTAACTAAATCAAACAACAATATTGAATTTAACATTTACCGAAAACCAACAGCTACAGATACAATAATCCCATACGACTCATACCATAATCCCACTGTAAAACAATCAGCATTTCATTATTTATTCCATAGACTACTTTCAACACCACTTTCTAAAGAAAATTTCCAAAAAGAATTCAATACTATAATAAAAATAGGCTATAATAACAAATATCCCATAAAATATATCTTAAATATTTATAATAATATCATCAAAACCAAAATACTTAAAGAAATCTACCCACATACAAAACCTATAACTCACTATATTTCTATACCCTATAATAAAAACACTTTCAATAAATTTAGGAAAATATTAACAAAATTTAATCTCACTATCACATCTAAATCACACAATACCTTAGCAACACATTTCATTAATAATAAACCAAAAACATCACCTGTGGAAAAATCGGGGATATATAAAATAACATGTAATAATTGTAACAAAATTTATATAGGCTTAACAACTAGAAATTTAAATACAAGATTTAAAGAACATATAAATAAAAGACCGCTCTCCGCTGTAGGTGCGCACATAGACACAACACATCATCAAATCACAATAGAAAATAATCTAGAACTTTTACATAATGAGAGTAAATATCACAAATTAGTTCTCTTAGAAAAGTACGAGATAATTACACATGCAATGTCAAAAGACAACATATTACTAAATGAAAATACAGTTTTTCCTGAACCACACTTATTTAAATATTTACCACCTTTTTTCGAATCCAATAAACATTAAGATTAACACTAACGACACCTACTTCATAATTTATTCCCTAAATATTAAACTAAAATAAATCAGTCTTCATCATCTGTCCTTCCTGGATAGATTCCTTATATATATAAAAAATTTCAACTATTTTTTATATTCTAATACAATTTAATCCCTTTATTTTTCAACAATGGATTCAATTCCAAGATATATTTTACACATATTTGACTGTAAGTATCTGTTTCCTTGTTTTTCTCATACAGCATGTGCACTTAACCTAAAATCATAAATAAATCAAATAAATTTATATATATATATATATATTCATTTTATTGTTAACTTTGTATTTATGTATATTTTTAGCGTCGGCCTGATGATGGCAATTAAAGCCGAAATCGATCGCCACATAATTAAAAAATTTTGACATTCTGCATCTCTTTCTTTAACCTTCATTTATACAATGCAGAACTACCTGGAGTCCTTTTGCCAATTTAGCCAAAGCTTTTATTGCCTACAACCTACAAAACTGATATTATTTTTATAAGACACGCATATTAAAAAATGTATAACAGAATAATAAAGTCAATACCTTTCAAATTCTACTTCAATTCAACAAAAATGTAATTTATTTCTTTTACAACAACTGTCAAACTCAACAAATGTCACAACATCTTTTTTTTCTACAATATATCTATTTCATTCTACTCTGTTCTGTGATTGGCTACTCTGTACTCTGTTAACCACTAACCATAAGTTTGGAGCTTGCAAAGTCTTGCGCTAACTGAATTTAGCGCAGACTTGGGCTGCGCTAATTTCGTTATTGTGAACGCTAAACTACAACTACGTACGCCAAGCTTTCTGCGCTAATCGTAACTACTAATACTAACCACTAATTTCGTGTTGTGAATGAGGCTTTACACTAAAATGATTAACAATGAAATGGTTTTGGTATATTTTTACCTCCCGTCATATCGTACGTAAGGGAGGTAATGTTATTGGTCCAAAAATTCGATGGTGAGTTTCCAGTGAATAAGCGCGTATTATGGTCCCCACAACACGTTTTTACTATTTTTACGATGATGTGTGCGTGTGTGTGCGTGCGTGCGTGCGCGTGCGCGTGCGCGTGCCTGCGTGCGTGCGTGCGTGTGTGTGCGACGATTTTTTCGGATCTGATAACTCAAATACTACAATTCTAAAAATTATAATTCTTATAAGAATCACTAATTGCACACCGCTGATACTGTACAACTAGTACGTCACCAGCACGTGACACAACAAAATCAAATTTTAAAAATTAATATTTCGCTTATTAAAAGGAATTTTTAACTCGGTTTTCACAGGTACTCTTAGATATACTTGTTCTTTAAGAAAAAAAAATATGCGAGAATACCCTATTGATATGTTTGTGTTATAGTTTTACTGGAAATATATATATATATATATATATATATATATATATATATATATATATATATATATATATATATATATATATATATATATATATACAGTGGTGAACAGAAAAAAATAGTCGAAATATCAAGCAAACTTGCTTCTATAATTTTAGTTGCTTGAATTTGGCCGAATTTGGCTTTACATTTATGACATTTGTAACTTTGATTTGTCAAAAAATTGAATTGTCGAATTGAATTAAAAAAATGCCTGGAATTAGTGATATTGTGAAAAAGGAATGCCGATCAGACAAATTGCCCAGCCCTATAATATTCATAAAAATTCTGTCATTAACATAAAGATCTGTTTACCCTAGAAACTAATACTGTTTTATTTTTTCTGTACATGAAACTTTGTATATGGAATTTGTACAAAATACAAAGAACTGAGAGAAGGTAATGAGCTTGAAATATGGAATCTTGTGCAAGAAACTTTCTGTATGGAATTTGTACAAAATATATGGAACTGACGGAAGGTAATGTGCTGGCCACATAAGATTTTTTAAATTTCAGATTGTGAATAAAATAGTATACAAACCTCCGTGAAAAGTCTAGCTAACCAAAAACGCGAAACGCCGAGGTAGTTATTTTCGCCCTTGACAATGAAACACTTTCCACCTCGGTTAGTAATATAATATTATACCAGTGGTAAATTTTAGCGAAATAAGACGCTTGTTCGTTAAAAACTGAATCTAAACTTTTTAAACTTAAACCTTTTTACTTCCTTGTACGAAGTAAAGCAAGTATTGTAATCGCGAAAAATTTCGGTTTTGAGATTTCAACGGAAATATCCATTTTGACCATCCCTGAATCCATTCTGACTAATTTCGTCGTGACGTCTGTACGTACGTATCTCGCATAACTCAAAAACGGTAAGCCGTAGAAAGTTGAAATTTTGTATTTAGGACTTCTATAACATCTAGTTGTGCACCTCCCTTTTTGGTCATTACATAATTTTCAGAAATGGTACTTTATTTAAAGCCTATAATAGATTTTAATGAAAAAATATATTAAAATATAATCCAAAACGTTTCAAATTTGGTATATAAGACTTTTATATCAATTGAAATAACATAGCAGATTTTGGTTAAAACAGGCTAACCGGAAGTGATATATTACCTGAAGTTGTTAACAGTTTTTCTTGAATAAAATGATTTCATTTTGATTTTAGAAATAAATGCTTCCAATACGAGTTTTAGAGAATTAAATTCTGCGTCTAGCACATCCAGTATTATTAAATTAGCCCTTTGTATAACAAAAAAATAAAAAATAGATGTTAATGTCAAATTAAGTCAGACACGTGCAATTTTATAATTGGGTCTATACTTCATCTTCATATTGGTCTTGCGTACAAGGAAGTCGTGTGGGGTCCACATCAGATATTTTGCTTTTTTAAAATCATAATAAATCATCTCTCGTATATTACAAGATAGATATTAACAATTTACATTTTAATAAAGATACATCATATACGGTTTTAACAATGCAAGTTTTTATTTACAAAAAATTATATCAAATACAAAAAACACATTTTCTATTATATTTTCTTTATCTTTTCATATTCTGATGACGTATTCATCTCGGTTTTTTGTTTTTATTGTTTCCCGTAATTTGAATTTTTCATGTGAAATATGGCGGAGAAAATGGGGTTACAAATGAGAAAAGTCCGCAAAAAAGCAGTTTGCTAATTGTGTCGTGTATTGTTTGACTTTAGACTGGGTCCGATGAATGTGTGTATAGGCAAACATTGTAAAAATGAGCAAGCCATTCAAAAGATAAATAATGGCCAACAATAAATACTGATGACGGGGCATTATCAATATTTACGCAAAACAGAAAAACGCTGAGCTCGTTTAATCGCCCGCACTTATTAATTAAAAATTCTACCCCTACAGACAGTTTTTCAATCTGTATCCCTCATAAATTATGCTTAGCCAATAAACCATAAATTTGTTCGTCTTCAGCAATGTAAAGGATTATTTTAATCCGAATTCGTATTTAGATTAAAGATTACGACATTTTGTTTCAGTTTTTGTACCATAGTGTCCATAGAAATATTACTGTCATTTTAAAAAGGTCTATCTTCCTTCAGGGTAAAATTCCGGATAACTAGTTAAATTTATCTGATACTTTATTCAACTGACAAGTTTTTCTTTTATCTTTATACTAGAGGTGGGCGCGGGCCGTGATTTTGTCGGGTCACGATGGGTCACGACGTGACCCGCGTGATCGTGAGTATAATTTAAATTTTGCGTCGTGATTGGACGTGAGCGTGAGGCACTAAAAAATTATCGTGCGTGATCAGGCGTGATTGAAATTTAATCGGGCGTGAGTACAAGTTTTCTCTATTTTTTATTTAAAAAATTGTCAATTTCCATCTTTTACTTTACATTCTTTTTATCATTATTATGTCCAAATATGTCATCAACAGTATTTTTTTGCATAAAAATAGTGTTATTGTTTTACCCAAAATTGTATACACAGTTGCTCCGATTTCACTAAAGATATACTAATCTTTAAGCAAGTTTGACACGATCATAATTTTGTTTACAAATTTGTTACCAAATTTATAATGATATTTGTGAAGGAATAGAACAACCTATTTGTACATAAACATTCGTTTCCAATGAAACCAATCTGTTACCTTACTTATCACCAATTTGTTAACAAATTTGATAACAACTTATTTTATTTTTATTTTATTTTAAACATACAATGCTCGACAGGCTACAAACCCAATAATGAGCAAAGAATAATAATAACAATACATAATATAATGTAATGAAAAAATAACAGGCAAAATATTCATTTTAACAAATGAAACAAACTCAGTGTAGTAAATGATGTTTTTACTTAACTCTATAAGTTATCATTAAACAAACATTTAATCATTTGAACAGCATTGTTAACAAAAATATCAAAACAATTATACATCGAATTATAGATATTACACATATTATTAATTGGCGATCGTGAAGCGATGTTAGTGCGTGGTATAGGGAAATAAAATGGTGTATAATGTCTAGTAGAAGAGTAGGGAATTTGGAAATTAAGGTAAGAGAGAGACAGAGGGTCATCAATGCGAAAGTGGATTAATTTATGTAAATGTGTGAGGCAAATTTTTGTTCTACGTTGCTCAAGAGATTCCATTTGAAAAATATTTAGTAGAATATTGTATGATAATAATTCATTATTTTGAAATAAATATATTTTAAAAATTTCTTTTGAACTGCTTCAAGAGCAGCAATGTGAACATTATAAATAGGTTACCAAATAACCACACAGTATTCTAATTTAGAACGAATAATTGAAAAATACAAAGTAAAAATTGCTTGAATATTATACAAATTTCGTGTATTTCTGATAATATAACTTATTTACACTGGATAGTAATTGATTAACATGGGGATTAAATGTAAGTTTTGCGTCATACAATACACCAAGGTCCGTTATTTGACTGACTCTACCAAGACTAAAGTCATTAATATTATAGTTATAATGAATAACTGATTGTTTACGCGAAAAAGACAATGTTTTACATTTACTTAAATTTAACGCTAGTCTATTATTTGAACACCACATAAAAATATTATTTAAATCCTCCTGTAAAGAGATACAATCTTCAACAAGATTAATGGACCGATATATTTTAAGATCATCTGCAAAAAGGCATTTGTTGTTAACAATGACATACGAAATATCATCGATGAACATAAGGAATAGAAGAGGTCCAAGGTTAGACCCTTGAGGTACACCTGATGTTGCCATATGAGAATTTGACTTACATCCACTAATTTGAACATAAAACTTACGATCCTCAAGATATGAGGAAATTAAATGTATAAGAGCTGTTGAAATAGAAAAAGTTTCAAGTTTTTGAATTATAATTGAATGGTCTATTTTGTCAAATGCTGTGTTAAGCAGGCTTAAATGTACATAGAAACAATTACGTGACACGAACGTGACCCGCCGGGCGTGATCGGACGTGAGTGCCAAAATAAAATCGTGAGCATGAGTGATCGTGAATCAAACATAAAAAGTCGTGCGTGATTGGTCGTGATTACATTTTTAGTTCCGTGAGCGTGCGTGATCGTGAACAAAAAGTTACTCACGCGCCCACCTCTACTTTATACTAATTTATATAACGGATAAGTGCAATACTCGTATATGCAGTTTCAAAACATCTGACACAATCAAAAAGAAATATCAGTATTGCATATTTTAAATAGCAGAAAAACAATCTTTTAACCGCTCATATAAGTTTTCAAGAGAATGGTAAAGATTTGGAAGAAGACAAGAGGCGTGCAACCTAACAAATCAACCATCGGAATAAACTCTATACCTTGTTCCATTTAAGGAGGTAGAGCGAATCTCCTCTTGAAAAATTAATTTCCAACTTTATGTTTTAAAATTTTATAATAATTATAAGGAAGTATGTCGTATCCAACTGTTCTAAAAATGGAAAAGCAATCCACCGTCTAGTTTCTTAGAAAATCACTTAAAAGATTGACGTTTTCAACGTTCTAATACATAATCTTTTATGCTAGAAACATTTTCGTAGGTACTTTTTTGCTTGTTTTACATTGATATTTCCAACATTGATGAATAAAAAACTAATATAATGTAACTGAAGCCTCGTAGTATATTCTAAGAGGTTTATAATGCCTTCTTACCATCCAAAATAACTTGAAAATTTATGTTAAACTTTTTTTGTTCATTTTTGTTCGATAGTAGCGGTAGAAGAAGAACTTGGCAACGTTGCACTAATTATTTTGGTTATTTAAAATTCTCTTTTCATGTTATAAGAAACTGAAATTGGTAGATAAATTTAATATAATAATTTTACAATAAGTAAATAAATATAAATAAACGAAAGCGAGCTCAAAGAACAAGACGCGCTGTTGCCATATAACTATCTTCGACCACATATGCATGTTCAAAAATAGGCATTTACGAAAATTCTACCGGTAGATACCACATCTACCGACTGCGTTCGTAAACACAACCGGTTAGTAGTTACCGCATTCGAAAATTGTACCATATTTACAAGATCCATCTACCGGATCCATGATTTGTGGATCGAGTAATGTCTTCAATGTTGGAATCGGAAGTAGCACTGAGATCAGTTTGTTAACTACATCAAATTTCACATATCTTTCAAACTTTCAAATATTTTTCATAGGTAAGAAATCTACCTTGTTTACTAATTGCGTTTTTAAAATATCAATTCCGGTAGCTGTAACATGGTAAACAGCTGTTTATCGATATATACCGGTAACAGTCCACGGTAGAATTTTCGTAAATGCCTAATACTAAAGTCATTTCAGTATCTTTTTTTAAATTAAATACAAATTAATTATATATTTATAAGCTAAACATATTTTTATTAATTAAAATTATAAGTTTTGGCAATTATTTTAGATATTAAAAGAACAAAAAAATATAACTGTTAACTCATTAGTTTCGCTCGAACCTCCTTAAGCCATTAAGTATTGCAAAGAATAGGGAATTGCTTTGACCTCTCTGATTGGCTGATATTGGTGACAAGACCCAAGTTTGCCCAATGTAATTTCGGCTAGTTAAAACTGGGAGCTAATGCGAGCGCCATTTGCTGAATGGCTTAAATGGACCAGAGTATAATATTATTTTTGTAACACCAATTATTTAAAATATTTTATAGTTCTTTCTAATTTTATTACTATATTTCTTCTCTTCTTCTTATTCTTACAATGAAATTCAAAATTATATAAAAATAAAATTCTTAATATTCATTTGTGTTCGTTTATTTAGCCAGATTTGACATTTGTTATTTTTTGACATACATAGCCACCAACCTTAAAAACAAATTGCACTATAGGGCGCGAGCAGACACGTGACTCGAGTGACATTGACGTGCTCGGAATCAGCTGATTTGTGTGCGCATGTCATTTTGACCAGGACAATGTTACGTTGACAAGACCAATGTTTTGATTTATTTTGATTTTTAACTGCTAAAATGTTGTTATTTTTAATTTGATGTTTTACAGCTTAATAATTGTAAAATAATAACATTAAAGCAATTCAAAATTAAAATAAATCAAAACATTGGTCTTGTCAACGTGACATTTTTCTTGTCAAAATGACATGCGCACACAAATCAGCTGAATCCAAGCAGGTCAAGGTACATCTGTCAAAGTGTGTATATATTCAGTGTTATCAGTTTTTATTAAAAACGAGTCGATTCGGACAGGAATCTATTTAAAACGTTGAAAAAGCAAACAAATATAATACCTCAAAACAATAAAAATTAGAAGATAAAATAATCTCTAAACGATTGACAGAGATAAAACAATGCTAGTCAAATGCTCGCTAATCCCCCTTAATCACCGTTCATACTAGCGGCCATATTGTTTACATACCTGTCAAAGTGTATATTTTCAGTGTTATCAATTTTTATTAGAAACGAGTCGATTCGGTCAGGAATCTATTTAAAACATTGAAAAAGCAAACTTAAATATAACACCTCAAAACACAATAACAATTAGAAGATTTTTGTCAAGAAAAAAAAATATATAAAGGATTACCTGATTTTTATTTTGGAAATAGTCATCCGAATACCATGCGTGGTTAAATTTTATCCTGGAAAAATTTTCCAACTGCTTTACTCGAGCCTGTTGCTAATTTATCTCGTGACATTGATCAAAAATCACTCGTTTGACAACTCGTGATTTTTTGTCAATGCCACTCAATAAATTGCTAGGCAACTGGCTCTCGTAACAATCTGAAAATTTTTCCGGAAAAAATTTACCACTTATGATATTAGGTACGTTCTACTGGTGTCAGAAATCTTCCTAATTCTTCTGGTAGAACATCAATGGTCGTTCTTTTGCGTCAAAAAAATCGAAATATTCCTACGAATCATTCCAACTTCAGAGTTGGAAGCGTTGGTAGGAAGATATATAGAGTGGAGATAAATTCAAAATTTTACTAGCCGACTGTCGCGCGTACATTTGTGAATGTTTAGAGTAGACTGTGCTCAACAAAAATATCTCATTTACGTTTTTATTATTTAATATATTTTTATATAATTATAATTTCTGTAATATTTGCATAACAACATTTCGAAGATCCAAAATAAATATACAAAGTTATCTTTAGTTGCTAACTAACAAGCCACTGTCACTGTTCTATTGTATTTATTTTTTTACTTGACAGCACTTGACAGTTATTTGCTACTGAGCATTCTATTGCTTTAAGAATATTCTTATTCTAGTAGGAATATTTCTGACACCGATAGAACGTACCTATTATATACGAAAACAGTACCATTCAACAAATTATCCCTAGTCTCTAAATTCTTGACAGTTTGCACTGTTGTCAGATTGTATTTTTATCAACATCACGATAACGGTACGTCAGCTAATACAACCTTATTTTTTATTTGTGCAACGCATAAAAAATCTGACGTTATATTACATCTGACGCGACTTTTAATTATTTAGTAAATAAACAGTTACTTAAAGTTGTTAAATAGATTATAAAGTCAAAATGAAATAAATACTATACCTACTTTACATATTGCTATTGTAAACTTGGTTTGCGTTTAGACCAATCAGAAAGCTGGAATCATAAGCCCCATTATCTTACTCCTAAGTCTATAGGGCGCGAGCAGACACGTGACTCGAGCGACCTTGAAGTGCTTGACATCAGCTGATTTGTGTGCGCATGTCATTTTGACAAGAACAATGTAACTTTGACAAAACCAATGTTTTGACTTATTTAAATTATGAACTTTTGAAAAGTTATTATTTTTAATTTCATGTGTTTTACTGCCTGAAAATTGTATAATAATATTTTATCAGTTCAAAATCAAAATAAGTCAAAACATTGGTCTTGTCAAAGTGACATTGTTGTTGTCAATATGACATGCACACACAAATCAGCTGATTCCAAGCACGTCAAAGACGCTCGAGTCACGTGTCTGCTCGCGCCCTATTCTTATCTTAAATACAATATAAACTATTACAGCACTCGAATGAGCTATTAAATAACTCTTTTGGGTGTAATAGCTTTGTTACAGACGCAAAATATTATTAATTATAATTAAATATCGATTAATCTTTTGATCGTAGAAAAATATTGTGTATACAGTGGCGTACCTAAGTGAAATGGTGCCCAGGGCAAGGGTCGTAATTGCGCCCCCTGTCAACAACGTAAAATCAAGATTACATCTTTCTCGCTTTAGAGTATATGTTGAAATTACTTAATATCCATATATATTATGAAATAACTTCAACCGTGAACGAATCAGCCCAATGACAAAATAACTACGGGTGTTCCGCGAGTCGACCGACATACTATACCATATATTCCGGAGGTCATTACGATCAAAAAATGGCATTAATAACGTGCTCGAAATCGGTCTTTTCAGTTTCTTCTCTTTCAACGTTCATCAAAGCAAGATCACTTAATCGATCTTGACCCATGGAGACACTCAGATAATTTAAGATCAGTTCTAATTTGTTGAAAGATCTTTCACAGCTAGCGATGGAAACTGCAATAGTCAACATTATTTGCATGGCTATTCGAAGATTTTTCGCCGTTGGCGTTTTTCGGTTTCAACATCCCAGTTTTGACACAGACTAAGTCCAATTTACAGAGCTTGGGTCACCAAAGTTTCTCTTTCATTGCGAAAATAATCCCTTAAATCTTTTAAATCTAAGGCGGTATCATGAAAGTTCATATTTTATTTCTTGCAGTCTTTTCCGAATTCTATCAATAGGAATGAGTACTCTCGTCCAAAATCGAAGTAGAGTCAGAAATCAAGTGTCAACATACGGTTGTACAATTGCGTAGCATCACTTAGACGATGAAAAAACAGATAGAGAGCTTCAACAGTTTCGAAAAATGTCAATACGCACAGTAATCAACAGTTTTAACACTTCAAATTCTAGCACCCAAGTTACATATGGATACCAAGGGCTCCAACCGGAGCCCTTTTGGTTCTGGCGCACCTGCCCTGTTTGCCCCGCCCTAGGTACGCCACTGTGTATATACCTCTGGTTGAAAGTATCTTTGCAGCCCTCAACTAGTTGTAGGCTTCGCTACGTTCGGCAATTTCTAACAACAGTTTGCAAAGAGCTTCTTTCAACCCTTATACAAATAACTATTTCAAACAAATTAAAATTCTCGTTATTTTCTGATCAAACCTCGTTTATTCTCTTCTGTACATTGGCAGAATTTAATGAAAACATCCCACATCCCATAACGTCTATTTCTGGCGGGCTCTTGACAATTCTAACGTACGGTTTCATCCACTGTTTGTATTCGGCTGTAATACATTGATATTCCCTCGGTTGTCCTCCTGTCCTGTGCTCTGCCGTATAACATTAACCCGGGCCGAGCATTTTAAAGCACGGGAATTTATTCGGCCGGCGGAAGTGCGCGAAAACAACGTGATAAATATCGTTTAGTACGACAAACGCTCACCAGAGCACCGATGCTCAAGTTTCAAATTGCGCAGCATTTGTTATACTCGTACAAATCGCGAGTATGCACTATATTGCTCACATATTAAAATATTCAACGGGGTTATTTGTTTTCAAGATGAACTAGTTTTCGGAATAGATTTCAGTTTTCAGGAAGTTCTACTCATTTGTTACTGTAACAAAATTGATAGTCGTCTAATTATTTTAATACAAAATACACAAGGTTCATATATTTTACAATTTTATTTTAATTATTCAAAGTAGTTGCCTTCAGTAATAATATACTATGCACTATTTTTCCCAACTACTATTTTTTGGAATACTTTCAAAATAATCATAAATTGTAATACCATCAACCTCTACTTCAGGCTCTACCCCGTAAGTTCATTCCAAAAAATAGCCAAATATTGCAAATTGTCAAATCAAGTGATTATGAACACGGGCGGATTTAAGCATGGGCTTTATGGGCTGCACTGCTGCAGCCCAGGGCCCCCGCAGATATAAAGGGCCCCTCGCTGCTGGCACTCTGTACAACAACGTGACACATTGTATTAACATCCATCGCATATCCAGATTTTAGAGAATACGCACGTTTTAAGGTCCCTAGAATCTGATTATAACATTTTTACAATGAAGTCCGTGTGTGTGTGTGTGTGGATGTGAGTGTGGATGTGTGTGTGGATGTGTGTGTGGATGTGTGTGTGTGTGTGTGTGTGTGTGTGTGTGTGTGTGTGTATGTTGGATTCACGATTTCTCAAATACTATAAGACTTAAGACATTTTTAACTACGGATTCCTCAATCTAACAATAATGGGAAGAGTTAATTAAGTTTGGTAACAATTGGAAAATCGGAAGTAGTAGTTACAAGAAAATAAATCATCTAAATATTATTTATCGAAAATTTATGTAAATACTTCTATTAAAGAACGTTAAATTCTTTATTCGATAAATATAAATTCATTATTATATCTTCTATAGATTTAGAGATAAAGAAATGCATATAAAATAATTTGATGTAATAAATCTCAGATCAAACTACTTCAAGGCAAGAAATTCAAATGTTTGTAATTGACACATAAATGTCACTGTCAAAAATATTTGTATGCCACTGTCAAAAATATTTATACATTATTATGAAGATTATGAAAATAAAAAAAAGTCAACAACGCAAAAGAATATACGTAAAAAAGAATATAAAAGGAATTTGCGAAAAAATGATGAGTATAAAGAAAAAGAAAAGGAAAGTAGAAAAAGAAAATTTCAGGATATTGAATATAAAGAAAATGTATGTATTGTACATAATTTATATTAAAATATCCCATAGATTTTGCAAATATATGTGAGAATTATTTTGTAGTGAGACATTAATATATGTATTTGTATTTAAAAATATTTTTCGTTTTATGCGTACAACCAGGTAAAATATCTGGCGAGAGGTTATGTGCTGGCCACATCAGATTTTTATTACTTGTTTCCCAAAAACTGAAGAAAATGCTCTCTGGTTATTTTATATTTTTTTAAATGGCAGATAAATGTTTAAAATTACAGTGCAAATTTTGTTTTTCACCGCCTATACCTACCTGATTTTCTTATTCTCAAAAATTCTAGTGGGACCCTGTATTAAAGTTGGACTGAAATATTGTTTGGCACTTTGAACTTAAATGCTTCAGTTAGTGAAATTTTTATTTTTTCCATAAAAGAATAATGATGGTGATTTTGAATTAATACTCGTACGTATCTACGAGCATTTGTAAAATTAAAATTAAGAAAATTATTAAACAGTCAATTTTAAAAGAAATAACAGATATAAAATTGTAACTATTTCATAGTGTGTCAATCTGCATTGGGCAGATTTCTATGATGACTAAATATTTTTATTGTGGCACATTTATATATGAAAATTGGAGTCCCACCACATGTTTTCTTTCTTTGTGCACATCACATGATGTATGGAGCAGCCATGAAACAAACATGAAGGAAATAACGTCGAATCTTCAATTCAAAACGGAGATTTCAGGATATATTGATGTCACAGCATTATCCATACTTTTATTCCTCTTATTCTCAATTCTCTCTACATCTTTTTGCAATATATTTTTCAACTTTGAACTTTCATTGCATTTATATGATAAAAATATTCATCACAAAACCCGACAAAAACAAATTCACAAAGGATAACGTTTCTTTACAATGAATTGACAGCAACATCTTAATTATAATATGCAGAACAGACTATATGCGTTTTTACCTTCCGTCACCTATAGGAAACGAAACTATTGTCTTTGTTTAAAAAATTCGGTGTGTGTGTGTGTGTGACAAAATTTTCTGCTTCGCTAACTCTCAAACTACAATTCCAAAATTTATAATTCTTTCGTATTCCTCGTCGTTACATCCATATGAAGATCTGGTTAGATTTAGGTTATAATTGATCAACCGGAAGTACCCTCATTTGAAGATTTTATTAGGTTTTCTTGAAAAAACAAAGTTAAATATCATTTTTTCTCATTTAATGTTATTATAAATATTAAAGAATATTTTATTCCCTATACGATTTGACTGCATTTTATACTTCATATTAAATGGATATAGAGTTAAAAAATCTGATGTGGCCACCACATTACCTTCCGACAGTTTTATATATTTTATACAAATTCCATATAGACAGATTCTTGCGAAAGATTCTATATTTCCAGTACATTACCTTCCCTCAGTTCTATACATTTTCTAGAAATTCCATGCACAAAGTTTCGTAGAATTGATTATATATTTGCATCAGTAAAATTATAACACAAACATACTATACTGTATCTGGTTTAAGATTACAGTGGTGCGAAGATAGGAGCAGTTTTATCTTATTTCCTGATTGGACAATACCCCGATATTATCCAATCAAACAACAAGATAAAATTGCTCCTTTTGTCACATCAGTGCAATCTTAAACCAGATACAGTATGTCAACCGCACTTGACATTGACATTTGTCTATCAGAATTTTTTAAATTATATTAGCTGTTTCCAGTGTTATTGCATAGCTGGCTGCTTTATGATATTTAAATTCTTTATAATTTTGTAACTCAATATCTATTGAATATGAAGTATAAAACATAATCAAATCGTATAGAGAGTAATTTAAATGTGTCAGTGTCATGTGCAATTGACATGTATGTTTGTGTTAAAATTTTACTGGAAATATAGGATCTTTTGCTAGAAACTTTCTGTATGGAATTTGTGTAAAATACATACAACTGCCTTAATGTAACGTACAAGAAATAGAATCTTTTGCAAGGAACGTTCTGTGTGACATTTGTACAAAATACATAGAACTGACGGAAGGTAATGTGCTGGCCACATCAGATTTTTTATTCGGGTAACCGGGTTGCAAACGGTGAACCGCGCAATAAGCTCGGTAACCTCGTGTGTATAAAATGTGCTACTCACTGAGCTGTCCACTTCACTAACTGACCTCTATACTCAACTGACTCACTAACTTTGTGCTTTAAACTAACTAACTCTATACTAAACTGTGACAAGGCGAGGGTAAGCACAATAACAGATAAATAACTTTTTATAAACTCTTCTATATTATAGTTTCAATATTCATATTTTAACTCTGTTTATCTATTTAAGTCAAAATTCAGTTTAGAAATTCTTATCATATTATGACATTTGTTCCCCCGAACCCCTAAAGATAATCCTGTCCTAAAGATAGCGTATTTGTTTTAAGACAGTCGGTATTAGTTAGCCATGGGATAAACATGGGGAAGTCGAAATTAGTACGTGGCGTCGGAAAGACGTGTTTTGGTTTGGACATGTAGTGTCCTTTAGTTTTGGGGCGACGCTTGCCCGCTGGGTTACGGAATGTAACACTTGTTAGTTGTGTATGTCAGGCTTAGTATTAATTAATAATAATGTAACCGTGTAAATATAAAAGTATTAGTTTTTAAATCAACAAGTATTTGTTCATGTCCGTAGTGTTCATCAGTGTAAAGTGTAAAAAGTGAAGTGTCTGTGTGTTCTTCCTTCTCACAAGCCGTGGACGCCAGCCATCAAAGCGTCCACCAGTCAGTAAGTGTATCATCGTTGGGAATCATCATCCTTAGCATCATCGTTATCAGTCAGCTCCAGGACCCCCCCCCTCGTGTTACAAAACTAACTACTCGCACAGACAGCGCTGCGTCGCTTTTATAGCTTCCCATTATTCTAGAACACTCTAGGTTATATCCAGAAACATTCTAGAACAATAAATAGGATCAGCCGAGCATGAGTAATTACGCTTATCTCACCTCGCGTTGCCCGCCTGAGGCGCACAACAAATTATGTTATCGCCTTATGAACGTTCCAGTACGTTCGACCAGTGACGTCGACATCGCGCACTGTACTTAGTAGCGTTGGGTGCTCGCACGTTACACCCCGCTCTCCTTAAGACTGTTTCATCCCGGAACAGTTCGTGATGACGAAATCTGCATGTATTATTGATGTTTTACTTTTTATTACGAATGTGGAATTTTGTTACCGAGGCCGCGAGCCAGAGGAAAATAACGCATATGAGTGACAAAAATGAACTTTGAAATCGAAATTTTGTGAAAATGAAAGAAATATTTATTTTTATTACTATGTTGGCAACTACTATTATTGTATATTGTTCACACCTACCCAAATTGTCATATATGAACATTAATTTTCATATGGTTGGCAACACTGCATTTTGCATGAAATCGTCGTATAATGGATTACTTTAGTCTCGATTTCTGTGCACTTTAGTGACGATTTAAAATAAAATAAGGTGTCACAAATTCCATTTCAACATCATAAAATTTTCCTCATCTAAAGATATCACTAATGTTCAAATAACGTTCCTCTTGAATACTGACTACTTTTCATTTTTCTATTCCAATTTCTTGATTTTTCATAACCCTCTCGATATCTCTTTGAAGTTCACGTGCATTTTAAGAAGTGAATCTGCGTTGTGCGCAGTCGGCTTCATTTGTTACCCTGATGCTCTTTCCAGCTAACTTAGATCGCGGAAAGCACGTACGGATGGGTAAAGCATAGCAGGCCTCTAGAGAGTTTCGTTTTTCATTACTTTAATGTATGTGTTTGTTTCTGTGTACGGGAAATATTATGAGAGAGGCAAAACACAAATACGAGGATTTCTTTCTTCTAAAAGTCACTCGTAGAGATTTTTCTTTGTTTTTGATTGGAGGCGGTCTCTCGATTCAAAAATAATAGCAAATTAACAGACCATAAAGGGATTTTCAATATATATTTCATAAAATATAAAAATTATAGCTTCTCGTTGAAATAATAAGAATTAAATATTATTTCGTAATAATATTGACAGTTATTATAAAAACCAACTCGCAATATTCTCAGCGATAGCGAAACTTTCGCTTTTCAAATTGTCGTCACTGAAAGTACATAGGGACAAGAAACAAGAGTGTCAGTCACTACACTGGCGCGAAATAATCGCCAAACGTCCCTGAAACTGCAGCGATTTATTTGCTTCTGCTAAAGTAATCAATAAAAGTGCCTCTTCATTCTTTAAGCACATAGTCGGAAATGCTACCACAAAACTGACGCTTTGGTGTGGATACGAACGCGAATTTCGTTGCCGCAAGGAACGCGAAATTGACGCCAGGGATACGAAAATTTCGCGTTGGTTTGGAAGAACCTTACGGGTGCTAGCGAACATTTAACTATCAAAATTACTTCATATAATACTTATAGGAAAATTAATTGTACGCATCTTTTATTTGAATTATTTTTCTCTAAAAAAAACATTACGATTGACAGAAAAAAATACAATGCTAGTCAAATGCTCCCTATAATTACCCTTAATTATTTGTTCACACTAATGTAATTGAAGGTTTTGAAAAAGGACTATGGTGACGTCAGTATGATCTAAGATAATATCTCTACTACTCAACCACTATGGCATATTAATAATAATAATAATAATAATAATAATAAAATCTGGTGTGGCCAACACAATACCTCCTGCCCGAGTCACAAAAAAGATAAGTTAATCCTTATTTTTGGACTAGCGAATTTTACTCTAATTTAATTTTGACAGTTTATTTCTTAAAATATACTCTAATCTAATCAAAGTAACTACCTGTTTTTAAACTCCTAAACAGGATTAAATCTAAATTACAGAGTGGGTTCACATTCACACAAATCCTTGCCTTAGTGGGATTCGAACCTAGAGCCACCGGAGCTATAATAAAATGAAGATTAAGTTTTAAATACCGGGATAGAATAGAATTCACAAATCCAAAAATGAGGATTAGCTTAACATTTTTGTGAATCATAAATTTTTATTAATCTAAATATATACCTACATATTTACTTATTCTTGAAACTGTATTGAATTCCTTTTTTATTGTTCTATTTACTTTTTTCTTTTTAAAACGTTACTAATATTATTTTGAAATGATCAGTTCTTTAATAGTGACATTTATCTGTCAGTTACATATATTTGAATAACTGCGTTTTCCTTGTTTAAAGCGTAGGCTCTGGGATTTAAATTATAAATAATTTTATAAATTTACCCCTAAAATATATAGAAAAAAAACATTAATCTCGAAAAATAACATTTAAAGGTATTACCTTAAATTTTAAGGCTTAAAACATGGTCATTTACCAAAATCGCGATATGCGATTTTTAGCACGATCCCTATACCTCACTTACCAAGGGTAGTGGGAGGTAAAAAAACTATGGCATATTGTCTGTCTTTGTCTGCCACGCTCGGGCCATAGTGACGTTACTATATCCTTCTCCAAATTTTGAATTATTAATTTCTTGTAAACTACACATACGAGCAAGTAATCGATTTAAAAAAATAAGGGTTTAAGCAATAAGTGCCCGTGAGGTAACATCTGATAAACGCACGGTACAAATATGTCATCATCATTACCGAAATCTGTGTACAAAGCAGACTGGCGCACACAGCAATGTGTAATATGCCATGATGATATATTTATTTTCTTTATGTTTTTGTCCAGCATCCATAGATGTAAAAATCTAAATTTACTCATATACTCTATTTTGGAAACAGATCTCCCTATATACTCGTGCGAGGGTCAGAATAGAATCATGAAGAATAAGAAATCCAGGTACACATTATTTTGAACGTTATTTGAAATTAAGATGCGAAAGTTTCTCCAGCCCATTGGCGTTAAAGCGAAACAATTCCAAAATCTTTTCTCCTCAATTTCTTTTAAATTCCTCCGATTATTCCTATGTTTATTTCTGTTAAACTTGGCGTATCGTTCCAGCTTTAGAACTGTTTCAATTGCTCAAGTTGGCAATACAAACAGTTGAGTTGAGTGCAGGTTTAATCCGGTCTACGGTGTATCGGAAGTGCAGCAGCAGGAGTCATATCACGTGACTTCCTGTAGCATGCTGATAGCACGTGACCCACTAACCTATCGCTTCGAAACTGGCACAGTTGTTTATGGTATAGATAAGATGAGAAATTATTCTAAAGGTATATTGTGTTTTTTTTTAAAAAAGTTATATGTCGGTTACTTGAAGTTATTGAGAATAAGATATGTTTTATATTTTTTTACAATTTTATTTACTTCATACTGTCCACTATATACTAGTTTACATTGCTAATCTGGGTTCGGGACAGTATGTAATAAAATGTTGTACGTCATACGGCCGTGAAGTAGTATTACGGTACTTATTTCTAAATTCCTGACTCGGCTTTGCCTCGTCCGTAATCTTCTCATTCGTTAATAAGTCTATCTTAGACTTATTAACGGTAGAATTATTAAAAATTAAACACATGGTTCATATTTTAAATATGTTCAAAATAGTTTCCTTCATTAATAATGTAGGGTACGCGCGATTTTTCATTTTTAACTTTAATCGATAGAGTAATGAAAAATAATAGACCTGTATTTTTTATTTTTCCTCAAATCGATCTTTAATACTGAAAAAATTGCAATGAAAAATGACATTATTCAAGACGCGGCTGATTTTCTCCGCCTTGTCCCTTGCCCAGTGACGTCACCGTTACATCAACGTGGCCATTTTGATTGTCACATTAGGTTAAACGTCAAAGTGACTCTTAAAGATAACCTGAAATTTACGAAAGTAAACATGTCGATGAAACGCTGTTTTGTGCCATCGTGCTAAAATACTAGCGAAAATAGTGGGAAAATATTTTTAACAGTAGGTACCGCGTGATACAAAAAAACACAACTCGAAAAACAGTTACTGTTTGTATTAAAAAATACAGATTTAATACGCAACATAGCAACAGTAATGATATTCTAAGAATACACAACGAACAACGTAGACAAATGTTAATCAGACGAAACAGTAAAAACGAATGACTAATGACCAGCAGCTGAGTGATACGTAGATAACTTCAGGTCAAATGAAAATTATATTTACAAAAATGTATAGAATGATGTTATTTAAATATATTATAGCATTTCTATCAAATATTTAGATATGTAATTCTAAGGTCACAACATGGCTGTTTCTTTGCAATTTTTTACCTCTCGCTAAGAGAGGTATTGAAATTATGCTAAAAATCGCATATCCAGATTTTAGTGAATAAGCACGTTATAAGGTTCTTAGAATCAGATTATAACATTTTTACGATGATATCCGTGTTTGTGTGTGTGTGTGTGTGTGTGTGTGTGTGTGTGTGTGTGTGTGTGTGTGTGTGTGGATGTGTGTGTGTGTGTGTGTGTGTGTATGTGTGTGTATGTTGAATCCACGATTTCTCAAATACTATAAGACTAAAGACAGTTTTAACTACAGATTCCTCAATCTAACAATAATGGGAAGAGTTGATTAAGTTTTGGTAACAATTGGACAACCGGAAGTAGTAGTTACAAGAAAAAAAACATCTAAATATTATTTATCGAAAATTTATGTAAATACTTATATTAAAGAGCGTTAAATTCTTTATTCGATAAATATAAATTCATTATTATATCTTCTATAGATTTAAAGATAAAGAAATGCATATAAAATAATTTGATGTAAAAATTCTCAGATCAAACTACTTCAAGGCAAGAAATTCAAATGTTTGTAATTGACACTTAAATGACACTGTCAAAAATATTTGTATGCCGCTGTCAAAAATATTTGTACATTATTATGAAGATTATGAAAATAAAAAACTAAGTCAACAACGCAAAAGAATATACGTAAAAAAGAATATAAAAGGAATTTGCGAAAAAATAACGAATATAAAGAAAAAGAAAAGGAAAGTAGAAAAAGGAAATTTCAGGATATATAAAGAAAATGTATGTATTGTACATAATTTATATTAAAATATGCCATAGATTTTGCAAATATATGTGAGAATTATTTTGTAGTGAGACATGAATATATGTATTTGTATTTAAAAATATTTTTAGTTTTATGCGTACAACCAGGTAAAATATCTGGCGAGAGGTTATGTGCTGGCCACATCAGATTTTTAAAAATGTCATACTTTAAAACGACTTTATATAACAAAAAATGTAAATAAAAAATAATTTATTTATTAGACTATGCTTCTTTGATTTAAATAAAAAAAAAAAAACGAACAATTTTTTTTGCATGACCTCATTACTCGCGCTCGCCTGACCTTTTCTCGTCATTATTCTCGAACGTTACTGGAAATATTCTAGAATAAGAGAGCTATATTAAAGCGACGCGGCTCTGTGCCTGTGCCAGTCAGTTGGTCTAGTGAAGTCATTCGAGTCGACGAGTTGGTCTTCAAGAGTCAGTCCACGATCGTCAATGAACCGGACACCGTATTGGGTATGAGATAAATGGTGATGTAAACAAATATGAATCTAGTCTACAAGTTATTCTACAACACATCTAACATATCGACGAGTGGTGAAACAAATAGCTAGTGACATAAATATAGGGAAATAGATATTAGTGATATAAATAAATAGTGAAATAAATAGCATGTAAATAAATATAGTGTTTAAAAGTTAATATTTTTAGTCTTTAATTAGTGGTTATATTTGTTTATTTATAGTATTTTTATAAACTTTTTCTTATTTATTTATCGTTTAATAAACTTTTATTTTAATTATTAATATTCCGCTGATTTTTACACCAATCAAATAAATAAACGTTACAATAGTATAATTCATCTTTTCTTCCACTTCTTAAAAGTTCTCAACCAATCTTCTTCAAGTAACTAACTTTCATAACTTAATTTCAAAAAACATATAAATAAGTGTTTAAAAAGATAGTGCAAATTAGCAATCATGACTGCGTAATTTTAAACTTCAATCTCTCGCTCAATAAATTAGTGCACCATCTATCCCTCGAAACTACTTACCTACTATTGTTTAAAACCGAATAAAGTTCCTGGTTCTAATTGAAGTACCTTGTACGTATTACCGCTATAGCGAAACTCTGTCATAGTAAAAGTAAGACGCAGCAGTATGCAGTGGATGTAGATTTAACTGGTTAACAGAGTTTTGAGTGTTCGCAACAGAGACTGACAATTTCTCAACTTTAGTTGTAAACCAAAACAAAACAAACTTCCTGTGCATGAAACATCACCGCTGGATGCCGGAACTACATACATACATACAGGCAGCAACGCGATAGAAATATACGACTGCACAATGCATTTACACATATAAAGATATGACATACATTGAAAAAAAATCTGATGTGGCCAGCACATTACCTTCCGTCAGTTCCGTCAGTTATATGTGGGTATTTACGAAAATTCTACCGGTGAACTGTTACCGGTAAACAGCTTTTTATCAGGTTATAGTTACCGGAATTGATATTTTAAGAACGCAAATGGTAAACAGGGTAGATCCATAGCCTATGAAAAAATTCGAAAATTTAAAACAGGTTAGAAAATTTTCGTAGTTAACAAACTGAGCAGAATCCTACTTTAAACACATTTCCACTTTTAACGCGCGCGCTTCGCTTTGCATCACTACCTTTTTTTGAGATTCTTCATGAATCCGGTAGATGGATCTGGTAGATATTGAACAATTTTCGAACACGGTATAGCTATTAACATACCTAGGAATGTTATGTATATCATAATTGCCGAAGATGTCGGTTTGAAATCCGAGCTCGTAGAGCGATGATTTTAAGACATCTAAGGCTTGTTATGATTAATAACATCCGTGGTTTGTTCAATAGTTTATCGGTTTCAGAAAATTAAGACATTATTGATAAATACCATTTTTTGAAATTCTCGTATTAATGCTACTTTCAGATTGCTATGGTTAACAGTACAATTATTTTGACATATGTCAATATGACAAATATTCAAATTATGTGCTTTGTTCCACATGTTTATTACTTTAGAATAAAGTAGACCGTATTTAGAACGATAGGCTAACGTTATCTGTATGTATTAATGAACAGCATTATATTTTCATTTTATTTTATATTCATTTTGTAGAGCGTTGTTGACAAGTCAGTATAGTAATAATATTACCATACATATATAGTTATTACTTAGTTACCAGCCTACTTTTGTACATGTAAACAATGGAATAATATCCTGAAACCGGTAAACATTTTAACACTCGTGTTTTCGAACACAGTCGGTAGATGCAGTATCTACCAGTAGAATTTTCGTAAATGCGTGTGTATTTTCTATAAAATCCATAAAGAAAGTTCCTTGCAAAAGATTCTAAATTTCTTGTATGTACCTACATTACCTTTCGATAGTTGTATGTATTTTATACAAATTCCATACAGAAAGTTTCGAGCAAAAAGGTCCTATATTCCGATATTGTACAATTCTCGAACACGGTAACTTTTTACCACTCGTGTTTTCGAACACAGTCGGTAGATGCGGTATCTACCGGTAGAATTTTCGTCACCTTTAGGGAAGGAAGGTATTGTCTTTGGTCAAAAAAATCGATGATGTGTTTTTAATGAATAAGCACGTTTTAGGTGCCCTAGAATGCGATTTTACTATTTTTACGATGATGTCTGTATTTTCGGATCGCATAACTTCAATACCACCTTTCAAAAAATTATAAATTTTGCGTATTCCTTTTCTTTACATCTGTATGAAGAGCTAATTAGATTTTGCTTACAATTGGTTGACCGGAAATTAGGGAATTTGAAGATTTTAACAGTTTTTCTTGAAAAAACGATGTTACATATCATTTTTTTACATTTAATGTTATTATAAATATTAAAGAATATTTTATTCTCTATAAGATTAGATTACATTTTATTCTTCATATTCAATGGATATAGAGTAATAAATTTATAAAGAAATTAAATTTCATAAAGCAACAAGCTGTGCTATAACCATGGAAACATCTACTGTATTAAGAAATATCTGATTGACAAATGTCAGAGTCAAGTGCATTTGACAGTATGTGTGTGTTATAATTTTACTGGAAATATATAATCTCTTATAAAAAACTTTCTGTATGGAAAATTTAAAATATTTTTTGGAAAAATGTGAAACAGGTTCATTCTTTTCTTTCATATTCTACGAAATGTCAGACGTAGTAACTGCATACCTTTGAAAGTACGACATATTCGTGTGTCTGTACACACGAATTATTCTCGTTGTTAATTCGCTGGATATATAGTAAGGATTATGTGTCATAATGCTTTTACTATCTTATCATTCTATTCCGAGATCTTGCTACATCTTACTACAACTGCAGTTTGTTATAACTTAATTAACACACAGTAGTAAAACGTTCATTAATTCTAATTATTGTTCATCTGATGAAATAAACTCGTAAAAACATTTGTATGTTATTCTGTCATTCATAAATGACAAGCATTTAGCGGATTTACAAAAAGTAGATTACAATTTGATAGGCGTGAATCTATTGTTTAAAAGTTTTGTCATTATGTTTTCGCATTTTAGTTTATAAATTTCAATATGTTTTATTGTGTAAATGGATTATTTTAATTTAAAATCAATCCAAAACACAAATATGTTTCATCAAAATTTTCTATAAATATTTATATGGAATTGTTGTATATTTATTCAGATATTTAATAAAAAAATATGTAAACAATAAAATAATGGTATTTCTATATTATATTTACGGTAATAATAATTTTGTGATTTATTTTGAAGCAAAGGGGAGAACAGCTTCAATAATAATTTAATTAAATATTTCTGAATTGTGACAGATGATTTCAAATATAAAATTTAATTATAACATCAACATGATTTTTAAATTAATTATCTGGGTGACAGACTGTTAAATTATAAGATTATAATGAGAGAAATTAAAATTATTAATTCATAAAATTAATTTCATCCCGGCAATCTACATTAAAATATACACTGGCACAGACAAATGTTTGTCTATAACACTGGTCTTGATATTTATCAGAAATATAAAACGAGGGTCACGCAAGAATGATTGAGAATCAGAAACATGGTTTATATTTTTAAAATTTTATTTTAAATATGTTCAAAATAGTTTCTTTCAACAATAATACATTTCACTATTCTTTCCTTCCTCCTTTTAAAAGCTCTCAAACACAGGGGCGGACCGTGAACTTTGGGGGCCCTGGGCTAATACTGTTCGGGGGCCCTGCTTATTATTGGGGGGGGGGGGTTAACTAATAAACCATCTAACCGCCTTCAGTTTGTCAAAAAACTTTATAATGTGTTTTTTTAATGCAGCATGGTGTTTTGTGGTAGAAAAGATTACCTTGATATTTTAAAAACAACTTTAAAGCTACCTATGTGCCGAAAAAGGCGTAGTAGACAAGTCTTGTAAGAGAATGACTATTGTACAATGCTTATGACACCACCGGGAATAAAAAAATTCGTAGATTTAATGGCTCGTTATTTAGTTGCTGTTATAAAAACGAAAGGAAACCCAACAAAATATGTTTCTTTATAAAACATATACCTATAAACAATTTATAATTTTAATGTTTTGGTTAACATACGGAGACTTTTTACCTTCCGTCACCTTTAGGTAAGAAAGGTTGGTCATAAAATTCGGTGGTGAGTTTTTAATGAATAAGCACGTTTTAAGGTCCCTAGAATACGATTTTACTATTTTTACGATGATGTCTGTATGTGTGTGTGTGTGCGTGTGTGTATGTGTGGATGTGCGTGTGTGGATGTGCGTGTGTGTATGTGTGGATGTGTGTGTGTGTGTGTGTGTGTGTGTGTGTGTGTGTGTGTGTGTGTGTGTGTGTGTGTGTGTGTGTGTGTGTGTGTGTGTGTGTGTGTGTGTATATATATGTGTAACAAAATTTTCGTCTACGATAACTCTAATACTACAATTCTAAAAATTATAATTCTTTCGTATTCCTCTTCATTGCATCCATATGAAGAGCTGATTAGATTTTAGTTATAATTGGTCAACCGAAAGTATATACCCTCATTTGAAGATTTTAACAGTTTTTCTTGAAAAAAAGATGTTAAATATCATTTTTTCACATTTAATGTTATTATAAATATTAAAGAACAAGAAAATTGTATTCTCTATACGATTTGACTGCATTTTATACTTCATAAATAGATATAGAGTTATAAAATTATAAAGAAATTAAATTTCATAAATTAGCTAGCTATGCTAGAAACAGTTATTATATTAAGAAAATTTTGATTGAAAGATGTCAGTGTCAATTGACATATTTGTAGTATATTTGTGTTATAATTTTTTTGAAATATAGGATATTTTTGCTTGAAACTTTCTGTATGGAATTTGTATAAAATACATACAACTGTCGAAAGGTAATGTACGTACAAGAAATTTAGAATCTTTTGCAAGGAACTTTCTGTACGAATTTTATAGAAAATACATAGGCATTTACCGGTAGATACCGCATCTACTGATTGTGTTCGAAAACACGAGTGGTAAAAAGTTACCGTGTTGGAAAATTGTACAATATCTACCAGATCCATCTACCGGATTCATGAAGAATCTGATCTCAAAAAAAAGGTACTGATATAAAGCGAAGCGCGCGCGTTAAAAGTTTGTTAACTACGAGTATATCAAATTTCTAACCTGTTTCAAATATTCAAATTTTTTATAGGTTATGGATCTACCCTGTTTACTACTTGCGTTCTTAAAATATCAATTCCGGTAGCTATAACCTGATAAACAGCTGTTTACCGGTAACAGTTCACCGGTAGAATTTTCGTAAATGCCTCATATAACTGACAGAAGGTAATGTGCTGGCCACAGCAGATTTTTTTTTGTCATAAAATTAAGAATGCTGTAAGCATTTGTTTGAACTCCAACATACGCCAATGTAAAAAAATTCTTATATAACGACTTCGTTCATAACGACGAATCCGGATATAACGCCGGAAATTTCTCGATCAATATTTTTTCGGTCGGTTATAACGACCGTCATGCACGCCTGTACTAATAAAGAACGGGGAATCACCGGTCTCTGTTTACATTTTTGTGCATATGTATGAGATTTAAGGGAGAGTAATAAAGATGCAAAACTATCCAAGGAAAGGATTGCAATGATGGCAAATGCAAACATGAAAATTTAGATACGCAGCTGTTAAGACAGTATTTCTAAACTTGATTATAAAGTCAAGCGCATTATGGAGATAAATGCAGAAAAACAAAGCAAAATAACAGATTATTTTTCTAATACTGTTAATTATTTTTACAAATATGTAATTATTTAATTTACCCATGTATAAGAACCTTTTATTTAAATAAAATATACTTAAATTTATTTTACATTTAATTCAGCATTTCTTTTACTTTCATTGGTTATAACGACGAGATTTTCGTGGTCCCTTCGATGTCGTTATAACCGGATTTTACTGTATTTTCCATGTTTACCTCATAAAATAACTGTATTATTTATTTTTTCTACAAATCTACTATGTCACCAGTGTTAAAAAGTAACAAATCATTGTTACGTTTAACACTAGTATTAAAAGCAAATTAGTTACCTTGGTAATGACGAATGGAACAATAAATCAACATTTTTGACATATTAGAAATACAAATTTAAATGTAAAAATAGTGTTTGTAGAAAAAATAGTGTATGATATAGGTGTTAAGTGATTTTATTTTATTCGAAAGTTCCTTCTCACAAAATAAAATGTCACTTTTAACACATATATCATAAATAACTATTTTTCTCTGTATAAAGCGTAACAAAATGCTTTTCGTCTCGAATAAAAAATTATTTAAATTGGATATTAGACTGCTATTTTTAAAAAATAGGTTGAAACTATTGTACAAAGACTATGTATTATCTTTGATAATCAAATTCTTAAGTCAAGAATAAATACTATAAAGAAAAGGACAAACAAAAAATAACGCTCATTCTTAAAAATATTAATTTTATCATCACAGGATGTTAATAAAGTATGTCGCATTGTCAGACTGTCGGTGACTATTGCATGAGTTATACCATAGCCACCTCTAATAAAGGCCGCGGCCAGGTAGAATTGGCAACGCAGCGCACCAGGCTGACATTTCGTATATCAACTTGTGTTAATAAGGGAAGTTCACACTTTATTACCACTTTAACTGAGGAAATACATAAATATAAGATTTAATTTTGTTATTATATTAAAATGAAGGTATTTAGAGCAAGTGTAGAATATAGAAAATATTTGTCATGGAACTTTTCATGATAAAATGCGTGTTCCTAAATAAAATTTTAATGTTATAAAATTATCTGGTCTGCTAACTACTAAGTTACAAATTTTTGCTTTTAGATGCCAGAAAAATGTTGTATACCGAATTGTAAAAGCAATTATGACAGCAATAAGTCTGAGGGATCCATTCAGTGCTTTCAATTTCCTAGAGATGACATATTACGCAAAGAATGGATTCGGACCATGTTTAATAATTTATTAGAAAATTCTAATTCTAAATATTATATACAGTTACCGAACAGCCTAATTAAGACATTTTTAACTTTTGATACTGTACATGTTTTAAAAAATATTCGCAATAATTGGTTGAATCGAAAAGATAATGAAAAAACTTTTTGTCTCCCAAATTTTGACTCAAATGATATTTTTCTAAAAGCAAAATTTAATGATATTCAAGTACTTTATAAAAAAGTATGTAAAATGTTAGTAAAGTCTGCACCGAAATTAAATTATAAGTCATTATATCCTAATTAATTTGAACGTCAAAAAGTTTCTTTAGCACTCAATATATTTCACGAGACCACGTTTTCGGCCCTTAAAGTTCAATTAGGTGAAAATTCGGGTACTGTAATATTTTTGGAGAAAATAATAACATGGTGGACTATAGTTAATATTCAAAGACCATTAACGGGTCTTTTAAAAAGAAAGGATTTCGCTAAACCATTTTACAATATTGATGATTCTCGAATAAAATTTCTTGAAAATTTCTTACAATGGTTAAAAGAATGGCAAAATTTCAATAATAAAAACAACTTAAATGGTTTTTTAACTGCAGATACTTATAATGCTTTATATCACAGCACTTTTGTGCTAATTGAAATGATTAAATACTCTATTCAAATAATAAAACCTAAATATGTCTTAACAGGCAAATTTCAGACTGATAATATTGAAAATCGCTTTGGCTGTTACCGGCAAATGACTGGTGGAAATTATAATATTACAGTTACTCAAATTCTAGAGTCGAAAAGAAAAATTCGTGTCAAAAGTGTCCTTGGTATTCATACTGCTAAGTACGGAACTATACAGTTTTGTACCAAGATATTAGACGGCAATGGTACCAGTAATGATTTAGAATATTATATATATATGATGATATTACCAGTAATGAAAGCATTCCTGAACATTTCTATGAAGTTTTAAATCACGACTTTTTACAATTACAAAATAATCATCTGGATGAGTCAGCATTTCATTACATATGTGGTTACGTAAGTTTCAAAATATCAAAAAAAATATCTTGTTCAGACTGTGTTAATACACTTATATCAAAAGAAAATTGCGAAGATCAATATTTTGTTACATTAAATAGAAGTGGCTTGTCTGTTCCCTCAAATATTGTAATTCTTGTAGCGAAATATGTGATTGGTATCATGCAAATATTAATTACAAACATTTTGAAAATCAATTCCTTTTATCTAATAACCAAAAAAGAATTTTGTGTCTCTTAAGTGAAACTTCATTCATTGCAAATCATACTTGCAGAATAATAATAAATGATAATTGTCATTGTGGACAAAGTAATTTACAAATTTTTAGGTATATTATTAATTCAATATCAAACATAATTTTAAATAATTATTCGAGAATGAAATCTGAGAATGTTTCTCATCACAATAGTAATAAAACGAGAAAACTCAATATCTTGCAATAACTGTTCTGTTTGTTCTTTTATAAAAATGTTGTTAGGTAATGAATATATTTGTTCTTAATACATAATTATTATTATTATTTATCTTTAATAATATGTATTATACTCGTATAATGTTTATTGTTGGTTTTTTTTATTTAACTATAATTGAATTTATGTTATTCATAATAAAGAAAATTTATTAACAAAAATGTTATGTAAAGTTTTTCCAAATCTATTTCAATGTAATCTAAGTCATGAACAAGTAAGCCGGGTGACGTCACACGATGCGGCGTTGCCATATCTATGGCCGCGGCCTTTATTAGAGGTGGCTATGGTTATACCGATTGCCAGCAGCGAGGGGACCTTTGTGTCTGCGGCTGCGGGGCCCTGGGCTGCAGCCCATGCCTAAATCCGCCCCTGCTCAAACAATCTTCTTTTAGAATGCTTTCAAACTAATCTGGGAGACTCAAACTGTTAAAATTATCAAATTAATTTCACGTTGACAAAAACTGCAAAATTATAAATGAAGATATGAAAATGCTCTCTGGTTAATTCTGTATTTTTACTTGACGATACTTTCAAAAATTGATTAAATAAGTTCTAACTTAACTTTCCTAACTTAATTTGAAATTTGTTTCCAACTTGATTTTTTCATTACCAATAACTATAATGTGATCCTAGTATAAGATTTTTACAGAAATCTAGTGTTTTAGAAATGGTTATGAATGTCATAAAATTCCAAACTATAAAAAAATAGGTTGAAATGTATAGCCAAAGACGGAACTAATTTTATGAACAAAGAAATCAATAATAATATGTTTTTCAGCTCGGCCTGTCAAAATAAACTCGGTCTCGCAAATGTTCAGTTTCTGGCCTAGTGATACAAATAACTATTGACACTTAAGTTGTAGTGTCACAAGCGTTTATTATATACGAAAAATGAAATATTAATAAAAAAAATTGACACTATAAATACATTTGTTTAATAACATTAAAGTAACAAATGCTTCAATTATTCTGTTCTCGTATTAATAAATGTAGTTCTTAAAAGGAAAGCATGTTGATAAATTTAAATAAGTATTAGTCAGCAGCTAAAAAAATGTAACTAAATTTTAAAGTATTAAGACCACTTTTCATAGAAAATAGAATTGTCTTTTTTTAAATGGGAACAATTTGTAGATGTCCTACTTTGCACCTGGGTCTTCTACAATAATCCTCTAGGGATAAATGCAATCTTTGGTCCTTGGCATAGGCTTAAAGTACATATACCGTCTTTAAAAGTTCACTTTTCTCCTGCAGGACTGTCCAAAATTATAGGTACGCCTGGGGATTTGTGGAAATCAATGTACTTAGCGTTATTTGTTCCTAGCACAAGAGTGCCTTGGAAAACAATTTGATAGACATTATGTCAACGTTGTTCTAATGTAATACTATAATTTAATTATATAATATTTGAAAATGCAAATTGCGTAAATTATTATCAAAAGAAAAAAGAAAACATTTTCGACATATCCTTTTTTTTTAATTTAACATTCATGGAGATCGTTTGAACTGCCAGATCGTTAATTACTTCATATACTTATTTTCTATATCAAAAATAGGGAAATAATGAAAATATATTGTAATAAAACCACATACTCCTAAAAATAATTCATAATATACCAGTAATTGTTTTCCATTTAAAATAAACAATATCAAATTTATTCGATATTTTAATCATTGTGACACATAATATTGACAGATAAATGATTTATTTATATTGTAAAGTTCTATTTTGGTTTGTCATATATAAATAATTGTAATTGTAATTACGAGTACATACGATATAATAAACAATAAATCAAAAAAATTGAGTACAAGCATTATTTTGTGGTATTTTATAAACGATATTTTATTAAATGTATAAATATTTGCATTTGAAGATAAATTGTCTTTCAGAATGTATTTTTACATCCCGTCATATCGTCTTTCACGATAACTTTTGTATAAAACTTCCAAAAATTTCTATTTAAGCTTTCTATATTCATATAACGAGTTGATTAGATTTTGGGTAAAATTGGACAATCGGGAGTGATATTTTACTTGATACCCATAACAGTTTTTTAATGAAAAATTATATTTAATATAATCAAAAACATTTCAATTTTAGTATTTATGACTATTATATCAAGGGGAATAACAATTTATATAAAGAATTGACTAGATTTTGGTTAAAATTGGACAACCGGAAGTGGTACTTTACTTGAAGCTTTGAACAGTTTTTAATGAAAAACTATATTAAAAGTTTTCAATATTAGTATTTATGAGACATATTAAGGGGAACAATATATTATATTTTGGCTAAAACTCATAACCAGAAGTGATACTTTACTTGAAGCTCTGAACAGATTTTCTAGCCCAGACACAGTAGATCAATAGAAGCTGATCGAGGGAAAAAAAATACCGGAGTTTTGAAACTTGGCACACAGGAGGGGGTGGGGACCCGCTTAAAGGTGCTCACGATTTTTGCTAAAATCTCCGAAACTATAAGTCCTGACGAAAAACACTTTATACATAAAATTAAAGTATATTAAATTCTCTACAAAATGATCTTATTAATTTTTCAGTAGGATTAATAGTTTCGAAGATTCAAGGATTTTTCAAAAGCTATTTAATGGGAAACCAGCGAGGAAACAAACGGGAGAGAGTACATGGCGAAACCCCGGCGCCTTAAAACCGAAACCTCTTGACTAAGGGCGCAATAGTATTTTATGTACCAAGGGCATTATCATCCAGTAACGCTCGTGGTGCATACAAGATTTTATGTCTCACTAGATTATGTGAAATAAGTTTTCATTTATAATAATTTTGATTACAATAATGCTTAAGCTTTGACGTTGCTAAGGATGTTGTTTAATTGTTTTGTTTATTGTCAATATTTATTTATTTTTAAAACACCAACGTTTTAAATCGTTGGAGATGGTGGAATGGGTGAATTTGATGTTTCGGAAGATATTTTGTCGAAACAGTGTAAAGAATTTATTTTGAATGTTTCTGTATACTTTGAGGAAGACAAACGTATAAATGATCTAATTATTCCATTCTCGTCTGTAGTAGATGTAAGTATTATATTTTGAGGTTCGTTATCACATGACAGATCTCAGTTCTTTATTTCTTATGCACTTATTTGTTAATATTATTACATTTTAGAGAGCGTGTACGGCTTTGGATGTGTCACATGTGACGGTAAATAATATCAAAAATTAATTCAAACGTGGATAAATATCGTCCCCAAAAAATTAGTGATCCGTCCTCTGACATTACAGTCTGCAATTCGACGGACTTACTATTTTCATGTGTGGTGAAAGTAAATGGCTTTTTAAGTTTTTTTGATAATCAATTTTAAGTATTATAATTAAATTAAAATTGATTTATGTGTTGTGTTTTCAAAGCTGTTTTCTTATATTAATTGTTGTAATCAATTAATGTATTAATTGTTGTAATCAATCCTTATTATTATTGTAATGAATTATAATTAAAAGAAAATAAATTCATTATATACCGTTCATATTATTTTTAATTTAAAGTCCATAAACGGTGATCGGATTATAATGATGACATAATGAAATATTATGCCCTCCCATTATGCTCCGGTTGTTATAGATATGTTTATATACACCGTATCCTAGCAATAAACAGTTCATAATACTTTAGTGAGACAAACAAAATAAAGGCCCTCCAAGTCTGGAGGTTTTACGATGGGTCGGTACCCCATCCATAGAAAATTCCTACATACTTGCAAGCACTCTATCGCCTCGTCTTTTTATTTTATTCAACTGGCTCCCTAACCCTTATACAACCCTTCTACCCAGATGCAGAATTTTATTTTATTATTTTATGAAGAGGATCAACATATTATATTTTGGTTAAAATTGATAAACCGGAAGTGATACTTTATTTGATGCTCTGAACAGATTTTCGTGAAAAATGTATTATGATACAATCCGAAACATTTCAAATTAGGTATTTAAAACTCGTATATATAATTTGAAACAACATTAAATTTTGAATATATCTGATAAACCAGAAGTGGTACTTAATTTGGAGTTCTTAACAGATTTTTGAGGAAAAACAATAAAATATAATCAAAATTTCGCAATGCAGAGTATATTTATTGGAACAACAAATTAGGTAAAATAATTAACACTTGGCTAAGTTTCACAAACAAGGATTTATCGTAACTAGTCTGTGAATAAAACAGTTGAATGCAGACATTTTAATGTTCTCCGGATGATTGAAACAATTTGGTATTATATTATCGCTATATGTGTCTTTTCTATATATTTTATATTTATATATATATATATATATATATATATATATATATATATATATATATATATATATATATATATCACTAAATACCTAAAGTAAAGTTGAAAACGTATGTAAAAATATAAATTTTATTTTTAAAAAAATATGTTTTTTTAATAAATTAAGAAAAAAGATTTGACGTCATTATTTTGAACGGGAGAAAGGGGTGCATATTTAAGAATGTAACCTGTAGATGGCGAGCGAATGCAAGTTTTAATTTGTTTTTGACATTAGTTCATTTCTCTGTCACTGTCTTCTTTATTATTTACAATTTGCGTGGTTTCTGTTACTTTTATTACGTATTTCGATTTGTTAAGCACGATTTTGAAGGATTTTAACTTAGCTTATACTCGTAAAAAATTAAAATGACAAACGAAAATATTAACCTCCAAACTATTATTCAAACGTCAAACAGATGATCTGTCATGTTTAAATTACCCGCACATAATGATGTGCTACTAAAAAAATCACGCAAGGAATTTTGTTTTTTCCCGGGAAAATTCCTGCAACTACGATTTGCAGGGAAAAATATCTTGGATAATATTATGCCTTGGCGTTTGTTATTTTGCTTTACATGTCTGTGACTTATGCCTGCCTGTTAACTACTCTTACTCCGTCAACAAATATTGTGAGGCTACGAAACATTTGAATTTGGGAAATTTAAAAAAAAAAATCTTGTAATTTCCCTGGGAATTTTTCCTCATCATTCATTTCAGGAATGGTCAATCACTACCCGCAAATGCCGTTGCTATTGGACGTACCGATGTTATTGTTTTTCGGCCATTCATTAGTTCGGCGTAATTCTACGTCAAAAGAAAAAATATGGGTAGCATGTTTTTATCGACTCTTCAAAAATATTAAATACAAAAATGACACGCAAGTAGCCCATTGTAATATCTAAAAAACTTAGTTGGCGATTAATCTATTTTTGTAAGGTAAACTGGATTGATATGTGAAAGGTATTTAGCAAATCTTTTAATTGTGTTAATTGTCTGTCTGTGCCGTTAAACAGACAAATGATGTCGTCGACGTAGCGATACCAAAAAATTATTTTTTTAATTAATTTATTATTTAGAATTTTTTGTTCAAAATCATAATAAATATTTCAGCAACCAATGGACCCATTGGTAATTGGAAATAAGTTGTAGTAAGGCACAGATCTAAAAGTGAGCGAATTTCTTTTTGAACAACTATATTTACATTGTAATTGGAGTCTTCTGAGGATGGCGTAAAAGCCGAAATCGCGATAAAGATAATAAATCCTAGTTTGTGAAACTTAGCCAAGTGTTAATTATTTTACATATTTAAAATGTTTCACCTAGTGCCAAAGACGGATTCAATCAATCAGACAACAAATTAGGTTTATAAACGATCAACCGGAAGTAATAGTTTACTTAAAGCTCATTGCTATTCTAAACATGGAATTGGCGGGAGGTCATGTTCTGGCCACATCAGATTTTCTTTATTTGTTTAACTTTTTGGGTGTCCGCATCTGCAAAAAAGAACATTCATACATATTCTGTCGTCCTACTTCATGTTCCTCCCATTTTTCGGATCACCTTTTCCCTGTTCATGCTCTTTCACTCCCTTTCCGTGTGAGGGCAGCACTGCAGCCTCTGCGTAGATTTTATACAAAGTTGGCCACCCTGTCCGACAACTTAATACACTCATTTCCAAGCCAAGTCATTTAGAAAAACGAAAAAGTTTTTCCTTCGCACGAAAAAGTTTATTTTCTGTTTAGAGAATGGAATTATGAATTTTGTAATTTGTTATTTGAGTGCTAGCCAACAGAAGTAAAATTGCAGAGTAGGGTAATTTAATATAGAGCAAAAAACTGTTTTTTCGTACCGTAATAACTAATTTAGCAAGGGAACATTAATATTTTTACAGGAATTATCTTGGAAATGAGGACACGAAACTACTTTTTGTGTTACTTTTAAAGAATTATAAATTATCTGCAACCAAGCAGAATATAAACATTTTCCTCGCAATAATGTGAAATATGGCCGTCGAATATTATTTACTGGTATTTCTTGACTGTTGGTATGATGTTAGGGGAAAAAAGTATTGGAGATAGTCTTGGTAAAATGATTTTATTACATTGTCATTTATTTAACAATTCCGACATTTTGGTTCCTAATAACCATAATCAGGGCTATGTTAATATATATATATATATATATATATAGTTGGAATAACTAACAATTACGGTATTAAGAGATAGGTAAATCCAGGATAAAACATTACTAGACGGTATTTCTTAAGATCACTACTGACGGTAATGTCAATCTCCAACTGAAGAGGATCTATTCCAAACAATTTGTCCCTGGAATATGTTTTATATATGTTTTAATAATATTGTATTCTGAATAGGAATCGACCGATACCGATATCGGTATCGGTATATCGGCCATATCGGTCCTCTTGGCCGATATCGGTATCGGCCGATATGTAAACCACGATATCGGCCATATCGGTATCGGCCTAAAAAAATATAAATTGCTTAATATTTCAGTTGCTAAGGATTTTTTAAAGGAAATGAAAACAGAAATACTAAATAAAAAACAAATCAAGTTTATTCTTATTAAAAATTTAGCAAAAAAGTCATTAAAATGTAGAAGTAAAGTTACACACTAAGGGCCGGTATTTTCATCTCCGGATAAAGTTCAGGATAATTATCCGTCAGATAAATGATAAAATATCGCATCAAAATAAAACCATAAATGATATAAATTATATTGAATGCCATTTTTTGATGCGATATTGTTCATTTATCCGACAGATAAGTTATCCAGCACTTTATCCGAAGATGGAAATATCGGCCCTAAGTTAAACAAATTAATGTTTAAAGTTAAGTTTTGGCAAGTTGTAATGTAACAAAATTAAGCTTTCTGCTCTTTCCGGATTTAAACGATTTCTTGCGCTTTCATAAACATTTCCAGCTGAAGAAAATAGCTGTTCACTAGCAACACTACTTGGCGGTGGTGCTAAATATATTATTGCACATCAATGGAAAAATATATTTTTTTGCATTTGCTCTGCATTTTTTTTGTGATTTATTTATGGTTAATGCGTGTAACGGTAACAGTATATCATTATAAATCACTTTTACCTCATTTATACAGCAAAACATTTACGACAAAATTTTATGGCCGATATATCGGTATCGGCCGATATCGGATATGAGTATATCGGTATCGGCCGATATCGGTATCGGCCACAAAAAATCATATCGGTCGATCCCTAATTCTGAATGTTCCTGACGCGAAATAAATCCAAAAGTCAAAATAGAAAATAAAGTGTGTGTGTGTCATAAAGTATCAGGTGTCAACTAAAATGGAAAAAAGGAGAGAACGGGAAAAAATAACTCAGAAATAGACAAAGCAAACATGTTGAAGATAAATAAATGTTAAAATAATACATGGGAATAAATTTATAATGAATTTAATTTAATTAATGTTGACGTGTCAAATTTATTTTACAGAATAAAATTTACTTCCTCGAACATCGGTGGTGCAATTTATTCTGCAGATTTACTTAGCTAGTATTTTTATTCTTGTTTTGACGAAAATCCCTGGAATAAACTATTTTACTTCAGGAGTAAATTTTACTTTGCTAGTGCTTTACTTATAACTAAGAATAAATAAGAATTAAGAACTACGCTAAAGAACCAAAAATCACGCTGCACTATAAGTCAGACCTTATGTCACACAGTTGTCATTAAAGCAATCATTGACGATGATGTATGATACACTTATTTTTTTTTTCATCATCTTTCCAGTTTTGTCTTTGTCTAATGTATTTCTGACGCCACAGGCAGTGTAATTTAGCGCCAATTCAAAAAGTATATTTTTAAACTGCTAATTTATGAAACATAAAATTGTATTTTTTTTGTTCGATTGTACAACAACGTGACAGTTCATAATCTATCAAAGGTGACTGCAGCAGACGCACGAATCTCGTTTTTAAAATCAGGCGACCAATCAAATTCTTAGGACCTAACGTAATTAGTAATCAACTTTAATCGCTTGTAGTTTGCGACCTAATCAATATTGAAACAAAACAATTTCACTAACACTCATTAATTTATGTATATTTTCGTCTTCTTATTTAAGATAGTTAAAATTTGACTATAGGTGATTCAAATTAACTTTTCCCGCAACTTTTAACAGGTGACGTGACGTCACAACGAGTATGTTTTCAAATTGTTGTTCACTTCTACATTCAAATTTATGTGTGTATGGATGTTTATTAATAGTTTATTAGTAATGAGATTGTTAATAAACGATGTGTTAAATTATTTAAATGCTTCTGCGTAGAGCAAAATTTTTTGTGAGGATGATGAAGTATTGAATTCTGGACATATGCTAGCATATGGTAAAACACAATCAGATGACAAAAATTAAATACTTCTCTTTGGATTATGCCCACAAACCAGCGGCGTAAATAAATATCCGCATGAAATTACTGGAAAATTGATAAATTCTGGCTCACTAGCAATAAAAAGCATCTTGTCTGTATAAGGCGGGAAACTAACCTAAATATAAATATAAAACCTAAATATAAATATGTATTCGCAATCGTAGATAAAATTTTCCCTCAAGTGGCCCAAATCGGTACTACGGAAAGCAATCGTACAAGCGCTATATTGAATAAGTGACAGCTGAGTGAGTAGAGTTGTAATTAATAATTAAATATTTAAACTTATCGCTTTCATATAAAAAGGTTTTAAACTTAGTTTGTATACACAGTCAACGACACTCTGTGAATAATGTGAACTGCCATATGTCAAACCCATCGTATGGCGGCCATCTTGTTTCGAAAATCAGCGCCTCTATCGTTAATTTCGATTGCGAATATATTAACCTAAATATAAATACATAATAAAATAATTGAATATATTTATATTGTTTTAGAGCTACCAACACATGCGTAATCTTCGGTACAAAAATGTAAGGAACAAACAAACATTGAATTTGTAACTCGTTTTCCAATTAACAGTTTAATCTACCATGCTTTGCGTCTAAATCATTTCTTCGATGCCATATTTATATATAAATTTAACGTTTTGGAAATATGTGAAAACGAAGGGTGGGATATCTCGATTTTTAGGAATGACATTTCGGAACACAACAGTACACTTGTGATTTCGTTGGTTTTGGCAAAAATTCCATATTTCTACAATATTTGCAAATATATAATTAATCCTTAAACGATTTAATATTGCATTCATGGTTTTAACTTATTTATAGTAAATTTATGCCATTATTTTAACAAGCAACTACAAACATTATACTTAACCTTATTTCTCTAAAAATATACAATGTCTCAACATACTAGGAATATTCGCAAATTTTATTGTATAATTAAACAAAGAAAGTGTTCACAATCATCACTAATAAATATAAATTTAAATACTTGCTGAATTTTTAAAATCTCGTCTAAAATTCTAACTTTATTCTTACAGAGTGTACTCGTTGTGACGACACAAAATTAGTGCGATGTTTGGTCACCAGATAGAGTCCGCTCAACTTGAATCGCGTATGGTATAGTACCCTATTAGCGAGTTACCGACTGTATTATTACAGGATGTAAAGGGATCAAATAATGATTATTTATTAGTAAATAGAGAATTATATTTTATCCGAGCTTGCAATAAATATAAATTGTAACTACCGATAAATAAATCTATGTAAATGAAATTGGAACTTATTGATAAATGATCAAATGAGTTGAATTTGTGAATTGGGTCAATTACTTTGTTTCATTTTCAAATAAAATTGTACGTTGATAATTAAAATTTAAATAAATTAACCATATATGGTTTTATTTTTCATTTCATTTATTATTGAATAGCATTAGTTTCTAAATAGCTACAACATTTAAAACATTTAATTTTTGTGTCCCAATAATTTGATTGTAAGTTTCGACTCCTGAAAATGATCGTGATATTAGATAATTAGGCGGAAAGGAAACATGTATTGGACATTATATGTGAATTTGCTGTTGGAATTTGGCTTATTTCGTTATGATTTTAAACTGGATGTGAGGGAAATTTGCTCGCTCGATTTCAGCTCCGGGCAACTACAAACCGTTCTCCCGAAGAATACAAATAGGAACAGGGGTATCCAAAATAGAAACGAAAAATCACACAGCCATTAATTTTAGTAAACAGGTGTCCGGATTTTGAAGACCATCATTGGGCTCTCGGAAACTTCAAGAAATGGACTTCAATAGACAGAACGCACTTTAGAATTCTGTCAAATAAGGCATTTGTTATCGCTTATCGCCGTGAAGCGAAAATTTGGTAGCAGCATACGTCTCCCAAAATATTCGCCTGTAAACATACGATTCGAGGCGAAAGTATTAAACTAACGTCAATTATTTTGTCATAATTCGTTTCAAAGCTAATTTATAATTATATATTTATTATAATATACAACTGTCACATTTTTACCGTCCGTCACCTTTAGGTAAGGACGGTATTGTCTCTGGTCAAAAATTTCGGTGGTGAGTTTTTAATGAATAAGCACGTTTTAAGGTCCCTAGAATACGATTTTACTATTTTTACGATGTGTGTGTGTGTGTGTGTGTTTGTGTGTGTGCGTGCGTGCGCGGGCGCGTGCGCGTGCTTGTGCGTGTGCGTGTGCGTGTGCGTGTGCGTGTGCGCGTGCGCGTGCGCGTGCGCGTGCGCGTGGGCGTGCGCGTGCGCGTGTGCGTGTGCGTGTGCGTGTGTGTGTGTGTGTGTGTGCGTGCGTGCGTGCGTGCGTGCGTGCGTGCGTGCGTGCGTGCGTGCGTGCGTGTGTGTGTGTGTCAGTGTGTGTGTAACAAAATTTTCGTCTACGATAACTCTAATACTACAATTCCAAAAATTCTAATTCTTTCGTATTCCTCTTCGTTGCATCCATATGAAGAGCTGATTAGATTTTGGTTATAATTGGTCAACCGGAAGTACCCTTATTTGAAAATTTTAACAGTTTTTCTTGAAAAAACGATGTTAAATATCATTTTTTCACATTTAATGTTATGAATATTAAAGAACATTGTATTCTCTATACAATTTGACTGCATTTTATACTTCGTATTAAATGGATATAGAGTTATAAAATTATAAAGAAATTAAATTTCATAAATTAGCCAGCTATGCTAGAAACAGCTTCTATATTAAGAAAATTCTGATTGAAAGATGTCAGTGTCAAGTGCAATTGACATATTCGTAGTATATTTGTTATAATTTTACTCGAAATATAGGATCTTTTTGCTGGAAACTTTCTGTATGGAATTGATATAAAATACGTACAATTGTATAAAGGTAATGTACATATAAGAAATTTAGAATTTTTTGCAAGGAACTTTCTGTATGGATTTTATAGAAAATACATACGCATTTACGAAAAGTCTACCGGTAGATACCGCATCTACCGACTGTGTTCGGAAACACGAGTGGTAAAAAGTTACCGCGTTCGAAAATTGTTCAATATCTACCAGATCCATCTACAGGATTCATGAAAATCTAATCTCAAAAAAAGGTAGTGATGCAAAGCGAAGCGCGCGCGTTAAAAGTGGAAATGTGTTCAAAGTAGGACTCTACTCAGTTTGTTAACTATGTCAAATTTCTAACCTGTTTTAATTTTTTAATTTTTTTCCTTGGTTATGGATCTACCCTGTTTACCACTTGGGTTCTTAAAATATCGATTCCGGTAGCTATAACCTGATAAAAAGCTGTTTACCGGTAACAGTTCACCGGTAGAATTATCGTAAATACCTCATATAACTGACAGAAGGTAATGTGCTGGCCACATCAAATTTTTTTTATTCCAATCTAATAGTACAATACCTGAAAATTCCCGAAACGCGGTTTGTTGTGATATGAACAATGAGTTAACAGTTTGTATATTTGAAATAAATTGTGAAAAATTGTCAGCCATCGGGATTCGATCCCAAGACACCTACCTTGCCGGAATAGTGCTCTACAACTAAGCTATTGGCTGCTCTCCTCTCGATGGCTGAAAAATCTTTCACTTTTAAAGTCGTATAACTGCTGATGATATTATTAATCGTCACATGACGATTAATAATATCATATTAACTCATTGTTAATATTAAAAATTTGGTCTGGTAGGGCCTTGATTAAATTATGACTCGTTCACTAGATGTTTAAACGCAGTGGTAGCTTGCCAACCCCACATCTAATCATGTGACGATTAATAATATCCTCAGCAGTTATAAGACTTTAAAAGTGAAAGATTGTTCAGCCATCGAGAGGAGAGCAGCCCGTAGCTTAGTTGGTAGAGCACTATCCCGGCAAGGTAGGTGTCTCGGGTACGAATTTATTTCAAAAAGATCTGTTGCAAGAATTTTTATATGCCTTCTAATTATTAAATTTAAAAAGATATCATTCTTTAAATAGCCTCAAATTTGAAAATATCACGAAATATTCCTTAGATATTTTACAATTGATTTTTGAAATTTGTATAATATTTTGAAACAGAATGTGACGTCAAAATATATACATTGGTTTCCTATTGGCTGGGAATGTCATAATGTAAGTACTATGACGTCACACCTGTGGGGGGTTGTTTTTTATGTCTATTTCTGGCGCCAATCTTTTTATTTTATTACACGAAAAAAAAACAAGAGATTATTAAAATTAAAATTATTACTAAGAAAAATATTGCATAAACTTTAATTTAAAATACTTTTTGAAAAATGTGAAACAAGCTCTTTAAAATGTGCATCCTACCTACATTCGCCTGTTTTGCTGTGCTTTTGTTTTACCGTAAATTCTCATTGGCTACCAGACAATAACGAAAAACCTGACGTGAATTGAAATTTTAATTTTCAAATAATTTTAGTTAGATATTTTTATTGTTCCATCCAGTGGCGCACGAAAATATTTATCGGATTTTTTTCTGTGATATTGACACAATCTTGCAATTTTTGTAAATAAAACCTGTATTTGATTTTTGCTTAAAAAAAATACTTATTTTTCTCTCTTTCGATTGGTATAAATTCTGGAATTTGCTACGTGGTTTTTTACTTCCTTGTACGAAGTAAAGGAAGTATTGTAATCGCGAAAAATTTCGGTTTTGAGATTTCAACGGAAATATCCATTTTGACCATCCCCGAATCCATTTTGACTAATTTCGTCGTGACGTCTGTACGTACGTACGTACGTGGGTACGTGCGTATGTATCTCGCATAACTCAAAAACGGTAAGCCGTAGAAAGTTGAAATTTTGTATTTAGGACTGCTATAGCATCTAGTTGTGCACCTCCCTTATTGGTCATTACATAATTTCTAGAAATGGTACTTTATTTGAAGCCTATAATAGATTTTAATGAAAAACTATCTTAAAATATAATCTAACAATTTTCAAATTTGGTATATAAGACTTTTATGTCAATTGGAATAACATAGTGGATTATGGTTAAAACAGGCTAACCGGAAGTGGCATATTACCTGAAGGTGTTAACAGTTTTTCTTCAATAAAATGGTTTCATTTTGATTTTAGAAATAAATTTTTAGAGAATTAAATTCTGTGTCTAGCACATCAAGTATTATTAAATTAGCCCTTTGTATAAGCGAGATATGTATATTTAAAACTTACATAATTTTTGGTTTTTGTAATGAAGCTTGCTATGGATTAGGACAAAAAATAACAAAAAAATAAAAAATAGATGCTAATGTTAAATTACGTCAAATATGTGCAATTATATACTTGGATCTATACTTCATATTGGTCTTGTGTACAAGGAAGTCGTGTGGTGTCCACATCAGATTTTTAATTTTTATTTTTTGTATGTACTTTATTTATTTTTAACTTATTTTAAAGTGTTTTTTTTTCTGTACACCCAAAAGGTTTCTCCCTGATGGACGGTATATTTGTGAATTAATAAATAAATAAATAAGAGTTATTGTGTTTAATACATTTAGTGATATAACTAAAATATATAAACCACGAAATTAACATGTCAGATACCCGTCTTCATTGTAAATCTATGTCGGAAATTAGCCAATCAAGGTATAGAGTTAAGGAGAATATGTACACCCCTGTGGAACGTATGTCGTAGAATCTAAACCACCCCTGCATCTTACAACCCTTGGTAATGGTGTACGGATACACCTGTTATGCCTCATTACTTTTTACCTCTTACTGCATGCCTTCCAGCTAGGTATATGATATGCATACGGGCTACAACTAGTTCCTAAATAGATACAAGCATATGTTCATGTTATATGCCTTATAAAGTATACTCCTTACTTGTACACATTATGATAAATTTATTATTTATAAAATGAGATTTTTTTCTGTTTTTCCAATTTTATATTTTGCAGTTTGAAATTTGCCCTGTAAATATTTCCTGAAAATGTAACAAAATATATGTGGCGAATGTTTGTTCAATATATTTGGATATAAATTCAGACCGGTTGCAGTTTGAAATGTAATGAAATGCTATTCAATATATTTTGTAGAACGCTACAGATTTCTTAAATTGCTGAATCTAAATCTTTTGGAAAGGCCAATGTTTTTAAGAAATTCTCAATAATAAATAACGTTAAGAAATATTTATTGAGCACTATAAGCTTGAACTTACAAACATTGAAATATAAATACATATTGTACCGTTTTTATTTATTTGGGTGAAATGTAAATATTAGACAATAATTATTAATAAAGGATTCCACCATTTTTTTATATAATTTCATCAGAAAGTATAAGTAAAACTAAGACTATTGGTGAAAATCCGGTGAAAAATTCCTATTAATGAGCGAGTTATGGTCCCCCGAAGTTTGAAAATAAAGATGTGACGTCACGAATATAAGTTTTTATATAAAACTGTTTTCGTCGTGGATCTAAAATGTTCTTGAAATGTATGTTATTTTTAAATTATATTTATAAAAAACAAATTAATATTGTAACACTGTACAAGTCTACATGCTTTATAATTGCAAGTGTATCAAAATTATTAAGTTGCAAGAAATTTATATTCAAACAAACTGTTTGAGAATTGCAGTACCGGACTGGTAGCCACGTGTCCGCTATTTGAATTTGTCTACTTCCATTGGTAGTAGACTCCACCCCCCTAACTCGGTATTCGTTATATATTTATAGGTCGTCTTTGAGTCGCCAATCAAAATAATATATATATATATATATATATATATATATATATATATATATATATATATATATATATATATATATATATATATATTTCATATGAGTGACGAGCTGTTAAAACAAAAAACCCCTTATTTCAGAAGTATTTCAATTCTATCATTTTATTCTATTGTGACACAAGTGTTAAAAGTGACAGATCATTGTTACTTTTGATACTAGTGTTAAAAGTGAATGTCAAAAAATTATTAGAAATACAAATTCGAAGGTTTGGATCACTCCGCTTCGCGTCGTGTTCCAAACTTCCTTCTCACAAAATAAAATGTCACTTTTAACACATATCATAAATAACTATTATATACAATAAAGACTTATTATTATATAGAAAAAGTATTAATGCAAATCTGTAGAAAATTTAATAATCTTTAATTTTTATAATAACATTAATCTCGAAAAAACATCATTTAAAGGTATTTTTCGAAGAAAAAGTATTTTGAGCCAGAAGCTTAAAATAGTAAAGTGCCGTTTCAGGTTATCCGATTTACACCAAAATCTCATGGGCTCTTTCCATAATCAAAAAAGTTCGAAATACAAGGTTTCAAAATTTTGTGAATGATAGTATTTGAGTTCACACACACGCACACGCACAAGCACACGCATAAGCACACGCATACACAGGCACACACGCACACACACACACACACACACACACACACACACACATACACACACACATACACACACACATACACACACACACACACACACACACACACACACACACACACACACACACACACACACACACACACACACACACACACACACACACACATACATACATACATACATACATACATACATACATACATACATACATACATACATACATACATACATACATACATACATACATACATACATACATACATACATACATACATACATACATACATACATACATACATACATACATACATACATACATACATACATACATACATACATACATACATACATACATACATACATACATACATACATACATACATACATACATACATACATACATACATACATACATACATACATACATACATACATACATACATACATACATACATACATACATACATACATACATACATACATACATACATACATACATACATACATACATACATACATACATACATACATACATACATACATACATACATACATACATACATACATACATACATACATACATACATACATACATACATACATACATACATACATACATACATACATACATACATACATACATACATACATACATACATACATACATACATACATACATACATACATACATACATACATACATACATACATACATACATACATACATACATACATACATACATACATACATACATACATACATACATACATACATACATACATACATACATACATACATACATACATACATACATACATACATACATACATACATACATACATACATACATACATACATACATACATACATACATACATACATACATACATACATACATACATACATACACACATACACACACATACACTCAAACATACACACACACACATACACACACATACACACACGCACACGCACACGCACACGCACACGCACACGCACACGCACACGCACACGCACACGCACACGCACACGCACACGCACACGCACACACACACATACACACACATACACACACATACACAAACACACATACACACACACATACACACACATACACAAACACACATACACACACACATACACACACATACACACACACATACACACACACACAGACACACACACACACACACACACACACACACACACACACACACACATACACTCACACACATAGACACACATACACACAAACATACACACACATACACACACGCACACACAAACACACACGCACACGCACACACACACACATACACACACACATACACACACATACACACACACATACACACACACATCATCATCATCATCATCATCATCATCATCGTGAAAATGTTAAAATTGGATTCTAGGGACCTTAAAACGTGATCATTTACCAAAACGATCCCTATACCTCCCTTACCAAGGGCAGCGGGAAGTAAAAATCGAAATGTAACTTGTCAAGTTTGATTCTATTTGTCAAAGAATTTAACGAGCTGTTTTGAAATTTAACGAGTGTTTATGAATATGGCCATTGTACAATTATTTTTTCAGTTATTGGAAGTATTTTTCTCTAATAGTCTATAAACGATTATTATAATTATGTGCTAGTAGTAAAAAAATTAATATAAATCACGATTTTGAAAGAGTATCATAATTGTTCTTGCGAATTATATCCCTCGGGATTATAATCTTTTCGCTTGGTCAATAATGATACCTACTCTTCATATCCATGATGTAAATTTTCTCGTAATATACTATTATTCAACTTATGTTTAACTGGTTAGAGATATTTACATATCTGTATTTATTGCATCCCTAGGGATACAATCGTACTTGCCTCTATCTAAATCGTTGTGTTTTGTCGATAAATATTGAGTGCATGGTGGTATTTGAATGTGGAAGTGTCTGAAAGTTTGTTTTACTGTCAGTGTCACGCACTATTTGTCTGAAACTGAAGCTGATACTGAATTCGGTCCCTGACGCATCACAAGTGAACCCGAACGAACTTCGACTAGAATTCACTTTTACTGACATATATTCCCACATCTGACCTATATCATGAAATTCCTATTAACTACTCTCGAAAAGGTTCCGATAAAATGTTCTACTAAATTCCATTGTAGAATAGACAGTAAGAGATGCTGCCACCAAATATCACGAGGGTGTGGTACAAGAAATTTTATTAGTAGCTTTTAAATCGTTGCAAAAGACAACAGTACATAGGCGTACACAGAACTTTACTTTTGTGGGTGCCTAAATGAATATGTATAATTAGTATTATAAATAAAGTAATACATGTAAATGGAGTCATTTATTTTACCATTATTACTTCAAAATATCGAGAAAAAATAATAAATAAAATATATATTATAGCAACATAAACAAAATAATGATAAAAAAACTTAATATTTTCAATATTACGAGGGTTGTTCTCTTTCCGCTGAGCCTACTAAAGTAAAATCCAATTTACTTATAAAACACATTTATTTATAATTTTTCAAGTCATTCCCCTCCACAATCAATACATTTTTGCATCCGTGAAAACTAATCTCCAAAGCATTTTCTCCAATTTTCCCGCCTTTGTTTCTTTATTTCATTTTTAAATGCGTCAACAGCTTCTTCGGCCGATGTAAGACGTAAACCCCGTAACTTATCCTTTACACGTGGAAAAAAGAAATCACTAGGTGCCAGGTCTGGACTATACGGCGAATGGCCCATTATTTCAATGTTTTGGGCATTCAAATAATCAGTCGTTCGAGCAGCTGCGGCCGAGCGTTGTCTTGATGCAAGATAATCCTTCCCGTTGATGTTTTTAAATAAATAAATAAATATATAATCACGGCATATTACCCATTGCTGGGTGTGCCAATCTGCTTTGTACACAGATATCGGTAATGATGATGACATATTTGTACCGTGCGGGCGTTTACCAGGCGTCACCTCACGGCACTCATTGCTGATGTTTTTCGCGAACATTTTGAAGAACTTGAGGCAAACAAACGGTAGTATACCATTCAACATTAACAGTACGACGATCCAATAATTCCAAAAAATATGGCGACCATCTTTTTGTTTCGGCTTTTTTCGCGAATAACTTTTGTTGGAGCCGACTCATTCTCAAAGACCCCAAACTGCGGACTGCGCCATTTCAAACGGTTATCTTTTTGACTGGAGTGAAATTGTGGGGGATCCAACGAGCACAAGCTTACGTACCATTAAATGTTGGTCTAAAATAGTTTCAATTGCTTTCGCACTAATCTTTAAAGTCACTTGAATATTGCTGACAGTAACATGCTGGTCCTCTTAAATCATGCTCTGAACAAGACCAATATTCTTTTAGGTATCTGCTCTTTTTGGTTTAGGAGCTCCTAAACTGTCATTTAAGGAAAGTTAGCCACGCTGAAATTCATTGTACCACCGCTTTACGGTACCTAAGAAACACGGCTTGTCACCAAACACTCGATGGATTTCCTCAAAATATTCTTGATGGTTTAATTCACGCTACAAATTGTAAAAAATCACAACTCAATAATGCTCTTTGCTCAATTCAATGATATCTTGGGGAAAGGATTACTTAAAAATTATGTATTTAAACAATATTCAATTATATTTAACAACCATCACTATAATTAACCTTGTAAACAACTAGATTAAAATGTCAAACAAAATTTGTTTCAAAATATCATAGCCTGCTAGATAGGCCCAGCGGAAAGAGAACAGCCCTCGTATTCATATATTAGGGGGTGCCCCCGTGGCACCCATGGCACCCACCGTGCGCACGCCTATGACAACAAACATTTTTTGACAGTTGAATCGTTACACAACGACAGCAGAAATTTGTTGACAGTTCATTGAAAATTGCTTCCAATATTTAATTGTAATTTAGTTCCAGAATCCTCCTTGTTCAATTTGCAAGAAATAGTTCATGCTGCCGGTGCGGCAGTTTTGAATATGTTACCTCTGAAATCCACAAAATTTATGATAAAGCATTAATGGTTAGTTGCACCAATATTTTAATTAGAAAATAAATTAAAACCTTTACCTTTATTATATTTTGTGAAATATGTTTTAAAAAAATGTATGTTGTCAACTAAATATGTTAACTTGGAAACACCTTGGAATATTGTGCCAGATATTGTTTATAATTTGATGAATTGTAAAAGTCACATTTTAATATTTTATGTATATTATATATTTAAATAAATAAATTGTGAATATTGTTGTGACTAAATCATTCTTAGATTTCGAATTCTCTAGAGGTGGGCGCGTGAGTAACTTTTTGTTCACGATCACGCACGCTCACGGAACTAAAAATGTGATCACGACCAATCACGCACGACTTTTTATGTTTGATTCACGATCACTCACGTTCACGATTTTGTTTTGGCACTCACGCCCGATCACGCCCGACGGGTCACGGTCGTGTCACGTAATTGTTTCTATGTACATTTAAGCCTGTTTAACACAGTAATAAGTTGTTATCAAATTTGTTAACAAATTGGTAATAAGTTAGGTAACAGATTGGTTCAATTGGAAACGAATGTTTATGGACAAATAAATTGTTTTATGATCGTGTCAACGTCAACCGGCTTAAAGATTTGCATATCTTTAATGAAATCGGAGCAACTTTGTATACAATTTTGGGTACAACAATAACACTATTTTTATGCAAAAAATACTGTTGATGACATATTTGGATATAATAATAATAATAACAAGAATGTAAAGTAAAAGATGAAAATTGACAATTTTTTAAATAAAAAATAGAAGAAAACGTACTCACACCCGATTAAATTTCAATCACGCCTAATTACGCACGATAATTTTTTAGTGCCTCACGCTCACGTCCAATCACGACGCAAAATTTAAATTATATTCACGATCACGCGGGTCACGTCGTAACCCATCGTGACCCGACAAAATCACGGTCAGCGCCCACCTTTAAATTCTACTTCCACTTCTAACATATTTTATACGTATAAAAACGTTGATTTTAATTTATATATTGTTTAATTCTGAATTTGTACAAATATGTCATCATCATTATACCGATATCTGCGTACAAAGCAGATTGGCACACCCAGCAATGGGTAATATGCCGTGATGATATATTTATATTTATTTTATTTATTTATTTAATTCTAAATATAGGTGCAACCCATGCGCAACGTGTTTAAACATGTGCGTTGAGTAACCTTGTACTCGAACGTTCTTGAACATTATTGGATGAATGAAACGGTATTTGAAGGGATCCAGTCGAATACCTACTGTCAGTCTGATAATGAAACACGTTATGAACATTAATAGTGAAATATCGTCTAAATAAATAGTGCTTTGTGTTATTGTTTAAATTAGAGTTTGTATTTAATAATATTCTGTATTTAATTTAGTGTTAATATTTGTTTAGTGTTCGTTATTATTTTTGTCTTTTTCTCATTTATTTCTCCTTTAATATACTTTTATTTTAATTGTTAATATTCGTCATAACATCTGATTTTTTGTTATTAAATTGCCATCTAATCTAGTTTTAACCTATATCTCAGTATAATCTATATCTTAACCTTCAAAGTTTCAAGTTTCTCTTTATCCAGACCTCCTTGGATTATAAATTACTGGTCCGATGGCAAGAACATAGCCTACGGCCGCAATTTATTACGCCAGCAAAAAGCCGTGCTGATTTTTTTTGGCGGGAACGCGTTTACGCAATATGAATTTATTCCCTGCCATCTGTTGGGCAAATGGAGCGTGTTAGCCTGATATTTGATGTGGATGTGAAGCTTCAAGCACTTGTTTTTGTGACGTCACCGCAGGATTTACAGATTAAGCTCTATTACGGAGATATTATGATAGCGAGATACTCTTTTGTTAAAGGATTTCGGGATGAATATGGAGGATTATAGCATTATTATAAAAATAGGACAATCACGACAAGAAAAATTGATGACTAGGGGATATAGTTAGTGCTTTAGTGCAAATTCAAATTCTGTATTTAACAAAAATATGTCAATTTTTCGATTCGACATTTTTTGTGACTCTTTCACTCATAAATTTATAAGCCAATCCAAATTCAGGTTTCTACCTAGTTACCAAGTTTCATTTTGACAAAACAACGTCACAAAAAAAATTTCGCACCCTTTAAGCCAATTAGATGTTGTAAGTGAGTTTTGATAAGCGAAAATTTTTCGACGTTTTAGAAACATGTTGTTTACATACCTGTCAAAGTGTGTATATTTTCAGTGTTATCAGTTTTTATTAAAAACGAGTCGATTCGGGCAGGCATCTATTTAAAACGTTAAAAAAGCAAACTTAAATATAACACCTCAAAACAATAAAAATTAGAAGATTTTTGTCAAGAAAAAAAAATATATAAATGATTACCTGATTTTTATTTTGGAAATAGTCATCCGAATACCATTCGTGGTTAAATTTTATCCTGGAAAAATTTTCCAATTACTTTACTCGAGCCTGTTGCCAATTTATCCCGTGACATTGATCAAAAATCACTCGTTTGACAACTCGTAATTTTTTTGTCGATGCCACTCAATAAATTGCTATGCAACCGGCTCTCGTAACAATCTGAAATTTTTTCCGGCAAATATTTACCACTTATGATATTATATATGAAAATTCGAAAAAAAATTAAGGACGGTCGGGATCTAAAGATATATGTCAAAATATTTTGCTCCTTATTAATAGAACTTCACATTTCAACCACATCCGAAATTTTATTATTCTAAATGCTTTAATGACAGCATATACAATTTCAACAACAATTAACCCTGACACATTTTTTTTTTCAAAACGTTCAAGGACATCCATATGTCCCCAAAAAGTAATTAAAAGTAAAAACCTGTGCCATTTAACAAGGAATTCATTATCGTCCGTCACCCAGCACGCAAAAATCTAAACTTGCCGCAATTTATTTTGTTTATTGCGTCATTTCCACCCCACGAATCATGACTGCCTTTTATCTTCCCGATGCGTTACCAAAGGACACGGGAGTTATTGCTTACAGTCAAATGGTAGATAAACAATGTATACGTACAGTAAATGCTAAATAGAATGGATTTACGAGTATTTCAGGATTTCGTGATTTGAAGTTGAAATTAAAAAATTCATATGTTTTAGCCGTAGATTTATAAAGCCTTAATGCAAGAATAATGTAATTATTTTGTCAAAACGAGATTGTATGTGTAATGGGGTAGAATAGTGTGACGTCAGAGTATAGTGCGATATATGAAACATTGTTCTAAGCAAAAACAATACTTTCAAAGTAGCCTCTATTGACAGAACGCATAAGGGTCAGAATTTAAAGGCTTGTAATTTGATGATGATATTAATAACATCAAGTTGTAAACATTTTTCTATTACTTCGTCATACAATATACAGAGTGGTGGCGGTTAGGGGTGAACATAGGGATTTAACATGGGATTTTAGTTTTTTGCAAATTCCTGCTCTCCTGTTCATTTTACGGCAAAAACTGTAGAGTACAAAATTGTTCACAATTAAAAATTTCATACAAAAATGTATTTACATTTATTATTATGTTTTTGGTTTCTTCACAATTTTAAAAAGAAATTTCAAAATTTCTGTTAATTTGTAGCAATAGCCATGACTTACAACTCAAATGTTTAAAAATAATAATGTCATTCAATTTCTGTCAAATTTTCGAAATTTTCTCTATAAAAAGTTAATTTAATAATGAATGTTTATTCGAATAAGGAACGAGTTTTCATTATGAAAAATTATTATGGTGGAAGAATAGGTACGTGAATTGTTTTCCATAAAGTACGAAAATACACCAATTCCTATTATAGCAACAATTTCTAAACTTGTTAAAAACATTGAGAACACACGAGAACACAGCTAGTGTAGCTGTGAATGAAGGAAATGAAGGAAATAATAATAATAGAAGACGTTATAACGAAGTGAATGAAGAAATGGTATTGGCTTTGGCTATAATAAATCAAAATTCTACATAGTTGATACATTTGGAATTGGCTTATTATTAAATGGTACAGGTACCTAATAAAAAATACATATTAGAATTAAAAGTTGTTTGTTTTTAATTAATTTTTAAGTTAGATTAACGCATGGTTGACGTTTATAAATATTTTTTGACAACCAGAAAAAAATAAATTCCATGGCTATTGCTACAAAATAACAGAAATTTTGAAATTTCTTTTTAAAATTGTGAAGAAACCAAAAACATAATAATAAATGTAAATACATTTTAGTATGCAATTTTTAATTCTGAACAATTTTGTACTCTACAGTTTTTGCAGTAAAAAGAACAAGAGAGCAGGAAATTGCAAAAATCTAAAATCCCATGTTAAATCCCTATGTTCACCCCTAACCGCCACCACCCTGTATACACATTAATAAATAACAAAGTTTTTCTTTCAAATTGAAAACAACTCTGCACATTATGAACTACAGAGTAACAGGTTTGCCCAGCTTCAAGCATATCCGAGAGTTTATCGACATACCAACTGAGATTTTGTTTGTTAGCATTTTTGAGGATTTTCAAAAATCAGTTCTTTTCTTTTTCTTTACTTAATTTATTATTTATATTTGTGCAGGAAGAAATGGAAAATAGGTAACAAAAAATTTATTCATGCATCAAATATATGTATAATTAACAACCATATTTAAATTTTAGAATAAATGTTTGTGGTCGTGAAAGTCTTTTATAGGATAATAATCCATTTGATAATCAATATTTATACATATTCTTTACTCAATAAAGAAATAATAATTAAAATAATGTCAATATTTTTTTTGCAAAATGACGTTACAAAAACAATTTACAATAAAAGTTACTAACTTTTCATAAAATGTCATTCAGGATCACATCGTTACATTTATAAATAACGATAGTTGTTATATAACGATATTTTTACAAAATAAACCTGTAACTCCCGAGCATAGCTGCGTCCCTTTTATAGAGCTACCATTAACTTCCAGAGATCTCTAGAATGTTCGACCGCATAATAACAATGAACACAAAAGGTTCAGGCGAGCGGAAGTAATTAAACACGTCGCGGCTTTTTACCTCCCGCTACCCTTGGTAAGGGAGGTATAGGGATCGTGCCAAAAATCACATATCGAGATTTTGGTAAATGTCCACATTTTAAAGTCCCTAGAATCCAATTTTAACATTTTCACGATGATGTCTGTGTGTATGTGTGTATGTATATATATATGTGTGTGTGTATGTGTGTGTGGATCCTCCACTCTAACTCAAATACTATCAATCAGAAAATTTTGAAATCTTGTATTTCGAACTTTTTCTGTACTGGAATGGCCCATTAGATTATGGAGAAAATCGGATAACCGGAAATGGCACTTTACAAGAAGCTCAAAATAGTTTTTCTTCGAAAAAAAAATTAAAGATTATTAAATTTTCTATAGATTTGCATTAATATTTTTTCTATATATTTTATGCATAAATTTATAAAATTATCTATAATTTAAATCCCAGAGCCTTCGCTTTAAACAAACAAAACGCAGTTATTCAAATGTATGTAACTGACAGTTAAATATCACTATCAAAGACCTAATTATTTCAAAATAATATTAGTAACGTTTTAAAAAGAAAAAAGTAAATAGAACAATAGAAAAGGAATTCAATACAGTTTCCAGCATAAGTAAATATGTAGGTATGTATTAGATTAATAAAAATTACCGATTCACAAAAATGTTTAAGCTAATCCTCATTTTTTGATTAGTGAATTTTATTCTATCCCAGTATTTAATTTAATCTTCATTTTATTATAGCTCCGGTGGCTCAGTTGTTAGAGCAACGCCTCATGTCATGAGTGCCCTCGGGGCTCTGGGTTCTAATCCCACTAAGGCATGGATGTGTGCGAATGTGAACTCACTCCGTAATTGGGATTTAATCCTGCTAAGGGGTTTAAAAAAGGTAGTTACTTGGATTAGATTACACTATATTATAAGAAATAAACTGCCAGGTAATGGCGGGAGGTATTGTGTTGGCCACACCAGATTTTTTGTTTACGTAGCCCGGCTGCTAACGCGATTGCGTCATCGCTATACTTAGACGTTGTTCAGCGTAGCAGCGGGGCTCACACGTTACAATATAAAATCAAAAATGGAATTAATTTATGAACAAAAGTTTGTGTATATAAACTATGCTCTGTTCCATTTAAGCCTTTCAGTAGATGGCACTGGCAACAGCGCAAATCTGAAGTAGCCGAAATTACATTGGGTAAACTTGTCTCTTGTCTTTAATTTCAGCCAATCGGAGATGTCAAAACTATTCCCTATGCTCCGCAATACTGAATGGCTTAAATGGAACAAGGTATAGTACAAATAGTAAAATATTTTGACTTATATTCTGGGCATAAATGTGGTAATTGTTGCATGTATTTGAACAAAATGTATAAGAATATTAAGAAAACAAGTAGAAAGATTATTAATAATTATTGTAGTCGCCCAAATTCGAATTCAACCCTACTCAATTATTTATCTCCTCTCCCTAATTCCGGTCCTGTTTCGCGTTAGTAGTACCACTCAAACACATAAACTAACTTTACAGTGGGATAATGGACGTGTACGTATGTACGTAGTATTAAAATTTATTATTCGTCGCTGGTGGTATTGTTGTAGCACTGCTGACTGTTGTTGCTTGTTGTTACTCCTGCTGTGTATTGTTGGACCAATGATAAATATCTCTACATGTACACAGCACAACATTTCAAACGACGAGAACATAACATCAAGTTTTTTGAAAATTGATGTTAAAGCGAAGGGGTCCTCCACATAGTAACAAATTAGAAAATTGGTCATTTATAATAAAACTAGACCTTGAAACTTATAAAATGAACTGTCCTAGTGTTAAAAGTTATTTGTTTTTATGATGTTCATGTTTTTAATGCCTTCTATTCAATTCCAAAATTCTTACTACTTTCAAGCCTTCTGCTACCGCCTTTATCAAATCCAAAATTTACTTTCAAGCAAATAAATGCAGAAAAAAGGAAACAAAACTACGAAGATAAACTAAATAATACTTATGTTTGTGCCACCCCATATAGATTTATTTATAATTTTTTTCGTATTATTCTTTATTCATGAGAAAATTGTCTTTGAAATTGTAATGTTTGAATTTCCGCTCTCCCTTACGCCTGATGACATTCGAAAGGACCTAACCAATGAGGGTGTGGCTTATATTTGCCACTGACGGAATTTAAACGAGTGACAGTCATGACACCTGTCAACTACTACTGATTTTTGTATTTGGAAATAATCATACATGGTTGTAAAAATAATGTTTTATGCAGTGTGCCCAAATAGAACTGATAATAGGGAAAAATATTTCTAGCAGTGCCTCAAAACGAAGAAAAAATAATGAAATGGTTCTCGCAAGTAAAGATAAAAACAAAATCAAAACTTCTTTGTTTTAATTTTAAATATAAATATTTTTATAATTAAATAAGAACTATTGAATACATTTATTTTTTTTTAGCTGGAAAATGTTACACTCAGGCTACGGTTTCTTATACCGGCTAATTTTTGCACTACTGGAGCATATAAGAGAGATTGATAAATCCAGGATAAAACATTACTAGACGGTATTTCTTAAGACCACTACTGACGATAATGTCAATCTCCAACTGAAGAGGATCTATTCCAAACAATGTACCGCTGGAATATGTTTTAATAATATTGAATTTTGTATGTTCCTAACACGAAATAAATCCAAAAGTCAAAATAGAAAACAAAGTGTGTGTGTGTGTGTGTCATAAACTATCAGGTGTCAACTAAAATGGAAAAAAGAGAGAACAGGGAAAAAATTACTCAGAAATAGACAAAGCAAACACGTTGAAGATAAATAAATGTAAAAATAATACATGGGATGAAATTTCTAATGAATTTAATTTAATTAATGTTGACATGTGTCAAATTTATTTTACAGAATAAAATTTACTTCCACGAACATCGGTGGAGTAATTTATGTAGATTTACTTAACTAGTATTTTTATTCTTGTTTTGACGAAAATCTCTGGAATAAACTATTTTACTTCAGGAGTAAATTTTACTTTGCTAGTGCTTTATTTATCCATCTTTTATAATACTGGGTTATTAAACTATGAAATATAACGCTATAATATAATAATAAATAACTAAGAACTACCTTTTGTCACACAGTTGTCATTAAAGCAATCATTGTTGATGAATGATACATTTGTTTTTTTTCATCATCTTTCCAGTTTTATCATTGGCTAATGTCTTTCTGACGTCACAGGCAGTGTAATTTGGCGCCAATTCAAAAGTATATTTTTAAACTGCTACTGTGCTTAATATATACAGAAATTTGAACAGAAAATTATATTTAATAATACTGTAGAATGTACTTTTTCGAATTTCAGAGGAAAAAAGATATGTTAATTTTTTTGCAACACCTCATTCCGAGACTAGTCAAAGATATTTATTTCTCGAGTTGCTTATAAGATTTTTTTCACTTCCGATGATTTATTTTTCACCTGTTTATTTTTATTTTATTTATAAAACCAATGAAATGCTTCATTCTTCGTCAAGTGTCTGCGTTTTAACCAAACCTGTCATTATTATTTTCATAATAAGAGCTCTAGAGATTATTCCCGGGAATAATCTCTGTACCTTTTGTTTTTGTTGACGAATGTGAAATAGTTATTAACACATAAGTAAAATGAGCGAAAAAGACCGATTTAGTGCCGGGTATAATATCCTACTTTACGATATGGAGAGAGGGAAAATAGTATTTGATGTACCAAGGGCGTTACGATGATGATAATGCCAGGAGGTTGACGAGGATCTAGCCCGAAGGCCTTTGGCCCGAGGGATAGATGTCGTCCGATGGTCATTATCATGTAGTAATGCCCGTGGTGCATACAAGATTTTATGTCTCACTAGAATTTGTGAAATAAGTCCATAAACTATGATCGGATTATAATGAGGGCATAATGATCTATTATGCCCTCATATAATATAATGCCCCGGTTGTTATAGATATGTTTATATGCACCGTGTCCTAGCAATAAACAGTTCATAATACTTTAGTGAGACATAGTTATTTTAAAGTTTAATCATAGTTAAATATTTTTTAAGTCGTAAGTGTTGAAGGAATAGATCAATTTATTTGACTTCAATATTTGAGAACAAAATGAGCTATTCATTTACGTCAAAGAATATTTTTAATAAAATATGACTAGACGAATAAAAATAATTATTAAGACTTTCTAAAACTAGAAACTGCGGTCAATTTAGATGAAATTTCATAAATAAAAAAATGGAGAATCCTATTATCAAATGTACCCATTTTTTGACATTACTGTACCTTTATATTTTCCCACAATTATAGCTTAATATTGCCTCCTTTTTATGTGAAACTTGTGAATGACAACTCCGTCACTTGATTAATAAAGGCGCGCTACTTTTCACTCGTATTTCCTAATTTCAGCGTCGGAGGGTTGTGCGATATTATACTCGCATACCCTTGCCTTACGGGCTCACGCACAGAGAGCGCCGGTTTCAATGAGTGGTGCCTGAAATGCTGAAATTTCTTCACGATTTCCCTTGAATTTGTTTGCACCGGGGGCGGTATGTAGCGATATTATGTGGAATTAACACCCTGTAAAGTTTGCCCCTTCGCAAGAAGATTTCTTAGTGGTGGGATTATATATATAAGATCTAAGGGGCTTATGCCAAAATTATTGAGAATAAGAAAAACAGGTAGGCTGTGGAATACAAAATTTACACTAACATTTTATTTAGCTGTCAAATTAAGTTTCGAAAGTTAGTTAAAAAATATAGAATTTACCAAGCAGCATTTTCAAACTATGATTTATTATGATTAAAAAAAGGTTTAAGTGCTTATAACTTCAAACAAATCTTACGGTCAATTGTATTTGTCAACATTTGCATTGGATATTATGTGGAGATATTATTAATATTACGTTGAGGTAAACTATTATTCACGAAAGATGACTATTCAAGGTCATTTGTAAGCCGTATGATATAATATTACTTGCAGATACCTTCATTGCACTTCGCATGCATAGGCGTGCAACATGAAATATTTATGGACACATTTTAATTGAAAAAATACGAGTAATTTATTTGAAAATTATGTTTCTTTCTAAATAATGCCTTTTTGAAAGATTTATGTTCTTCTCTTATGTCTTTGCAAAATTCAAAAACATAGACTTAACTATAAACTAAGGAATAATAATTTGATTTAAACGGCAACGCCACTGGGTACATCCTAGCACAGAGGGCAGTGTAGTAGATAATTAGGTATCTGTAATTCTACGACATACGTCATTATTATTTACAGTGTGTTAGAAAGTAATACCACTATTTACGTACATCTGTCACACAGCATAAATTAAATAAACATAGGTCAAATAATCTTTCTCTTTCTAATAAAAAATGTTGCTAAGCTACTGCTGTAAAGTGATGTGTATTCCTTCTTCGAACAAATGACCTTGAATAGTCATCTTTCGTGAATAATAGTGTATAGGCGGTGAGCACAAAAGTAGTCAGCGCCGACAGCGGACAAAAATGACAAAATTGGTTACTCATTGAAACATAGCAAGGTTATGTTTTATGTCAGAATAATTTTGCAATTTCTATTTTATAAAATATTTGCAATAAATGCGAATGATAGGACGTTAAATATTATCTGATGCAGTGGTTGATCTAATAATTCTTACAAAATTACCGAGTGAAGTATCAAATTTCATAAATTTCCTAGAAAATTATATGAGGAACACATATACCGGGTGGAACATCATACCTGTGTACATAGGCGATTCATATGAGAAAAACAGTTTTTTCGTGCGCATTGCTCCCCAAATTATTTTAGACAAAAATGCTTCAAATAAATGTCGTAGAGCATAAAATTCTGCATCTAAATCAATAAACAGAATTACTTTTACATGCTTTATAACGACAGAAATTAAATAAGAAAATATTGAAAATTACGTTGAAAATATCAAATAGCCATGGAATTGAAACAAAAATAGAAACAAATAAATGTCTGATGTTTGACAGATAAATAACTAATTTGACGGTAAAATATCAAAATGAATTCAGTTTATTCTTTACGTATAGTTAGAGATTTATTCGCCGTGAAATTTCCAAATAGGCCAATTCCAAGCGCTACAACAATACGCGCGTATGTTCAAAAATTTGAATCCACGGCAAGTGTTGCGGCGGAAAATAGTACAGGTAAATTTAAATTTGAATATTTTTTAAGAGATTTACAAACAAATCATATCTTTATTTATAGGAAATAAAAATAATCGCATTAATTTAGAAAACGAACAAAGAGTTCTGGAATTAATAAATTTTAATCCTAAATTAAGTTCAAGAATAATAGCGCAGGAATGTGAGATTGCTCATTCTACTGTATTGCGCATTCTTAAAAAACATAAATACCATCCTTATAAGATGCAATGCCATCAAGACATTTCGCCCATTGATGAAGAAAGTAGGCGAGTTTTTTGTGAAGATATGCAAGAACGAGCAAATCGGGATCGTGATTTTCTTCCATCTATTTGCTTTACCGATGAGTGTACTTTTACATTAAACAATGAACCAAACGTTCAAAATGATAGGCACTGGGCTCTAGAAAATCCAAGATTAAATGTTACCACCAGAACGCAATATCCTCAAAAAATTAATATTTGGGCAGGCATTTTTAATAGCAATATTATTGGACCATTTGAGATCGTTGGCAACTTAAATTCTGAAACATACTTAGAACTCTTGATTAATGAGATCGGCCCTGCATTAGACAGCGTAGCGCGCGAAAATCAGGAGGTTTGGTTTCAACAAGATGGCTGCCCAGCTCATTTCGGAGTAAGTGTTAGAGATTATTTAAACCAAGCATTTCCAAATTGCTGGATTGGTCGTGGTGGAACTTTAAATTGGCCTGCCAGATCTCCTGATTTAGCACCTTGCGACTTTTTTTTATGGGGTCATCTTAAATGTAAAATTTATAAGCAGCGCCACCCAAATATTAATTCATTGAGAGAAGCTATCATGGAGGAGAGCGCCTTAATCACAAATAGGCAGCTCGCTAATGTAAGAAATTCATTCTACAATAGACTTGGTTATTGCTTGGCTGAAAACGGAGGATTATTCGAATATTTGTTATAATAATAAATTGTAGTGATTATTTTATTCAGAGAATTACTGTTTGAAATTTGAATTGTAGTAGATAGGTCTTAATGTTTACATGAATTATTTCCAATTTAAAAGATTTTCAATAAAAATCCTATAAAAAATAAATATTTCATTGAAATGTACAATTGTCGTAATAATAGGTATGGAGATTTTTGTATGAATTTAATTTACCTATTTATTTGTTTCTATTTTTGTTTCAATTCCATGGCTATTTGATATTTTTAACGTAATTTTCAATATTTTCTTATTTAATTTGTGTCGTTACAAAGCATGTAAAAGTAATTCTGTTTATTGATTTAGATGCAGAATTTTATGCTCTACAACATTTATTTGAAGCATTTTTGTCTAAAATAATTTGGGGAGCAATGGGCACGAAAAAACTGTTTTTCTCATATGAATCGCCTATGTACACAGGTATGATGTTCCACCCGGTATAAGAAAATAACTTTTCAACAGATATCTTCTACCAATATGAAAAATTCTTTTAGGTATACATATTTTCTCATTGTAAAAGATACTTATCGTATGAATAAAATTTCAACAATGGTCGTCTGATTGCAATAATGAATTAAATAAAAATGTGTTTCTTAAGTTAATATTTGAACAAGATATAATACAAGAAGCAGAAAATTGTCTTAAAATTGTATAATACTTGCAGTTGTATGAAATAGAAGTCTATTTTTGACAATTCGTCTGTTTATTATAGATTTTGTACATGTAATGTTAATGTTAAAGGTAGAAATTCACATTGTTCGTATTTTTCGTGTATTTTCTTTTCCGAGCTAGTGCAACTGATTCCACTTAGAGCTTGGTATATTTTCAATGAAGAATCTTCTTCATTTATTGCGAATATAAAAGAAAGATGCTAACATCATACACTGATATCGTGATATGTAGAAATTTTCTTCTTTCCAATCATTTCTTTCCAACTTTTTAATCTTAATTTCCATGTATTGTCCATCTTGTAACATTCAAGTAATATTATAAATTACAATATAAACTTAAATATGATAAAATGGTTTACAGAAATCACACATATTATGAGAAAAATTATATTTTCTGCCAAAGTACCTTCGCTGGTATTTTGACTTTTTTGATTGTCAAAATATAATATATATAACATTTTAAATATTTTCTTTATTCATTTCAATATACTATGATGTATAATATTCATATACAATAGCAAAAACTCAAAATAAAGTTGTAAATTGTATCACTTTCTCGAAATGTCAAAATTGATTTGGTAACCAAAAATGTCAATGTAGCCGTTAGAGGCGCTGACGCTCAAAATGTGCACATCGCCTATACAAAATAATTAAATTTTAAATAAAATATTATTTTACGATAAAAATATTTTAAAATTTGTATTACAGAAATGGAAAATATAAATGAAACAAAGATGAAGATGAACAGGAAAAAAATATAAATGGTAAAATATAGAATAAAAAATTTGATGTGGCCAGCACATTACCTTCCGTCAGTTCTATGTATTTTCTATAAATGTCATACAGAAAGTTCCTTGCAAAAGATTATATTTCTTGTACATTGCCTTAAAGCAGTTGTATGTATTTTATACAAATTCCATACAGAACAAAAGATCCTATATTTCCAGCAAAATTATAACACAAACATGTTTACTCCATGAGTATCTAATGTCGACTATCAAAAACTAGGCGCTATCTTCAGGACAGGATTATCTTAGGGGTACAGGGTGCATAGGCTAGGGCATTCAAAGACACGCACGTATACATAATAATTTCTAAGCTTAATGATCAACAAATAAATGTCGTGACTATCATAATACGATAAGAATTTCTAAACTGAATTTTGACATTTACAATTTAAATAGATATATTCCAACGACAAGTTTTTAACCAATCAACACTTGAAAATTCAACCAATGAGAACAGTATTATACTGATAAAACTCCGTTACCCCGATAATTTTCCGCTACCAAGTAAATAAACTGTTGTTATTGTTTATAACTGTCAGTGTGACAGTTAATTAATATTTCAAGTTTAAAAATAAAATATTAATAATTAAATTGTTTAATTTTGCGTTGTCTTTGGAATTTATCTCACCAAATACCACGCGACCTCTCTGATTTTCTCAGATAAACTTTTATTTTTAAACACTCATTCTTTTTGCTTTTAAGCAAAATCACTCAAGCAAACTGACATTAGGTAAAACCCCACCTCCTTCGGAGTCGGGATTTACCATGCAGTTTTCTTTCGTGTTTGTTGCTAAGCAAAAAAATTCGTGCAAAATTTATCGATAAAATCAGGAGGTCTTGTGATATTACTTCTGATAAATAAAGTTATTTATTTGTTATTGCTCTTACCCTCTCCTTATCACAATATACATATACAAATCATTAAATTTGAAACTTCATTGACAAAGCTTTCGCATATAAATACACTAATTATTTCTACTATAATTATTTTGTCATACTAATTCTTTCTTTGGTTAAACTCTTCATTACAGCCCGTCATTATGTATCCCATCCAGACTGTTGGTTTTGTATGACGTTGCCGGAAATATTTCATTTATATTCAATAACTGGAGCTACAGAGAGAGAACAGCAACTGTATACACCTCGCCGCCGATTCTCGATGAATACTATTGTCCTAGTTTACGAGATCTCCTGTCGGATCAACTCATGTTGTACAGATGTTTGTTGTAAACTGAATCAGAAATGAGCTAAACGTGGATTAATGCGAAATGGATACATCGTAGAGATGGATTTTGGGTTTAGGGATAAGATGATAAGGTATCAAAGGGAGTTCATGTTATTTTGTGTTGACACAAAAAATATAATAATTCTGTTGTTGATTTTGGGAACGAACAGATGTGTATGTGTTTTTTTTGCGAATTTTTATACGAATTATACGATGTTTGTAAAACTGAATGGTTTAACGATTAATGTATTTATGTATACATAAATCTGAAAGATCTTACTCTGAAGAAGATATAAATGTATGTATGTAACGGCGGCAAACATTGATATCCGTCTATCCCAGTAATGTCTAGTTTCCTAGTTAATAATAATAATAATAATAATAATAATAATAATAATAATAATAATAATAATAATAATAATAATAATAATAATAATAATAATAATAATAATAATAAAAATCTTTATTGACCGTACGTCAAAGGCGAGGTTCAGCCAAGGGCTGTTCTTCCACCTAACCCGTACAATGATTATAACAGATCATCATAATTCAACAAAGTATTTTATTTACAAAAAAATAAATTTAAACAAAGATTAACAAAAAATAAAACGCATAGAAAAAGAAAAAGGAAAAAGGCACAGGTCGTATAGGTGTTATGAAATCGGAAAGCCATTACAAACTAAACATATGAATTATACAATTTTTTTACATGATATTTGAAAGAACCATAAGCAAGAGATTTTAAATTTTCATGTAAAGCATTATATAAAGATGGTGCTAGATATGAAAAAGCTGCATTGAATTTAGATTTTCTGTAGGATGGTACTATGAACAAATCTTTTATTCGTAGCGTATAATTATATTGCTTAGGAACTAATTTATTCGTTAAATAATGTGGAGTACCAGTTAATTTTACTTTGTGTACGAGACAGAGATAGGAGGATTTCACGCGTATTCGGTACTGAGATATATGATCGTACTTACATACACCGTAAACAAAGCGTAAGCATGAATTTTGAAAAAGGGTAATTCTATTTTTTTCCGTCTGTGGTAGAATAGGAATGTAGACGCAGGAGCAGTAATCTAAAATCGGCAAGATTAATGTATTAACCAGGCGTAATTTAACCTCTGTGCTTAAATCATGTCTGAACTGATACAAATGTCGCATTTTAAGTCTAGCAGCAGTAAGTTTTAAGTTTAAATGCTGCACAAATTTCAGATTCTCGTCCACAGTCAGACCTAATATTTTTACACAAGAACTTCTTTGAAGAGGCACGCCATCTAACAGTATGTTCTGTGTTATATGGTTGTAATTACCTATAACAAGAAGGGATGATTTGCTAGCGTTTATTCTTAAACTGTTTTTGTCCACCCATAGCACAATTTTTCTCAGTTCGTGGTTAACTACATTAATTTGTTCATTTGACTTAAATGGATCAATGGATGCTATGAGTTGAGTGTCATCAGCGTAGGAATGAACTTTGCAAAAATTGAAAGTAGATGGCATGTCGGCTACATATATTAAGAAAAATAATAGCCCTAAAATAGACCCTTGCGGAACGCCGCACTGTAGAGGAAACAATGTCGAATTAATTATATCTGAATTTGAAGACATGTATACTTGGAATGTTCTGTTACAAAGGTAATTATGACACCATCTCACTGCGTCATGGGAGAAGTTAGAGTTTTTCAGTTTAGAGAGACGTACACTATGATAGAAATATACTATGATTCACCATATCAAACGCTTTTGAGAAATCTATTTGTATTAAAAGGGAGATTTTAGTTAGTACAGGGATTGCCGGCAAACAGTGGAATGATCCGAAAACCGCTAAATTGGCGATCCGCTGGAAGTGGCGGATTTCCGCACAGGTGCAGAAAGCGCGCGCTTGCGTCTCTTAACCATTTACCCGCCGCTCTATGATCCACGCATTTAGCTACTTTGAAACTTTCACCCCGTTATAATTAGAGTATTTTAAACTATATTTTGAAAAAACTAAAAATTTATGAGGCGTAGATTAGCTTATTTTACATGTTCCCATTTCTTGTTACATAATTAAATTTATATATAATATAGAATATAAAATACAAGCACTATTTTTTATGATATCTTCCACAACAAATTATGAACTACACGACTACCTAGAGGACTTTTGGGCTCTTCACTTTTTCCACAGTAGATTTCCAAATTATATTGATAACCATCCACACCACACAGCATCCATATTTTGAAACCAAATCTTATTGGTTTATTCCTAATGAACATTTTCGCAGAGTGATGACCATTGACTCATCGATACTCAGCGATTGGTGGAAAATTCCAAATTGTTGAAATTGTACTTTGAGTTTTTCGAAAAATTCTGATACTTTAGCAACTTTTGTCTGAGAAAGGTTTTTATTGTCGGCTATATGAAAATATCGTTTTATCGTTCGGAATGTTTCCCTGCTCATAGTTTTAGCAAAAATTCGAATGCAGAAGTCTTCCGCAGTAGACCAGTAATCATCTTCGGCGGGGAGGGAATGATACCCACTAATTAGCAAAAGACCCAAAAACTGTCTCATATTTTCTTCCGACAAGTCAAAAGAATGATTATTTTTGTCTCTCCGTGCGTATAAAATTGTCTGTGTTATTAGATATGTAATTCACAATATCAGGTGTTAGAAATAACGAAAATATTTCAAATTCTGATCTTTGAATATGCTCACTGCCAACTTTAGGTGGATCTTTAGGAGCTTCTTTTATTGCAACGTCTTCGCTTTTTCTCCAATAAATTTCAGATTGCTGATTATTTCTTTGGAGATACGCTAATGGTATATTATCTTCATCATCATCATTGCTATCCCGGGCTGAATTATAATCGTGAATTTCTAATTCGCCTGGAACTTCGCTTGGCAAATTGACTTTGTCAAGAATATCTTCAGTAATATCTTCCTCATCAGAATCTACTGGTTGGTCACCAGAACCTGGTGATAAAATGACTAAATCCACTTCATTTGCATGTGAGTTACACTGAATGGCCTCAACTGCATCACACAAGTATCGATAACTGCTACGAGTTGAACTAAATAATCATCTCTTCGTAATTCATTATACATTGTAATATTCATATATTGAAATTTTATTTACCCATAAAATGTCCCGGGATCCATAGTAACAAATATTTTATATGTATCGACGTTTACAAAAGTACAGCACAGAACATCGGAGCAAACTTACATAGGGTATTCCCCGAATTGTGATTTGGATATACGCCAACGTTCCCAAAACGGGACATGTATTTATATCTTATTATAAAATTTTAATGTAAACAGATCTAATTTTATGCAATGTATGGTTCGAATCCTTAAACTAAAGAGAATTAATTATCAATAAAATAAATTAAAATATAATGCTAGGTATTTTTTTATATTTTTTTTTGTGAGTACACATTTTATTGCAATTTTTTTTGTATTTCCGGAACCCATATTACAAATACATATGCATGCAGTTTGCAAACGAGTAAGTTTTATTAACGAAGCAACCTAACTTTTCAAAATGCTAGGTAAAAAACTATCATTTATTTTATTTTTATTTATTATTATTATTATTATTATTATTATTATTATTATTATTATTATTATTATTATTATTATTATTATTATTATTATTATTATTATTATTATTATTATTATTATTATTATTATTATTATTATTATTATTATTATTATTATTATTATTATTATTATTATTATTATTATTATTATTATTATTATTATTATTATTATTATTATTATTATTATTATTATTATTATTATTATTATTATTATTATTATTATTATTATTATTATTATTATTATTATTATTATTATTATTATTATTATTATTATTATTATTATTATTATTATTATTATTATTATTATTATTATTATTATTATTATTATTATTATTATTATTATTATTATTATTATTATTATTATTATTATTATTATTATTATTATTATTATTATTATTATTATTATTATTATTATTATTATTATTATTATTATTATTATTATTATTATTATTATTATTATTATTATTATTATTATTATTATTATTATTATTATTATTATTATTATTATTATTATTATTATTATTATTATTATTATTATTATTATTATTATTATTATTATTATTATTATTATTATTATTATTATTATTATTATTATTATTATTATTATTATTATTATTATTATTATTATTATTATTATTATTATTATTATTATTATTATTATTATTATTATTATTATTATTATTATTATTATTATTATTATTATTATTATTATTATTATTATTATTATTATTATTATTATTATTATTATTATTATTATTATTATTATTATTATTATTATTATTATTATTATTATTATTATTATTATTATTATTATTATTATTATTATTATTATTATTATTATTATTATTATTATTATTATTATTATTATTATTATTATTATTATTATTATTATTATTATTATTATTATTATTATTATTATTATTATTATTATTATTATTATTATTATTATTATTAATTATTATTTTTATTATTATTATTATTATTATTATTATTATTATTATTATTATTATTATTATTATTATTATTATTATTATTATTATTATTATTATTATTATTATTATTATTATTATTATTATTATTATTATTATTATTATTATTATTATTATTATTATTATTATTATTATTATTATTATTATTATTATTATTATTATTATTATTATTATTATTATTATTATTATTATTATTATTATTATTATTATTATTAATTATTATTATTATTATTATTATTATTATTATTATTATTAATTATTATTATTATTATTATTATTATTATTATTATTATTATTATTAATTATTATTATTATTATTATTATTATTATTATTATTATTATTATTATTATTATTATTATTATTATTATTATTATTATTATTATTATTATTATTATTATTATTATTATTATTATTATTATTATTATTATTATTATTATTATTATTATTATTATTATTATTATTATTATTATTATTATTATTATTATTATTATTATTATTATTATTATTATTATTATTATTATTATTATTATTATTATTATTATTATTATTATTATTATTATTATTATTATTATTATTATTATTATTATTATTATTATTATTATTATTATTATTGATGATAGTTTCCTAATCAAAATAATTAATAATTTAATAGTATTCTCTAAATTAAATTGACAAATGAATAACACCATCTATGCTATATGTTTTGTGGCGGCCTAGCGGTCATTTTTCAAACCTACGTAGCGATGCACGACGAGGCGAGAGTACTCTCGCATCTCGTCTCGTCTCGTTGCATTATGCGAGACGAGAACGAGAGCGAGATTGCAATTTAAAATTCGACGGGAGATCGGTATAACAACTGCGAGAAGCGAGAAATCTCGCGAGATTCTCGCGAGAGTCTCGCAATAAAAAGTATTTGTAACTTTATAGCTTTAATTCATAAATTCAATGAAAAATGCACCGTACAGGGAGTGGAGTCAACGGTAATTCATGCATAGAACACGTGAATGTGAAAATTATATGAATTGACTATATTTTTTTGAGTCTATCTAGAGTCGAATGATATCGGTCGCAGAGCGACGAAATGCAAAATAAAGACAAAATCGGTTTTGCATCTAATAGAACTAGTTTTTCTTCAACATTTCAGCCCCTAATTCATCCCAGTTAAAACTACGATTAATAAAATTCTTGTCGTCCCTGAAAAGTAAAGGATCTTATATTAAGCGTCGATAGGACACGGAGTGAAGCGAAGTGATTGGTTGCCAACGGGTACCCAGTTTAGCGCTTTTATAACAGATGTTCGTATTGAAATAATTTGGTGACTAGAATTTAGTGTTTCGTCTCTTTATTGTAGTTATACGACTTTAAATACACGGAAGACAGAACGATTGGTGCAAATTTGTCTTTTGTAGTGATACGTAAATACCGAGGTAAATGCGTAGTGCGCAAGCGCTTATTTTTACAGCGAGACTCTTGCGAGACTCTCGCGCGAGAACGAGACGTGACCCAAAAAAATGTGCGAGAACGAGAGCAAGATCGAAACTAGATCCGAAAACAGTAATTAATCAAAACGAATCAACGGAAATAATATGTATTATTAATTAATTCGTAATAGTGAAATTTTTAAAATAAAGAAATTTAAATTTTGGATAACAAAATTATAAAGTTGTGTATTAAACCAGGCTTTTAATCACATGTGAATAGAGGTAGACAAGGAGGAACGAGTTAACGAGGAAGAGCAAAAGCATAGTTATTAGGTTATCAGATGATTTTTTATCGTCAACAAATCATAATAGTTTAAATACGTTATTCAAAGAATGTAAGTACAAATTTTTGTCCATTTAAAGGAGGTGCATGCGTACAAATAATTAGTCGTCCATTTATTGTTCCCGCCAAAACATTTTTTAATGAAAATTTTTACAGTATTTTCGTCTATCAAGATGTGTATTGTGCATAATAAATACACTTCCCCAAGTAAATGCAGTCTCATTAATGAACATTATGAGCCATTCCCAAAATTGAAGTCAGTTATGTGCTGAAAACATTGAACTTTTTGCACCTGGTATGGATACAATTGTTGCATTTTTTTTAAATTGTCATATGTGACACTCCGTATTGTGATAAAGATGTACAAGATTAACAAATGTGCGAACATTAGGAACGTATGATTTGGAAACGTTCCGTCTAAATGCGTTGGCAACTCTATAACACTGTCTTTATATCAACCACAAGTTGTAGTAAAGATATGAATAAATAAATAAATAAATTACAATGTCTGTGTACTCGTTATTATAAACGTAAGCATTTTGACAGAATTTTACCTTATAAACAAGTTTATTACTAATGTCAAAATTTAATTGCAACAACTGACAAGACTGTCAATTGCTAAAACAAAATTTTTCAGAGCTAATGCTACTGAATTCAATTATTAGAAAAATACTTGGAACGACTCGTCAATTTACGGGGTTCTAAAAATGCTAAAAAAATATACGATTTCGAGAAAAAGTTATTAAGAAATATTGTTGCTCTAGATGAGTTATATTACTGGTTACATTTAATGTACTTATTTTATTTACACCCTATATAGTTAGCACGTGTCACATGTTCTAGTATGATGAATAAATAATACTATTTTTAAATCTAAATTGAGTTATACTCAACTTATGCAATATTCTGTTCCCTGAACTAACCTATCCTCATTTAAACTTTTTCTGTTTTATTGTCTTGTACCTAGCTAATATAATCATATTTTTCCACGTCGGGATCTCATTAAAGTATATATTTAAAGTGGTAAACAAAGTATATTAGATAGTATGGAGAGCGTTTGCGCCTGTAAGTTTAACATCCTCTGGGAAATCTTGCTCCAGTCGAGAGCTTGTGTCATACACGGACTTCAGAGTAGAAACAAGGAAGAATAAAGTTGCGGTTACAACACTTCTAATTTCAAATGAGACTGGGACTGATTAGCATATGCCCGCAGTTTCTAATAATCGTGGAGAGAAACATGTCAACCTGTGTCTAATTAGAGAAAAAGGAAATAACAAAATAAATATGCCCACACGCTGCCCATATGCTAACACGAAATATTTTAAAATATAATATTTTACCTAACACATGGTATATCTTCTCTGGTTAAACGGTTTGTTAACTTAATTATCAAAATGACTCTCGCCTAAAAATACATGAATAGGCAATCCATGTTACAACAAAAATGCAATTCTGACACTTATCGTAACAAATGAATACCCGTAAACCGTTCCGATTTCTCATAAATATTTACTGTCAATTATTACTTGTCTGTAAGAATCGTAAAATATTTTAGATTGTAGGTATGCCTGAATAAATGGAATAAATGGACATTAATTAAACAAACTTTGTATAGTATAAAAGTTCTTTTACAAGAACTGCTATATTGAGTATTTAAAGAGATATTCATTAGACAATAAAGAATACAACTTACAAAAAATTATTAATTAATTTATAGTGACAAGTTCAAATTTAGGGTAGATTTATAAGATTGCTACGGGTTAACCGGATACGGCAACTTACTAGGATTGTTCCCTGGGGTTGCTACATTGAGTATTTAAAGAGATATTCATTAGACAATAAAGAATACAACTTACAAAAAATTATTAATTAATTTATAGTGACAAGTTCAAATTTAGGGTAGATTTATAAGATTCCTACGTGTTAACCGGATACGGCAACTTACTAGGATTGTTCCCTGGGGTTGCTACATTGAGTATTTAAAGAGATATTCATTAGACAATAAAGAATACAACTTACAAAAAATTATTAATTAATTTATAGAGACAAGTTCAAATTTAGGGTAGATTTATACGATTCCTACGGGTTAACCGGATACGGCAACTTACTAGGATTGTTCCCTGGGGTTGCTACATTGAGTATTTAAAGAGATATTCATTAGACAATAAAGAATACAACTTACAAAAAATTATTAATTAATTTATAGTGACAAGTTCAAATTTAGGGTAGATTTATAAGATTGCTACGGGTTAACCGGATACGGCAACTTACTAGGATTGTTCCCTGGGCTTGCTACATTGAGTATTTAAAGAGATATTCATTAGACAATAAAGAATACAACTTACAAAAAATTATTAATTAATTTATAGAGACAAGTTCAAATTTAGGGTAGATTTATACGATTCCTACGGGTTAACCGGATACGGCAACTTACTAGGATTGTTCCCTGGGGTTGCTACATTGAGTATTTAAAGAGATATTCATTAGACAATAAAGAATACAACTTACAAAAAATTATTAATTAATTTATAGTGACAAGTTCAAATTTAGGGTAGATTTATAAGATTCCTACGTGTTAACCGGATACGGCAACTTACTAGGATTGTTCCCTGGGGTTGCTACATTGAGTATTTAAACAGATATTCATTAGACAATAAAGAATACAACTTACAAAAAATTATTAATTAATTTATAGTGACAAGTTCAAATTTAGGGTAGATTTATACGATTCCTACGGGTTAACCGGATACGGCAACTTACTAGGATTGTTCCCTGGGGTTGCTACATTGAGTATTTAAAGAGATATTCATTAGACAATAAAGAATACAACTTACAAAAAATTATTAATTAATTTATAGTGACAAGTTCAAATTTAGGGTAGATTTATAAGATTCCTACGTGTTAACCGGATACGGCAACTTACTAGGATTGTTCCCTGGGGTTGCTACATTGAGTATTTAAAGAGATATTCATTAGACAATAAAGAATACAACTTACAAAAAATTATTAATTAATTTATAGAGACAAGTTCAAATTTAGGGTAAATTTATACGATTCCTACGGGTTAACCGGATACGGCAACTTACTAGGATTGTTCCCTGGGGTTGCTACATTGAGTATTTAAAGAGATATTCATTAGACAATAAAGAATACAACTTACAAAAAATTATTAATTAATTTATAGTGACAAGTTCAAATTTAGGGTAGATTTATAAGATTGCTACGGGTTAACCGGATACGGCAACTTACTAGGATTGTTCCCTGGGCTTGCTACATTGAGTATTTAAAGAGATATTCATTAGACAATAAAGAATACAACTTACAAAAAATTATTAATTAATTTATAGAGACAAGTTCAAATTTAGGGTAGATTTATACGATTCCTACGGGTTAACCGGATACGGCAACTTACTAGGATTGTTCCCTGGGGTTGCTACATTGAGTATTTAAAGAGATATTCATTAGACAATAAAGAATACAACTTACAAAAAATTATTAATTAATTTATAGTGACAAGTTCAAATTTAGGGTAGATTTATAAGATTCCTACGTGTTAACCGGATACGGCAACTTACTAGGATTGTTCCCTGGGGATGCTACATTGAGTATTTAAACAGATATTCATTAGACAATAAAGAATACAACTTACAAAAAATTATTAATTAATTTATAGAGACAAGTTCAAATTTAGGGTAGATTTATACGATTCCTACGGGTTAACCGGATACGGCAACTTACTAGGATTGTTCCCTGGGGTTGCTACATTGAGTATTTAAAGAGATATTCATTAGACAATAAAGAATACAACTTACAAAAAATTATTAATTAATTTATAGTGACAAGTTCAAATTTAGGGTAGATTTATAAGATTGCTACGGGTTAACCGGATACGGCAACTTACTAGGATTGTTCCCTGGGCTTGCTACATTGAGTATTTAAAGAGATATTCATTAGACAATAAAGAATACAACTTACAAAAAATTATTAATTAATTTATAGTGACAAGTTCAAATTTAGGGTAGATTTATAAGATTCCTACGTGTTAACCGGATACGGCAACTTACTAGGATTGTTCCCTGGGGTTGCTACATTGAGTATTTAAAGAGATATTCATTAGACAATAAAGAATACAACTTACAAAAAATTATTAATTAATTTATAGAGACAAGTTCAAATTTAGGGTAGATTTATAAGATTCCTACGTGTTAACCGGATACGGCAACTTACTAGGATTGTTCCCTGGGCTTGCTACATTGAGTATTTAAAGAGATATTCATTAGACAATGAAGAATACAACTTACAAAAAATTATTAATTAATTTATAGTGACAAGTTCAAATTTAGGGTAGATTTATAAGATTGCTACGGGTTAACCGGATACGGCAAATTACTAGGATTGTTCCCTGGGCTTGCTACATTGAGTATTTAAAGAGATATTCATTAGACAATAAAGAATACAACTTACAAAAAATTATTAATTAATTTATAGTGACAAGTTCAAATTTAGGGTAGATTTATAAGATTCCTACGTGTTAACCGGATACGGCAACTTACTAGGATTGTTCCCTGGGGTTGCTACATTGAGTATTTAAAGAGATATTCATTAGACAATAAAGAATACAACTTACAAAAAATTATTAATTAATTTATAGAGACAAGTTCAAATTTAGGGTAAATTTATACGATTCCTACGGGTTAACCGGATACGGCAACTTACTAGGATTGTTCCCTGGGGTTGCTACATTGAGTATTTAAAGAGATATTCATTAGACAATAAAGAATACAACTTACAAAAAATTATTAATTAATTTATAGTGACAAGTTCAAATTTAGGGTAGATTTATAAGATTGCTACGGGTTAACCGGATACGGCAACTTACTAGGATTGTTCCCTGGGCTTGCTACATTGAGTATTTAAAGAGATATTCATTAGACAATAAAGAATACAACTTACAAAAAATTATTAATTAATTTATAGAGACAAGTTCAAATTTAGGGTAGATTTATACGATTCCTACGGGTTAACCGGATACGGCAACTTACTAGGATTGTTCCCTGGGGTTGCTACATTGAGTATTTAAAGAGATATTCATTAGACAATAAAGAATACAACTTACAAAAAATTATTAATTAATTTATAGTGACAAGTTCAAATTTAGGGTAGATTTATAAGATTCCTACGTGTTAACCGGATACGGCAACTTACTAGGATTGTTCCCTGGGGATGCTACATTGAGTATTTAAACAGATATTCATTAGACAATAAAGAATACAACTTACAAAAAATTATTAATTAATTTATAGAGACAAGTTCAAATTTAGGGTAGATTTATACGATTCCTACGGGTTAACCGGATACGGCAACTTACTAGGATTGTTCCCTGGGGTTGCTACATTGAGTATTTAAAGAGATATTCATTAGACAATAAAGAATACAACTTACAAAAAATTATTAATTAATTTATAGTGACAAGTTCAAATTTAGGGTAGATTTATAAGATTGCTACGGGTTAACCGGATACGGCAACTTACTAGGATTGTTCCCTGGGCTTGCTACATTGAGTATTTAAAGAGATATTCATTAGACAATAAAGAATACAACTTACAAAAAATTATTAATTAATTTATAGTGACAAGTTCAAATTTAGGGTAGATTTATAAGATTCCTACGTGTTAACCGGATACGGCAACTTACTAGGATTGTTCCCTGGGGTTGCTACATTGAGTATTTAAAGAGATATTCATTAGACAATAAAGAATACAACTTACAAAAAATTATTAATTAATTTATAGAGACAAGTTCAAATTTAGGGTAGATTTATAAGATTCCTACGTGTTAACCGGATACGGCAACTTACTAGGATTGTTCCCTGGGCTTGCTACATTGAGTATTTAAAGAGATATTCATTAGACAATGAAGAATACAACTTACAAAAAATTATTAATTAATTTATAGTGACAAGTTCAAATTTAGGGTAGATTTATAAGATTGCTACGGGTTAACCGGATACGGCAAATTACTAGGATTGTTCCCTGGGCTTGCTACATTGAGTATTTAAAGAGATATTCATTAGACAATAAAGAATACAACTTACAAAAAATTATTAATTAATTTATAGAGACAAGTTCAAATTTAGGGTAGATTTATAAGATTCCTACGTGTTAACCGGATACGGCAACTTACTAGGATTGTTCCCTGGGGTTGCTACATTGAGTATTTAAAGAGATATTCATTAGACAATAAAGAATACAACTTACAAAAAATTATTAATTAATTTATAGTGACAAGTTCAAATTTAGGGTAGATTTATAAGATTCCTACGTGTTAACCGGATACGGCAACTTACTAGGATTGTTCCCTGGGGTTGCTACATTGAGTATTTAAAGAGATATTCATTAGACAATAAAGAATACAACTTACAAAAAATTATTAATTAATTTATAGAGACAAGTTCAAATTTAGGGTAGATTTATAAGATTCCTACGTGTTAACCGGATACGGCAACTTACTAGGATTGTTCCCTGGGCTTGCTACATTGAGTATTTAAAGAGATATTCATTAGACAATGAAGAATACAACTTACAAAAAATTATTAATTAATTTATAGTGACAAGTTCAAATTTAGGGTAGATTTATAAGATTGCTACGGGTTAACCGGATACGGCAAATTACTAGGATTGTTCCCTGGGCTTGCTACATTGAGTATTTAAAGAGATATTCATTAGACAATAAAGAATACAACTTACAAAAAATTATTAATTAATTTATAGAGACAAGTTCAAATTTAGGGTAGATTTATAAGATTCCTACGTGTTAACCGGATACGGCAACTTACTAGGATTGTTCCCTGGGGTTGCTACATTGAGTATTTAAAGAGATATTCATTAGACAATAAAGAATACAACTTACAAAAAATTATTAATTAATTTATAGAGACAAGTTCAAATTTAGGGTAGATTTATAAGATTGCTACGGGTTAACCGGATACGGCAACTTACTAGGATTGTTCCCTGGGCTTGCTACATTGAGTATTTAAAGAGATATTCATTAGACAATAAAGAATACAACTTACAAAAAATTATTAATTAATTTATAGAGACAAGTTCAAATTTAGGGTAGATTTATAAGATTCCTACGTGTTAACCGGATACGGCAACTTACTAGGATTGTTCCCTGGGGTTGCTACATTGAGTATTTAAAGAGATATTCATTAGACAATAAAGAATACAACTTACAAAAAATTATTAATTAATTTATAGTGACAAGTTCAAATTTAGGGTAGATTTATAAGATTGCTACGGGTTAACCGGATACGGCAACTTACTAGGATTGTTCCCTGGGCTTGCTACATTGAGTATTTAAAGAGATATTCATTAGACAATAAAGAATACAACTTACAAAAAATTATTAATTAATTTATAGTGACAAGTTCAAATTTAGGGTAGATTTATAAGATTCCTACGTGTTAACCGGATACGGCAACTTACTAGGATTGTTCCCTGGGGTTGCTACATTGAGTATTTAAAGAGATATTCATTAGACAATAAAGAATACAACTTACAAAAAATTATTAATTAATTTATAGAGACAAGTTCAAATTTAGGGTAGATTTATAAGATTCCTACGTGTTAACCGGATACGGCAACTTACTAGGATTGTTCCCTGGGCTTGCTACATTGAGTATTTAAAGAGATATTCATTAGACAATGAAGAATACAACTTACAAAAAATTATTAATTAATTTATAGTGACAAGTTCAAATTTAGGGTAGATTTATAAGATTGCTACGGGTTAACCGGATACGGCAAATTACTAGGATTGTTCCCTGGGCTTGCTACATTGAGTATTTAAAGAGATATTCATTAGACAATAAAGAATACAACTTACAAAAAATTATTAATTAATTTATAGAGACAAGTTCAAATTTAGGGTAGATTTATAAGATTCCTACGTGTTAACCGGATACGGCAACTTACTAGGATTGTTCCCTGGGGTTGCTACATTGAGTATTTAAAGAGATATTCATTAGACAATAAAGAATACAACTTACAAAAAATTATTAATTAATTTATAGAGACAAGTTCAAATTTAGGGTAGATTTATAAGATTGCTACGGGTTAACCGGATACGGCAACTTACTAGGATTGTTCCCTGGGCTTGCTACATTGAGTATTTAAAGAGATATTCATTAGACAATAAAGAATACAACTTACAAAAAATTATTAATTAATTTATAGAGACAAGTTCAAATTTAGGGTAGATTTATAAGATTCCTACGTGTTAACCGGATACGGCAACTTACTAGGATTGTTCCCTGGGGTTGCTACATTGAGTATTTAAAGAGATATTCATTAGACAATAAAGAATACAACTTACAAAAAATTATTAATTAATTTATAGTGACAAGTTCAAATTTAGGGTAGATTTATAAGATTGCTACGGGTTAACCGGATACGGCAACTTACTAGGATTGTTCCCTGGGCTTGCTACATTGAGTATTTAAAGAGATATTCATTAGACAATAAAGAATACAACTTACAAAAAATTATTAATTAATTTATAGTGACAAGTTCAAATTTAGGGTAGATTTATAAGATTCCTACGTGTTAACCGGATACGGCAACTTACTAGGATTGTTCCCTGGGGTTGCTACATTGAGTATTTAAACAGATATTCATTAGACAATAAAGAATACAACTTACAAAAAATTATTAATTAATTTATAGAGACAAGTTCAAATTTAGGGTAGATTTATACGATTCCTACGGGTTAACCGGATACGGCAACTTACTAGGATTGTTCCCTGGGGTTGCTACATTGAGTATTTAAAGAGATATTCATTAGACAATAAAGAATACAACTTACAAAAAATTATTAATTAATTTATAGTGACAAGTTCAAATTTAGGGTAGATTTATAAGATTGCTACGGGTTAACCGGATACGGCAACTAACTAGGATTGTTCCCTGGGCTTGCTACATTGAGTATTTAAAGAGATATTCATTAGACAATAAAGAATACAACTTACAAAAAATTATTAATTAATTTATAGTGACAAGTTCAAATTTAGGGTAGATTTATAAGATTCCTACGTGTTAACCGGATACGGCAACTTACTAGGATTGTTCCCTGGGGTTGCTACATTGAGTATTTAAAGAGATATTCATTAGACAATAAAGAATACAACTTACAAAAAATTATTAATTAATTTATAGAGACAAGTTCAAATTTAGGGTAGATTTATAAGATTCCTACGTGTTAACCGGATACGGCAACTTACTAGGATTGTTCCCTGGGCTTGCTACATTGAGTATTTAAAGAGATATTCATTAGACAATAAAGAATACAACTTACAAAAAATTATTAATTAATTTATAGTGACAAGTTCAAATTTAGGGTAGATTTATAAGATTCCTACGTGTTAACCGGATACGGCAACTTACTAGGATTGTTCCCTGGGGTTGCTACATTGAGTATTTAAAGAGATATTCATTAGACAATAAAGAATACAACTTACAAAAAATTATTAATTAATTTATAGAGACAAGTTCAAATTTAGGGTAGATTTATAAGATTCCTACGTGTTAACCGGATACGGCAACTTACTAGGATTGTTCCCTGGGCTTGCTACATTGAGTATTTAAAGAGATATTCATTAGACAATAAAGAATACAACTTACAAAAAATTATTAATTAATTTATAGTGACAAGTTCAAATTTAGGGTAGATTTATAAGATTGCTACGGGTTAACCGGATACGGCAACTAACTAGGATTGTTCCCTGGGGTTGCTACATTGAGTATTTAAAGAGATATTCATTAGACAATAAAGAATACAACTTACAAAAAATTATTAATTAATTTATAGTGACAAGTTCAAATTTAGGGTAGATTTATAAGATTGCTACGGGTTAACCGGATACGGCAACTTACTAGGATTGTTCCCTGGGCTTGCTACATTGAGTATTTAAAGAGATATTCATTAGACAATAAAGAATACAACTTACAAAAAATTATTAATTAATTTATAGAGACAAGTTCAAATTTAGGGTAGATTTATACGATTCCTACGGGTTAACCGGATACGGCAACTTACTAGGATTGTTCCCTGGGGTTGCTACATTGAGTATTTAAAGAGATATTCATTAGACAATAAAGAATACAACTTACAAAAAATTATTAATTAATTTATAGTGACAAGTTCAAATTTAGGGTAGATTTATAAGATTCCTACGTGTTAACCGGATACGGCAACTTACTAGGATTGTTCCCTGGGGATGCTACATTGAGTATTTAAACAGATATTCATTAGACAATAAAGAATACAACTTACAAAAAATTATTAATTAATTTATAGAGACAAGTTCAAATTTAGGGTAGATTTATACGATTCCTACGGGTTAACCGGATACGGCAACTTACTAGGATTGTTCCCTGGGGTTGCTACATTGAGTATTTAAAGAGATATTCATTAGACAATAAAGAATACAACTTACAAAAAATTATTAATTAATTTATAGTGACAAGTTCAAATTTAGGGTAGATTTATAAGATTGCTACGGGTTAACCGGATACGGCAACTTACTAGGATTGTTCCCTGGGCTTGCTACATTGAGTATTTAAAGAGATATTCATTAGACAATAAAGAATACAACTTACAAAAAATTATTAATTAATTTATAGTGACAAGTTCAAATTTAGGGTAGATTTATAAGATTCCTACGTGTTAACCGGATACGGCAACTTACTAGGATTGTTCCCTGGGGTTGCTACATTGAGTATTTAAAGAGATATTCATTAGACAATAAAGAATACAACTTACAAAAAATTATTAATTAATTTATAGAGACAAGTTCAAATTTAGGGTAGATTTATAAGATTCCTACGTGTTAACCGGATACGGCAACTTACTAGGATTGTTCCCTGGGCTTGCTACATTGAGTATTTAAAGAGATATTCATTAGACAATGAAGAATACAACTTACAAAAAATTATTAATTAATTTATAGTGACAAGTTCAAATTTAGGGTAGATTTATAAGATTGCTACGGGTTAACCGGATACGGCAAATTACTAGGATTGTTCCCTGGGCTTGCTACATTGAGTATTTAAAGAGATATTCATTAGACAATAAAGAATACAACTTACAAAAAATTATTAATTAATTTATAGAGACAAGTTCAAATTTAGGGTAGATTTATAAGATTCCTACGTGTTAACCGGATACGGCAACTTACTAGGATTGTTCCCTGGGGTTGCTACATTGAGTATTTAAAGAGATATTCATTAGACAATAAAGAATACAACTTACAAAAAATTATTAATTAATTTATAGTGACAAGTTCAAATTTAGGGTAGATTTATAAGATTCCTACGTGTTAACCGGATACGGCAACTTACTAGGATTGTTCCCTGGGGTTGCTACATTGAGTATTTAAAGAGATATTCATTAGACAATAAAGAATACAACTTACAAAAAATTATTAATTAATTTATAGAGACAAGTTCAAATTTAGGGTAGATTTATAAGATTCCTACGTGTTAACCGGATACGGCAACTTACTAGGATTGTTCCCTGGGCTTGCTACATTGAGTATTTAAAGAGATATTCATTAGACAATGAAGAATACAACTTACAAAAAATTATTAATTAATTTATAGTGACAAGTTCAAATTTAGGGTAGATTTATAAGATTGCTACGGGTTAACCGGATACGGCAAATTACTAGGATTGTTCCCTGGGCTTGCTACATTGAGTATTTAAAGAGATATTCATTAGACAATAAAGAATACAACTTACAAAAAATTATTAATTAATTTATAGAGACAAGTTCAAATTTAGGGTAGATTTATAAGATTCCTACGTGTTAACCGGATACGGCAACTTACTAGGATTGTTCCCTGGGGTTGCTACATTGAGTATTTAAAGAGATATTCATTAGACAATAAAGAATACAACTTACAAAAAATTATTAATTAATTTATAGAGACAAGTTCAAATTTAGGGTAGATTTATAAGATTGCTACGGGTTAACCGGATACGGCAACTTACTAGGATTGTTCCCTGGGCTTGCTACATTGAGTATTTAAAGAGATATTCATTAGACAATAAAGAATACAACTTACAAAAAATTATTAATTAATTTATAGAGACAAGTTCAAATTTAGGGTAGATTTATAAGATTCCTACGTGTTAACCGGATACGGCAACTTACTAGGATTGTTCCCTGGGGTTGCTACATTGAGTATTTAAAGAGATATTCATTAGACAATAAAGAATACAACTTACAAAAAATTATTAATTAATTTATAGTGACAAGTTCAAATTTAGGGTAGATTTATAAGATTGCTACGGGTTAACCGGATACGGCAACTTACTAGGATTGTTCCCTGGGCTTGCTACATTGAGTATTTAAAGAGATATTCATTAGACAATAAAGAATACAACTTACAAAAAATTATTAATTAATTTATAGTGACAAGTTCAAATTTAGGGTAGATTTATAAGATTCCTACGTGTTAACCGGATACGGCAACTTACTAGGATTGTTCCCTGGGGTTGCTACATTGAGTATTTAAAGAGATATTCATTAGACAATAAAGAATACAACTTACAAAAAATTATTAATTAATTTATAGAGACAAGTTCAAATTTAGGGTAGATTTATAAGATTCCTACGTGTTAACCGGATACGGCAACTTACTAGGATTGTTCCCTGGGCTTGCTACATTGAGTATTTAAAGAGATATTCATTAGACAATGAAGAATACAACTTACAAAAAATTATTAATTAATTTATAGTGACAAGTTCAAATTTAGGGTAGATTTATAAGATTGCTACGGGTTAACCGGATACGGCAAATTACTAGGATTGTTCCCTGGGCTTGCTACATTGAGTATTTAAAGAGATATTCATTAGACAATAAAGAATACAACTTACAAAAAATTATTAATTAATTTATAGAGACAAGTTCAAATTTAGGGTAGATTTATAAGATTCCTACGTGTTAACCGGATACGGCAACTTACTAGGATTGTTCCCTGGGGTTGCTACATTGAGTATTTAAAGAGATATTCATTAGACAATAAAGAATACAACTTACAAAAAATTATTAATTAATTTATAGAGACAAGTTCAAATTTAGGGTAGATTTATAAGATTGCTACGGGTTAACCGGATACGGCAACTTACTAGGATTGTTCCCTGGGCTTGCTACATTGAGTATTTAAAGAGATATTCATTAGACAATAAAGAATACAACTTACAAAAAATTATTAATTAATTTATAGAGACAAGTTCAAATTTAGGGTAGATTTATAAGATTCCTACGTGTTAACCGGATACGGCAACTTACTAGGATTGTTCCCTGGGGTTGCTACATTGAGTATTTAAAGAGATATTCATTAGACAATAAAGAATACAACTTACAAAAAATTATTAATTAATTTATAGTGACAAGTTCAAATTTAGGGTAGATTTATAAGATTGCTACGGGTTAACCGGATACGGCAACTTACTAGGATTGTTCCCTGGGCTTGCTACATTGAGTATTTAAAGAGATATTCATTAGACAATAAAGAATACAACTTACAAAAAATTATTAATTAATTTATAGTGACAAGTTCAAATTTAGGGTAGATTTATAAGATTCCTACGTGTTAACCGGATACGGCAACTTACTAGGATTGTTCCCTGGGGTTGCTACATTGAGTATTTAAACAGATATTCATTAGACAATAAAGAATACAACTTACAAAAAATTATTAATTAATTTATAGAGACAAGTTCAAATTTAGGGTAGATTTATACGATTCCTACGGGTTAACCGGATACGGCAACTTACTAGGATTGTTCCCTGGGGTTGCTACATTGAGTATTTAAAGAGATATTCATTAGACAATAAAGAATACAACTTACAAAAAATTATTAATTAATTTATAGTGACAAGTTCAAATTTAGGGTAGATTTATAAGATTGCTACGGGTTAACCGGATACGGCAACTAACTAGGATTGTTCCCTGGGCTTGCTACATTGAGTATTTAAAGAGATATTCATTAGACAATAAAGAATACAACTTACAAAAAATTATTAATTAATTTATAGTGACAAGTTCAAATTTAGGGTAGATTTATAAGATTCCTACGTGTTAACCGGATACGGCAACTTACTAGGATTGTTCCCTGGGGTTGCTACATTGAGTATTTAAAGAGATATTCATTAGACAATAAAGAATACAACTTACAAAAAATTATTAATTAATTTATAGAGACAAGTTCAAATTTAGGGTAGATTTATAAGATTCCTACGTGTTAACCGGATACGGCAACTTACTAGGATTGTTCCCTGGGCTTGCTACATTGAGTATTTAAAGAGATATTCATTAGACAATAAAGAATACAACTTACAAAAAATTATTAATTAATTTATAGTGACAAGTTCAAATTTAGGGTAGATTTATAAGATTCCTACGTGTTAACCGGATACGGCAACTTACTAGGATTGTTCCCTGGGGTTGCTACATTGAGTATTTAAAGAGATATTCATTAGACAATAAAGAATACAACTTACAAAAAATTATTAATTAATTTATAGAGACAAGTTCAAATTTAGGGTAGATTTATAAGATTCCTACGTGTTAACCGGATACGGCAACTTACTAGGATTGTTCCCTGGGCTTGCTACATTGAGTATTTAAAGAGATATTCATTAGACAATAAAGAATACAACTTACAAAAAATTATTAATTAATTTATAGTGACAAGTTCAAATTTAGGGTAGATTTATAAGATTGCTACGGGTTAACCGGATACGGCAACTAACTAGGATTGTTCCCTGGGGTTGCTACATTGAGTATTTAAAGAGATATTCATTAGACAATAAAGAATACAACTTACAAAAAATTATTAATTAATTTATAGTGACAAGTTCAAATTTAGGGTAGATTTATAAGATTGCTACGGGTTAACCGGATACGGCAACTTACTAGGATTGTTCCCTGGGCTTGCTACATTGAGTATTTAAAGAGATATTCATTAGACAATAAAGAATACAACTTACAAAAAATTATTAATTAATTTATAGTGACAAGTTCAAATTTAGGGTAGATTTATAAGATTCCTACGTGTTAACCGGATACGGCAACTTACTAGGATTGTTCCCTGGGGTTGCTACATTGAGTATTTAAAGAGATATTCATTAGACAATAAAGAATACAACTTACAAAAAATTATTAATTAATTTATAGAGACAAGTTCAAATTTAGGGTAGATTTATAAGATTCCTACGTGTTAACCGGATACGGCAACTTACTAGGATTGTTCCCTGGGCTTGCTACATTGAGTATTTAAAGAGATATTCATTAGACAATAAAGAATACAACTTACAAAAAATTATTAATTAATTTATAGTGACAAGTTCAAATTTAGGGTAGATTTATAAGATTGCTACGGGTTAACCGGATACGGCAACTTACTAGGATTGTTCCCTGGGGTTGCTACATTGAGTATTTAAAGAGATATTCATTAGACAATAAAGAATACAACTTACAAAAAATTATTAATTAATTTATAGTGACAAGTTCAAATTTAGGGTAGATTTATAAGATTGCTACGGGTTAACCGGATACGGCAACTTACTAGGATTGTTCCCTGGGCTTGCTACATTGAGTATTTAAAGAGATATTCATTAGACAATAAAGAATACAACTTACAAAAAATTATTAATTAATTTATAGTGACAAGTTCAAATTTAGGGTAGATTTATAAGATTGCTACGGGTTAACCGGATACGGCAACTTACTAGGATTGTTCCCTGGGCTTGCTACATTGAGTATTTAAAGAGATATTCATTAGACAATAAAGAATACAACTTACAAAAAATTATTAATTAATTTATAGTGACAAGTTCAAATTTAGGGTAGATTTATAAGATTCCTACGTGTTAACCGGATACGGCAACTTACTAGGATTGTTCCCTGGGGTTGCTACATTGAGTATTTAAAGAGATATTCATTAGACAATAAAGAATACAACTTACAAAAAATTATTAATTAATTTATAGAGACAAGTTCAAATTTAGGGTAGATTTATAAGATTCCTACGTGTTAACCGGATACGGCAACTTACTAGGATTGTTCCCTGGGCTTGCTACATTGAGTATTTAAAGAGATATTCATTAGACAATAAAGAATACAACTTACAAAAAATTATTAATTAATTTATAGTGACAAGTTCAAATTTAGGGTAGATTTATAAGATTCCTACGTGTTAACCGGATACGGCAACTTACTAGGATTGTTCCCTGGGGTTGCTACATTGAGTATTTAAACAGATATTCATTAGACAATAAAGAATACAACTTACAAAAAATTATTAATTAATTTATAGTGACAAGTTCAAATTTAGGGTAGATTTATAAGATTCCTACGTGTTAACCGGATACGGCAACTTACTAGGATTGTTCCCTGGGCTTGCTACATTGAGTATTTAAAGAGATATTCATTAGACAATAAAGAATACAACTTACAAAAAATTATTAATTAATTTATAGAGACAAGTTCAAATTTAGGGTAGATTTATACGATTCCTACGTGTTAACCGGATACGGCAACTTACTAGGATTGTTCCCTGGGGTTGCTACATTGAGTATTTAAACAGATATTCATTAGACAATAAAGAATACAACTTACAAAAAATTATTAATTAATTTATAGTGACAAGTTCAAATTTAGGGTAGATTTATAAGATTGCTACGGGTTAACCGGATACGGCAACTTACTAGGATTGTTCCCTGGGCTTGCTACATTGAGTATTTAAAGAGATATTCATTAGACAATAAAGAATACAACTTACAAAAAATTATTAATTAATTTATAGTGACAAGTTCAAATTTAGGGTAGATTTATAAGATTGCTACGGGTTAACCGGATACGGCAACTTACTAGGATTGTTCCCTGGGCTTGCTACATTGAGTATTTAAAGAGATATTCATTAGACAATAAAGAATACAACTTACAAAAAATTATTAATTAATTTATAGAGACAAGTTCAAATTTAGGGTAGATTTATACGATTCCTACGGGTTAACCGGATACGGCAACTTACTAGGATTGTTCCCTGGGGTTGCTACATTGAGTATTTAAACAGATATTCATTAGACAATAAAGAATACAACTTACAAAAAATTATTAATTAATTTATAGTGACAAGTTCAAATTTAGGGTAGATTTATAAGATTGCTACGGGTTAACCGGATACGGCAACTTACTAGGATTGTTCCCTGGGCTTGCTACATTGAGTATTTAAACAGATATTCATTAGACAATAAAGAATACAACTTACAAAAAATTATTAATTAATTTATAGTGACAAGTTCAAATTTAGGGTAGATTTATAAGATTGCTACGGGTTAACCGGATACGGCAACTTACTAGGATTGTTCCCTGGGGTTGCTACATTGAGTATTTAAACAGATATTCATTAGACAATAAAGAATACAACTTACAAAAAATTATTAATTAATTTATAGTGACAAGTTCAAATTTAGGGTAGATTTATAAGATTCCTACGTGTTAACCGGATACGGCAACTTACTAGGATTGTTCCCTGGGGTTGCTACATTGAGTATTTAAACAGATATTCATTAGACAATAAAGAATACAACTTACAAAAAATTATTAATTAATTTATAGTGACAAGTTCAAATTTAGGGTAGATTTATAAGATTCCTACGTGTTAACCGGATACGGCAACTTACTAGGATTGTTCCCTGGGGTTGCTACATTGAGTATTTAAACAGATATTCATTAGACAATAAAGAATACAACTTACAAAAAATTATTAATTAATTTATAGTGACAAGTTCAAATTTAGGGTAGATTTATAAGATTCCTACGTGTTAACCGGATACGGCAACTTACTAGGATTATTCCCTGGGGTTGCTACATTGAGTATTTAAACAGATATTCATTAGACAATAAAGAATACAACTTACAAAAAATTATTAATTAATTTATAGTGACAAGTTCAAATTTAGGGTAGATTTATAAGATTCCTACGTGTTAACCGGATACGGCAACTTACTAGGATTGTTCCCTGGGGTTGCTACATTGAGTATTTAAACAGATATTCATTAGACAATAAAGAATACAACTTACAAAAAATTATTAATTAATTTATAGTGACAAGTTCAAATTTAGGGTAGATTTATAAGATTCCTACGGGTTAACCGGATACGGCAACTTACTAGGATTGTTCCCTGGGGTTGCTACATTGAGTATTTAAACAGATATTCATTAGACAATAAAGAATACAACTTACAAAAAATTATTAATTAATTTATAGTGACAAGTTCAAATTTAGGGTAGATTTATAAGATTGCTACGGGTTAACCGGATACGGCAACTTACTAGGATTGTTCCCTGGGCTTGCTACATTGAGTATTTAAACAGATATTCATTAGACAATAAAGAATACAACTTACAAAAAATTATTAATTAATTTATAGTGACAAGTTCAAATTTAGGGTAGATTTATAAGATTGCTACGGGTTAACCGGATACGGCAACTTACTAGGATTGTTCCCTGGGGTTGCTACATTGAGTATTTAAACAGATATTCATTAGACAATAAAGAATACAACTTACAAAAAATTATTAATTAATTTATAGTGACAAGTTCAAATTTAGGGTAGATTTATAAGATTCCTACGTGTTAACCGGATACGGCAACTTACTAGGATTGTTCCCTGTGGTTGCTACATTGAGTATTTAAACAGATATTCATTAGACAATAAAGAATACAACTTACAAAAAATTATTAATTAATTTATAGTGACAAGTTCAAATTTAGGGTAGATTTATAAGATTCCTACGTGTTAACCGGATACGGCAACTTACTAGGATTGTTCCCTGGGGTTGCTACATTGAGTATTTAAACAGATATTCATTAGACAATAAAGAATACAACTTACAAAAAATTATTAATTAATTTATAGTGACAAGTTCAAATTTAGGGTAGATTTATAAGATTGCTACGGGTTAACCGGATACGGCAACTTACTAGGATTGTTCCCTGGGCTTGCTACATTGAGTATTTAAAGAGATATTCATTAGACAATAAAGAATACAACTTACAAAAAATTATTAATTAATTTATAGAGACAAGTTCAAATTTAGGGTAGATTTATACGATTCCTACGGGTTAACCGGATACGGCAACTTACTAGGATTGTTCCCTGGGGTTGCTACATTGAGTATTTAAAGAGATATTCATTAGACAATAAAGAATACAACTTACAAAAAATTATTAATTAATTTATAGTGACAAGTTCAAATTTAGGGTAGATTTATAAGATTCCTACGTAATAACCGGATACGGCAACTTACTAGGATTGTTCCCTGGGGTTGCTACATTGAGTATTTAAACAGATATTCATTAGACAATAAAGAATACAACTTACAAAAAATTATTAATTAATTTATAGTGACAAGTTCAAATTTAGGGTAGATTTATAAGATTCCTACGTGTTAACCGGATACGGCAACTTACTAGGATTGTTCCCTGGGGTTGCTACATTGAGTATTTAAAGAGATATTCATTAGACAATAAAGAATACAACTTACAAAAAATTATTAATTAATTTATAGTGACAAGTTCAAATTTAGGGTAGATTTATAAGATTCCTACGTGTTAACCGGATACGGCAACTTACTAGGATTGTTCCCTGGGGTTGCTACATTGAGTATTTAAAGAGATATTCATTAGACAATAAAGAATACAACTTACAAAAAATTATTAATTAATTTATAGTGACAAGTTCAAATTTAGGGTAGATTTATAAGATTGCTACGGGTTAACCGGATACGGCAACTTACTAGGATTGTTCCCTGGGCTTGCTACATTGAGTATTTAAAGAGATATTCATTAGACAATAAAGAATACAACTTACAAAAAATTATTAATTAATTTATAGAGACAAGTTCAAATTTAGGGTAGATTTATACGATTCCTACGGGTTAACCGGATACGGCAACTTACTAGGATTGTTCCCTGGGGTTGCTACATTGAGTATTTAAAGAGATATTCATTAGACAATAAAGAATACAACTTACAAAAAATTATTAATTAATTTATAGTGACAAGTTCAAATTTAGGGTAGATTTATAAGATTCCTACGTGTTAACCGGATACGGCAACTTACTAGGATTGTTCCCTGGGGTTGCTACATTGAGTATTTAAACAGATATTCATTAGACAATAAAGAATACAACTTACAAAAAATTATTAATTAATTTATAGTGACAAGTTCAAATTTAGGGTAGATTTATAAGATTCCTACGTGTTAACCGGATACGGCAACTTACTAGGATTGTTCCCTGGGGTTGCTACATTGAGTATTTAAAGAGATATTCATTAGACAATAAAGAATACAACTTACAAAAAATTATTAATTAATTTATAGTGACAAGTTCAAATTTAGGGTAGATTTATAAGATTCCTACGTGTTAACCGGATACGGCAACTTACTAGGATTGTTCCCTGGGGTTGCTACATTGAGTATTTAAAGAGATATTCATTAGACAATAAAGAATACAACTTACAAAAAATTATTAATTAATTTATAGAGACAAGTTCAAATTTAGGGTAGATTTATACGATTCCTACGGGTTAACCGGATACGGCAACTTACTAGGATTGTTCCCTGGGGTTGCTACATTGAGTATTTAAACAGATATTCATTAGACAATAAAGAATACAACTTACAAAAAATTATTAATTAATTTATAGTGACAAGTTCAAATTTAGGGTAGATTTATAAGATTGCTACGGGTTAACCGGATACGGCAACTTACTAGGATTGTTCCCTGGGGTTGCTACATTGAGTATTTAAACAGATATTCATTAGACAATAAAGAATACAACTTACAAAAAATTATTAATTAATTTATAGTGACAAGTTCAAATTTAGGGTAGATTTATAAGATTCCTACGTGTTAACCGGATACGGCAACTTACTAGGATTGTTCCCTGGGGTTGCTACATTGAGTATTTAAACAGATATTCATTAGACAATAAAGAATACAACTTACAAAAAATTATTAATTAATTTATAGTGACAAGTTCAAATTTAGGGTAGATTTATAAGATTGCTACGGGTTAACCGGATACGGCAACTTACTAGGATTGTTCCCTGGGCTTGCTACATTGAGTATTTAAAGAGATATTCATTAGACAATAAAGAATACAACTTACAAAAAATTATTAATTAATTTATAGAGACAAGTTCAAATTTAGGGTAGATTTATACGATTCCTACGGGTTAACCGGATACGGCAACTTACTAGGATTGTTCCCTGGGGTTGCTACATTGAGTATTTAAAGAGATATTCATTAGACAATAAAGAATACAACTTACAAAAAATTATTAATTAATTTATAGTGACAAGTTCAAATTTAGGGTAGATTTATAAGATTCCTACGTGTTAACCGGATACGGCAACTTACTAGGATTGTTCCCTGGGGTTGCTACATTGAGTATTTAAACAGATATTCATTAGACAATAAAGAATACAACTTACAAAAAATTATTAATTAATTTATAGTGACAAGTTCAAATTTAGGGTAGATTTATAAGATTGCTACGGGTTAACCGGATACGGCAACTTACTAGGATTGTTCCCTGGGCTTGCTACATTGAGTATTTAAAGAGATATTCATTAGACAATAAAGAATACAACTTACAAAAAATTATTAATTAATTTATAGAGACAAGTTCAAATTTAGGGTAGATTTATACGATTCCTACGGGTTAACCGGATACGGCAACTTACTAGGATTGTTCCCTGGGGTTGCTACATTGAGTATTTAAAGAGATATTCATTAGACAATAAAGAATACAACTTACAAAAAATTATTAATTAATTTATAGTGACAAGTTCAAATTTAGGGTGGATTTATAAGATTCCTACGTGTTAACCGGATACGGCAACTTACTAGGATTGTTCCCTGGGGTTGCTACATTGAGTATTTAAACAGATATTCATTAGACAATAAAGAATACAACTTACAAAAAATTATTAATTAATTTATAGTGACAAGTTCAAATTTAGGGTAGATTTATAAGATTCCTACGTGTTAACCGGATACGGCAACTTACTAGGATTGTTCCCTGGGGTTGCTACATTGAGTATTTAAAGAGATATTCATTAGACAATAAAGAATACAACTTACAAAAAATTATTAATTAATTTATAGTGACAAGTTCAAATTTAGGGTAGATTTATAAGATTCCTACGTGTTAACCGGATACGGCAACTTACTAGGATTGTTCCCTGGGGTTGCTACATTGAGTATTTAAAGAGATATTCATTAGACAATAAAGAATACAACTTACAAAAAATTATTAATTAATTTATAGTGACAAGTTCAAATTTAGGGTAGATTTATAAGATTGCTACGGGTTAACCGGATACGGCAACTTACTAGGATTGTTCCCTGGGCTTGCTACATTGAGTATTTAAAGAGATATTCATTAGACAATAAAGAATACAACTTACAAAAAATTATTAATTAATTTATAGAGACAAGTTCAAATTTAGGGTAGATTTATACGATTCCTACGGGTTAACCGGATACGGCAACTTACTAGGATTGTTTCCTGGGGTTGCTACATTGAGTATTTAAAGAGATATTCATTAGACAATAAAGAATACAACTTACAAAAAATTATTAATTAATTTATAGTGACAAGTTCAAATTTAGGGTAGATTTATAAGATTCCTACGTGTTAACCGGATACGGCAACTTACTAGGATTGTTCCCTGGGGTTGCTACATTGAGTATTTAAACAGATATTCATTAGACAATAAAGAATACAACTTACAAAAAATTATTAATTAATTTATAGTGACAAGTTCAAATTTAGGGTAGATTTATAAGATTCCTACGTGTTAACCGGATACGGCAACTTACTAGGATTGTTCCCTGGGGTTGCTACATTGAGTATTTAAAGAGATATTCATTAGACAATAAAGAATACAACTTACAAAAAATTATTAATTAATTTATAGTGACAAGTTCAAATTTAGGGTAGATTTATAAGATTCCTACGTGTTAACCGGATACGGCAACTTACTAGGATTGTTCCCTGGGGTTGCTACATTGAGTATTTAAAGAGATATTCATTAGACAATAAAGAATACAACTTACAAAAAATTATTAATTAATTTATAGAGACAAGTTCAAATTTAGGGTAGATTTATACGATTCCTACGGGTTAACCGGATACGGCAACTTACTAGGATTGTTCCCTGGGGTTGCTACATTGAGTATTTAAACAGATATTCATTAGACAATAAAGAATACAACTTACAAAAAATTATTAATTAATTTATAGTGACAAGTTCAAATTTAGGGTAGATTTATAAGATTGCTACGGGTTAACCGGATACGGCAACTTACTAGGATTGTTCCCTGGGGTTGCTACATTGAGTATTTAAACAGATATTCATTAGACAATAAAGAATACAACTTACAAAAAATTATTAATTAATTTATAGTGACAAGTTCAAATTTAGGGTAGATTTATAAGATTCCTACGTGTTAACCGGATACGGCAACTTACTAGGATTGTTCCCTGGGGTTGCTACATTGAGTATTTAAACAGATATTCATTAGACAATAAAGAATACAACTTACAAAAAATTATTAATTAATTTATAGTGACAAGTTCAAATTTAGGGTAGATTTATAAGATTGCTACGGGTTAACCGGATACGGCAACTTACTAGGATTGTTCCCTGGGCTTGCTACATTGAGTATTTAAAGAGATATTCATTAGACAATAAAGAATACAACTTACAAAAAATTATTAATTAATTTATAGTGACAAGTTCAAATTTAGGGTAGATTTATAAGATTCCTACGTGTTAACCGGATACGGCAACTTACTAGGATTGTTCCCTGGGGTTGCTACATTGAGTATTTAAAGAGATATTCATTAGACAATAAAGAATACAACTTACAAAAAATTATTAATTAATTTATAGTGACAAGTTCAAATTTAGGGTAGATTTATAAGATTCCTACGTGTTAACCGGATACGGCAACTTACTAGGATTGTTCCCTGGGGTTGCTACATTGAGTATTTAAACAGATATTCATTAGACAATAAAGAATACAACTTACAAAAAATTATTAATTAATTTATAGTGACAAGTTCAAATTTAGGGTAGATTTATAAGATTCCTACGTGTTAACCGGATACGGCAACTTACTAGGATTGTTCCCTGGGGTTGCTACATTGAGTATTTAAAGAGATATTCATTAGACAATAAAGAATACAACTTACAAAAAATTATTAATTAATTTATAGTGACAAGTTCAAATTTAGGGTAGATTTATAAGATTCCTACGTGTTAACCGGATACGGCAACTTACTAGGATTGTTCCCTGGGGTTGCTACATTGAGTATTTAAAGAGATATTCATTAGACAATAAAGAATACAACTTACAAAAAATTATTAATTAATTTATAGTGACAAGTTCAAATTTAGGGTAGATTTATAAGATTCCTACGTGTTAACCGGATACGGCAACTTACTAGGATTGTTCCCTGGGGTTGCTACATTGAGTATTTAAAGAGATATTCATTAGACAATAAAGAATACAACTTACAAAAAATTATTAATTAATTTATAGTGACAAGTTCAAATTTAGGGTAGATTTATAAGATTCCTACGTGTTAACCGGATACGGCAACTTACTAGGATTGTTCCCTGGGGTTGCTACATTGAGTATTTAAACAGATATTCATTAGACAATAAAGAATACAACTTACAAAAAATTATTAATTAATTTATAGTGACAAGTTCAAATTTAGGGTAGATTTATAAGATTCCTACGTGTTAACCGGATACGGCAACTTACTAGGATTGTTCCCTGGGCTTGCTACATTGAGTATTTAAAGAGATATTCATTAGACAATAAAGAATACAACTTACAAAAAATTATTAATTAATTTATAGAGACAAGTTCAAATTTAGGGTAGATTTATACGATTCCTACGTGTTAACCGGATACGGCAACTAACTAGGATTGTTCCCTGGGGTTGCTACATTGAGTATTTAAACAGATATTCATTAGACAATAAAGAATACAACTTACAAAAAATTATTAATTAATTTATAGTGACAAGTTCAAATTTAGGGTAGATTTATAAGATTGCTACGGGTTAACCGGATACGGCAACTTACTAGGATTGTTCCCTGGGCTTGCTACATTGAGTATTTAAAGAGATATTCATTAGACAATAAAGAATACAACTTACAAAAAATTATTAATTAATTTATAGAGACAAGTTCAAATTTAGGGTAGATTTATACGATTCCTACGGGTTAACCGGATACGGCAACTTACTAGGATTGTTCCCTGGGGTTGCTACATTGAGTATTTAAAGAGATATTCATTAGACAATAAAGAATACAACTTACAAAAAATTATTAATTAATTTATAGTGACAAGTTCAAATTTAGGGTAGATTTATAAGATTCCTACGTGTTAACCGGATACGGCAACTTACTAGGATTGTTCCCTGGGGTTGCTACATTGAGTATTTAAAGAGATATTCATTAGACAATAAAGAATACAACTTACAAAAAATTATTAATTAATTTATAGTGACAAGTTCAAATTTAGGGTAGATTTATAAGATTGCTACGGGTTAACCGGATACGGCAACTTACTAGGATTGTTCCCTGGGGTTGCTACATTGAGTATTTAAAGAGATATTCATTAGACAATAAAGAATACAACTTACAAAAAATTATTAATTAATTTATAGTGACAAGTTCAAATTTAGGGTAGATTTATAAGATTCCTACGTGTTAACCGGATACGGCAACTTACTAGGATTGTTCCCTGGGGTTGCTACATTGAGTATTTAAACAGATATTCATTAAACAATAAAGAATACAACTTACAAAAAATTATTAATTAATTTATAGTGACAAGTTCAAATTTAGGGTAGATTTATAAGATTGCTACGGGTTAACCGGATACGGCAACTTACTAGGATTGTTCCCTGGGCTTGCTACATTGAGTATTTAAAGAGATATTCATTAGACAATAAAGAATACAACTTACAATAAATTATTAATTAATTTATAGTGACAAGTTCAAATTTAGGGTAGATTTATAAGATTGCTACGGGTTAACCGGATACGGCAACTTACCAGGATTGTTCCCTGGGGTTGCTACATTGAGTATTTAAAGAGATATTCATTAGACAATAAAGAATACAACTTACAAAAAATTATTAATTAATTTATAGTGACAAGTTCAAATTTAGGGTAGATTTATAAGATTGCTACGGGTTAACCGGATACGGCAACTTACTAGGATTGTTCCCTGGGCTTGCTACATTGAGTATTTAAAGAGATATTCATTAGACAATAAAGAATACAACTTACAAAAAATTATTAATTAATTTATAGTGACAAGTTCAAATTTAGGGTAGATTTATAAGATTCCTACGTGTTAACCGGATACGGCAACTTACTAGGATTGTTCCCTGGGGTTGCTACATTGAGTATTTAAAGAGATATTCATTAGACAATAAAGAATACAACTTACAAAAAATTATTAATTAATTTATAGTGACAAGTTCAAATTTAGGGTAGATTTATAAGATTCCTACGTGTTAACCGGATACGGCAACTTACTAGGATTGTTCCCTGGGGTTGCTACATTGAGTATTTAAAGAGATATTCATTAGACAATAAAGAATACAACTTACAAAAAATTATTAATTAATTTATAGTGACAAGTTCAAATTTAGGGTAGATTTATAAGATTGCTACGAGTTAACCGGATACGGCAACTTACTAGGATTGTTCCCTGGGCTTGCTACATTCAGTATTTAAAGAGATATTCATTAGACAATAAAGAATACAACTTACAAAAAATTATTAATTAATTTATAGAGACAAGTTCAAATTTAGGGTAGATTTATACGATTCCTACGGGTTAACCGGATACGGCAACTTACTAGGATTGTTCCCTGGGGTTGCTACATTGAGTATTTAAAGAGATATTCATTAGACAATAAAGAATACAACTTACAAAAAATTATTAATTAATTTATAGTGACAAGTTCAAATTTAGGGTAGATTTATAAGATTCCTACGTGTTAACCGGATACGGCAACTTACTAGGATTGTTCCCTGGGGTTGCTACATTGAGTATTTAAAGAGATATTCATTAGACAATAAAGAATACAACTTACAAAAAATTATTAATTAATTTATAGTGACAAGTTCAAATTTAGGGTAGATTTATAAGATTGCTACGGGTTAACCGGATACGGCAACTTACTAGGATTGTTCCCTGGGGTTGCTACATTGAGTATTTAAAGAGATATTCATTAGACAATAAAGAATACAACTTACAAAAAATTATTAATTAATTTATAGTGACAAGTTCAAATTTAGGGTAGATTTATAAGATTCCTACGTGTTAACCGGATACGGCAACTTACTAGGATTGTTCCCTGGGGTTGCTACATTGAGTATTTAAACAGATATTCATTAGACAATAAAGAATACAACTTACAAAAAATTATTAATTAATTTATAGTGACAAGTTCAAATTTAGGGTAGATTTATAAGATTGCTACGGGTTAACCGGATACGGCAACTTACTAGGATTGTTCCCTGGGCTTGCTACATTGAGTATTTAAAGAGATATTCATTAGACAATAAAGAATACAACTTACAATAAATTATTAATTAATTTATAGTGACAAGTTCAAATTTAGGGTAGATTTATAAGATTGCTACGGGTTAACCGGATACGGCAACTTACTAGGATTGTTCCCTGGGGTTGCTACATTGAGTATTTAAAGAGATATTCATTAGACAATAAAGAATACAACTTACAAAAAATTATTAATTAATTTATAGTGACAAGTTCAAATTTAGGGTAGATTTATAAGATTGCTACGGGTTAACCGGATACGGCAACTTACTAGGATTGTTCCCTGGGCTTGCTACATTGAGTATTTAAAGAGATATTCATTAGACAATAAAGAATACAACTTACAAAAAATTATTAATTAATTTATAGAGACAAGTTCAAATTTAGGGTAGATTTATACGATTCCTACGGGTTAACCGGATACGGCAACTTACTAGGATTGTTCCCTGGGGTTGCTACATTGAGTATTTAAACAGATATTCATTAGACAATAAAGAATACAACTTACAAAAAATTATTAATTAATTTATAGTGACAAGTTCAAATTTAGGGTAGATTTATAAGATTCCTACGTGTTAACCGGATACGGCAACTTACTAGGATTGTTCCCTGGGGTTGCTACATTGAGTATTTAAAGAGATATTCATTAGACAATAAAGAATACAACTTACAAAAAATTATTAATTAATTTATAGTGACAAGTTCAAATTTAGGGTAGATTTATAAGATTCCTACGTGTTAACCGGATACGGCAACTTACTAGGATTGTTCCCTGGGGTTGCTACATTGAGTATTTAAAGAGATATTCATTAGACAATAAAGAATACAACTTACAAAAAATTATTAATTAATTTATAGTGACAAGTTCAAATTTAGGGTAGATTTATAAGATTGCTACGGGTTAACCGGATACGGCAACTTACTAGGATTGTTCCCTGGGCTTGCTACATTGAGTATTTAAAGAGATATTCATTAGACAATAAAGAATACAACTTACAAAAAATTATTAATTAATTTATAGAGACAAGTTCAAATTTAGGGTAGATTTATACGATTCCTACGGGTTAACCGGATACGGCAACTTACTAGGATTGTTCCCTGGGGTTGCTACATTGAGTATTTAAAGAGATATTCATTAGACAATAAAGAATACAACTTACAAAAAATTATTAATTAATTTATAGTGACAAGTTCAAATTTAGGGTAGATTTATAAGATTCCTACGTGTTAACCGGATACGGCAACTTACTAGGATTGTTCCCTGGGGTTGCTACATTGAGTATTTAAACAGATATTCATTAGACAATAAAGAATACAACTTACAAAAAATTATTAATTAATTTATAGTGACAAGTTCAAATTTAGGGTAGATTTATAAGATTCCTACGGGTTAACCGGATACGGCAACTTACTAGGATTGTTCCCTGGGGTTGCTACATTGAGTATTTAAAGAGACATTCATTAGACAATAAAGAATACAACTTACAAAAAATTATTAATTAATTTATAGTGACAAGTTCAAATTTAGGGTAGATTTATAAGATTCCTACGGGTTAACCGGATACGGCAACTTACTAGGATTGTTCCTTGGGGTTGCTACATTGAGTATTTAAAGAGACATTCATTAGACAATAAAGAATACAACTTACAAAAAATTATTAATTAATTTATAGTGACAAGTTCAAATTTAGGGTAGATTTATAAGATTCCTACGTGTTAACCGGATACGGCAACTTACTAGGATTGTTCCCTGGGGTTGCTACATTGAGTATTTAAAGAGATATTCATTAGACAATAAAGAATACAACTTACAAAAAATTATTAATTAATTTATAGTGACAAGTTCAAATTTAGGGTAGATTTATAAGATTCCTACGTGTTAACCGGATACGGCAACTTACTAGGATTGTTCCCTGGGGTTGCTACATTGAGTATTTAAACAGATATTCATTAGACAATAAAGAATACAACTTACAAAAAATTATTAATTAATTTATAGTGACAAGTTCAAATTTAGGGTAGATTTATAAGATTGCTACGGGTTAACCGGATACGGCAACTTACTAGGATTGTTCCCTGGGCTTGCTACATTGAGTATTTAAAGAGATATTCATTAGACAATAAAGAATACAACTTACAATAAATTATTAATTAATTTATAGTGACAAGTTCAAATTTAGGGTACATTTATAAGATTGCTACGGGTTAACCGGATACGGCAACTTACTAGGATTGTTCCCTGGGCTTGCTACATTGAGTATTTAAAGAGATATTCATTAGACAATAAAGAATACAACTTACACAAAATTATTAATTAATTTATAGTGACATGTTCAAATTTAGGGTAGATTTATAAGATTGCTACGGGTTAACCGGATACGGCAACTTACTAAGATTGTTCCCTGGGGTTGCTATATTGAGTATTTAAAGAGATATTCATTAGACAATAAAGAATACAACTTACAAAAAATTATTAATTAATTTATAGAGACAAGTTCAAATTTAGGGTAGATTTATACGATTCCTACGGGTTAACCGGATACGGCAACTTACTAGGATTGTTCCCTGGGGTTGCTACATTGATTATTTAAAGAGATATTCATTAGACAATAAAGAATACAACTTACAAAAAATTATTAATTAATTTATAGTGATAAGTTCAAATTTAGGGTAGATTTATAAGATTGCTACGGGTTAACCGGATACGGCAACTTACTAGGATTGTTCCCTGGGCTTGCTACATTGAGTATTTAAAGAGATATTCATTAGACAATAAAGAATACAACTTACAAAAAATTATTAATTAATTTATAGTGACAAGTTCAAATTTAGGGTAGATTTATAAGATTGCTACGGGTTAACCGGATACGGCAACTTACTAGGATTGTTCCCTGGGGTTGCTACATTGAGTATTTAAAGAGATATTCATTAGACAATAAAGAATACAACTTACAAAAAATTATTAATTAATTTATAGTGACAAGTTCAAATTTAGGGTAGATTTATAAGATTCCTACGTGTTAACCGGATACGGCAACTTACTAGGATTGTTCCCTGGGGTTGCTACATTGAGTATTTAAAGAGATATTCGTTAGACAATAAAGAATACAACTTACAAAAAATTATTAATTAATTTATAGTGATAAGTTCAAATTTAGGGTAGATTTATAAGATTGCTACGGGTTAACCGGATACGGCAACTTACTAGGATTGTTCCCTGGGGTTGCTACATTGATTATTTAAAGCTATATTCATTAGACAATAAAGAATACAACTTACAAAAAATTATTAATTAATTTATAGTGACAAGTTCAAATTTAGGGTAGATTTATAAGATTGCTACGGGTTAACCGGATACGGCAACTTACTAGGATTGTTCCCTGGGGTTGCTGCATTAAGTATTTAAAGAGATATTCATTAGACAATAAAGAATACAACTTACAATAAATTATTAATTAATTTATAGTGACAAGTTCAAATTTAGGGTAGATTTATAAGATTGCTACGGGTTAACCGGATACGGCAACTTACTAGGATTGTTCCCTGGAGTTGCTACATTAAGTATTTAAAGAGATATTCATTAGACAATAAAGAATACAACTTACAATAAATTATTAATTAATATATAGTGACAAGTTCAAATTTAGGGTAGATTTATAAGATTCCTACGGGTTAACCGGATACGGCAACTTAGTAGGATTGTTCCCTGGGGTTGCTACATTGAGTATTTAAAGAGATATTCATTAGACAATAAAGAATACAACTTACAAAAAATTATTAATTAATTTATAGTGACAAGTTCAAATTTAGGGTAGATTTATAAGATTGCTACGGGTTAACCGGATACGGCAACTTACTAGGATTGTTCCCTGGGGTTGCTACATTGAGTATTTAAAGAGATATTCAATAGACAATAAAGAATACAACTTACAAAAAATTATTAATTAATTTATAGTGACAAGTTCAAATTTAGGGTAGATTTATAAGATTCCTACGTGTTAACCGGATACGGCAACTTACTAGGATTGTTCCCTGGGGTTGCTACATTGATTATTTAAAGAGATATTCATTAGACAATAAAGAATACAACTTACAAAAAATTATTAATTAATTTATAGTGATAAGTTCAAATTTAGGGTAGATTTATAAGATTGCTACGGGTTAACCGGATACGGCAACTTACTAGGATTGTTCCCTGGGCTTGCTACATTGAGTATTTAAAGAGATATTCATTAGACAATAAAGAATACAACTTACAATAAATTATTAATTAATTTATAGTGACAAGTTCAAATTTAGGGTACATTTATAAGATTGCTACGGGTTAACCGGATACGGCAACTTACTAGGATTGTTCCCTGGGCTTGCTACATTGAGTATTTAAAGAGATATTCATTAGACAATAAAGAATACAACTTACAAAAAATTATTAATTAATATATAGTGATAAGTTCAAATTTAGGGTAGATTTATAAGATTGCTACGGGTTAACCGGATACGGCAACTTACTAGGATTGTTCCCTGGGCTTGCTACATTGAGTATTTAAAGAGATATTCATTAGACAATAAAGAATACAACTTACAAACAATTATTAATTCATTTATAGTGACAAGTTCAAATTTAGGGTAGATTTATAAGATTGCTACGGGTTAACCGGATACGGCAACTTACTAGGATTGTTCCCTGGGGTTGCTACATTGAGTATTTAAAGAGATATTCATTAGACAATAAAGAATACAACTTACAAAAAATTATTAATTAATTTATAGAGACAAGTTCAAATTTAGGGTAGATTTATACGATTCCTACGGGTTAACCGGATACGGCAACTTACTAGGATTGTTCCCTGGGGTTGCTACATTGATTATTTAAAGAGATATTCATTAGACAATAAAGAATACAACTTACAAAAAATTATTAATTAATTTATAGTGATAAGTTCAAATTTAGGGTAGATTTATAAGATTGCTACGGGTTAACCGGATACGGCAACTTACTAGGATTGTTCCCTGGGCTTGCTACATTGAGTATTTAAAGAGATATTCATTAGACAATAAAGAATACAACTTACAAAAAATTATTAATTAATTTATAGTGACAAGTTCAAATTTAGGGTAGATTTATAAGATTGCTACGGGTTAACCGGATACGGCAACTTACTAGGATTGTTCCCTGGGGTTGCTACATTGAGTATTTAAAGAGATATTCATTAGACAATAAAGAATACAACTTACAAAAAATTATTAATTAATTTATAGTGACAAGTTCAAATTTAGGGTAGATTTATAAGATTCCTACGTGTTAACCGGATACGGCAACTTACTAGGATTGTTCCCTGGGGTTGCTACATTGAGTATTTAAAGAGATATTCGTTAGACAATAAAGAATACAACTTACAAAAAATTATTAATTAATTTATAGTGATAAGTTCAAATTTAGGGTAGATTTATAAGATTGCTACGGGTTAACCGGATACGGCAACTTACTAGGATTGTTCCCTGGGGTTGCTACATTGATTATTTAAAGCTATATTCATTAGACAATAAAGAATACAACTTACAAAAAATTATTAATTAATTTATAGTGACAAGTTCAAATTTAGGGTAGATTTATAAGATTGCTACGGGTTAACCGGATACGGCAACTTACTAGGATTGTTCCCTGGGGTTGCTGCATTAAGTATTTAAAGAGATATTCATTAGACAATAAAGAATACAACTTACAATAAATTATTAATTAATTTATAGTGACAAGTTCAAATTTAGGGTAGATTTATAAGATTGCTACGGGTTAACCGGATACGGCAACTTACTAGGATTGTTCCCTGGAGTTGCTACATTAAGTATTTAAAGAGATATTCATTAGACAATAAAGAATACAACTTACAATAAATTATTAATTAATATATAGTGACAAGTTCAAATTTAGGGTAGATTTATAAGATTCCTACGGGTTAACCGGATACGGCAACTTAGTAGGATTGTTCCCTGGGGTTGCTACATTGAGTATTTAAAGAGATATTCATTAGACAATAAAGAATACAACTTACAAAAAATTATTAATTAATTTATAGTGACAAGTTCAAATTTAGGGTAGATTTATAAGATTGCTACGGGTTAACCGGATACGGCAACTTACTAGGATTGTTCCCTGGGGTTGCTACATTGAGTATTTAAAGAGATATTCAATAGACAATAAAGAATACAACTTACAAAAAATTATTAATTAATTTATAGTGACAAGTTCAAATTTAGGGTAGATTTATAAGATTCCTACGTGTTAACCGGATACGGAAACTTACTAGGATTGTTCCCTGGGGTTGCTACATTGATTATTTAAAGAGATATTCATTAGACAATAAAGAATACAACTTACAAAAAATTATTAATTAATTTATAGTGATAAGTTCAAATTTAGGGTAGATTTATAAGATTGCTACGGGTTAACCGGATACGGCAACTTACTAGGATTGTTCCCTGGGCTTGCTACATTGAGTATTTAAAGAGATATTCATTAGACAATAAAGAATACAACTTACAATAAATTATTAATTAATTTATAGTGACAAGTTCAAATTTAGGGTACATTTATAAGATTGCTACGGGTTAACCGGATACGGCAACTTACTAGGATTGTTCCCTGGGCTTGCTACATTGAGTATTTAAAGAGATATTCATTAGACAATAAAGAATACAACTTACAAAAAATTATTAATTAATATATAGTGATAAGTTCAAATTTAGGGTAGATTTATAAGATTGCTACGGGTTAACCGGATACGGCAACTTACTAGGATTGTTCCCTGGGCTTGCTACATTGAGTATTTAAAGAGATATTCATTAGACAATAAAGAATACAACTTACAAACAATTATTAATTCATTTATAGTGACAAGTTCAAATTTAGGGTAGATTTATAAGATTGCTACGGGTTAACCGGATACGGCAACTTACTAGGATTGTTCCCTGGGGTTGCTACATTGAGTATTTAAAGAGATATTCATTAGACAATAAAGAATACAACTTACAAAAAATTATTAATTAATTTATAGAGACAAGTTCAAATTTAGGGTAGATTTATACGATTCCTACGGGTTAACCGGATACGGCAACTTACTAGGATTGTTCCCTGGGGTTGCTACATTGATTATTTAAAGAGATATTCATTAGACAATAAAGAATACAACTTACAAAAAATTATTAATTAATTTATAGTGACAAGTTCAAATTTAGGGTAGATTTATAAGATTGCTACGGGTTAACCGGATACGGCAACTTACTAGGATTGTTCCCTGGGGTTGCTACATTAAGTATTTAAAGAGATATTCATTAGACAATAAAGAATACAACTTACAATAAATTATTAATTAATTTATAGTGACAAGTTCAAATTTAGGGTAGATTTATAAGATTCCTACAGGTTAACCGGATACGGCAACTTAGTAGGATTGTTCCCTGGGGTTGCTACATTGAATATTTAAAGAGATATTCATTAGACAATAAAGAATACAACTTACAAAAAATTATTAATTAATTTATAGTGACAAGTTCAAATTTAGGGTAGATTTATAAGATTGCTACGGGTTAACCGGATACGGCAACTTACTAGGATTGTTCCCTGGGGTTGCTACATTAAGTATTTAAAGAGATATTCATTAGACAATAAAGAATACAACTTACAATAAATTATTAATTAATTTATAGTGACAAGTTCAAATTTAGGGTACATTTATAAGATTGCTACGGGTTAACCGGATACGGCAACTTACTAGGATTGTTCCCTGGGCTTGCTACATTGAGTATTTAAAGAGATATTCATTAGACAATAAAGAATACAACTTACAAAAAATTATTAATTAATTTATAGTGACAAGTTCAAATTTAGGGTAGATTTATAAGATTGCTACGGGTTAACCGGATACGGCAACTTACTAGGATTGTTCCCTGGGGTTGCTACATTGAGTATTTAAAGAGATATTCATTAGACAATAAAGAATACAACTTACAAAAAATTATTAATTAATTTATAGTGACAAGTTCAAATTTAGGGTAGATTTATAAGATTCCTACGTGTTAACCGGATACGGCAACTTACTAGGATTGTTCCCTGGGGTTGCTACATTAAGTATTTAAAGAGATATTCATTAGACAATAAAGAATACAACTTACAAAAAATTATTAATTAATTTATAGTGACAAGTTCAAATTTAGGGTAGATTTATAAGATTGCTACGGGTTAACCGGATACGGCAACTTACTAGGATTGTTCCCTGGGGTTGCTACATTAAGTATTTAAAGAGATATTCATTAGACAATAAAGAATACAACTTACAAAAAATTATTAATTAATTTAGAGTGACAAGTTCAAATTTAGGGTAGATTTATAAGATTCCTACGTGTTAACCGGATACGGCAACTTACTAGGATTGTTCTCTGGGGTTGCAACATTGAGTATTTAAAGAGATATTCATTAGACAATAAAGAATACAACTTACAAAAAATTATTAATTAATTTATAGTGACAAGTTCAAATTTAGGGTAGATTTATAAGATTGCTACGGGTTAACCGGATACGGCAACTTACTAGGATTGTTCCCTGGGGTTGCTACATTGAGTATTTAAAGAGATATTCATTAGACAATAAAGAATACAACTTACAAAAAATTATTAATTAATTTATAGTGACAAGTTCAAATTTAGGGTAGATTTATAAGATTCCTACGTGTTAACCGGATACGGCAACTTACTAGGATTGTTCCCTGGGGTTGCTACATTGAGTATTTAAACAGATATTCATTAGACAATAAAGAATACAACTTACAAAAAATTATTAATTAATTTATAGTGACAAGTTCAAATTTAGGGTAGATTTATAAGATTGCTACGGGTTAACCGGATACGGCAACTTACTAGGATTGTTCCCTGGGCTTGCTACATTGAGTATTTAAAGAGATATTCATTAGACAATAAAGAATACAACTTACAATAAATTATTAATTAATTTATAGTGACAAGTTCAAATTTAGGGTAGATTTATAAGATTGCTACGGGTTAACCGGATACGGCAACTTACTAGGATTGTTCCCTGGGGTTGCTACATTGAGTATTTAAAGAGATATTCATTAGACAATAAAGAATACAACTTAAAAAAATTATTAATTAATTTATAGTGACAAGTTCAAATTTAGGGTAGATTTATAAGATTGCTACGGGTTAACCGGATACGGCAACTTACTAGGATTGTTCCCTGGGCTTGCTACATTGAGTATTTAAAGAGATATTCATTAGACAATAAAGAATACAACTTACAAAAAATTATTAATTAATTTATAGAGACAAGTTCAAATTTAGGGTAGATTTATACGATTCCTACGGGTTAACCGGATACGGCAACTTACTAGGATTGTTCCCTGGGGTTGCTACATTGAGTATTTAAACAGATATTCATTAGACAATAAAGAATACAACTTACAAAAAATTATTAATTAATTTATAGTGACAAGTTCAAATTTAGGGTAGATTTATAAGATTCCTACGTGTTAACCGGATACGGCAACTTACTAGGATTGTTCCCTGGGGTTGCTACATTGAGTATTTAAAGAGATATTCATTAGACAATAAAGAATACAACTTACAAAAAATTATTAATTAATTTATAGTGACAAGTTCAAATTTAGGGTAGATTTATAAAATTCCTACGTGTTAACCGGATACGGCAACTTACTAGGATTGTTCCCTGGGGTTGCTACATTGAGTATTTAAAGAGATATTCATTAGACAAAAAAGAATACAACTTACAAAAAATTATTAATTAATTTATAGTGACAAGTTCAAATTTAGGGTAGATTTATAAGATTGCTACGGGTTAACCGGATACGGCAACTTACTAGGATTGTTCCCTGGGCTTGCTACATTGAGTATTTAAAGAGATATTCATTAGACAATAAAGAATACAACTTACAAAAAATTATTAATTAATTTATAGAGACAAGTTCAAATTTAGGGTAGATTTATACGATTCCTACGGGTTAACCGGATACGGCAACTTACTAGGATTGTTCCCTGGGGTTGCTACATTGAGTATTTAAAGAGATATTCATTAGACAATAAAGAATACAACTTACAAAAAATTATTAATTAATTTATAGTGACAAGTTCAAATTTAGGGTAGATTTATAAGATTCCTACGTGTTAACCGGATACGGCAACTTACTAGGATTGTTCCCTGGGGTTGCTACATTGAGTATTTAAACAGATATTCATTAGACAATAAAGAATACAACTTACAAAAAATTATTAATTAATTTATAGTGACAAGTTCAAATTTAGGGTAGATTTATAAGATTCCTACGGGTTAACCGGATACGGCAACTTACTAGGATTGTTCCCTGGGGTTGCTACATTGAGTATTTAAAGAGACATTCATTAGACAATAAAGAATACAACTTACAAAAAATTATTAATTAATTTATAGTGACAAGTTCAAATTTAGGGTAGATTTATAAGATTCCTACGGGTTAACCGGATACGGCAACTTACTAGGATTGTTCCTTGGGGTTGCTACATTGAGCATTTAAAGAGACATTCATTAGACAATAAAGAATACAACTTACAAAAAATTATTAATTAATTTATAGTGACAAGTTCAAATTTAGGGTAGATTTATAAGATTCCTACGTGTTAACCGGATACGGCAACTTACTAGGATTGTTCCCTGGGGTTGCTACATTGAGTATTTAAAGAGATATTCATTAGACAATAAAGAATACAACTTACAAAAAATTATTAATTAATTTATAGTGACAAGTTCAAATTTAGGGTAGATTTATAAGATTCCTACGTGTTAACCGGATACGGCAACTTACTAGGATTGTTCCCTGGGGTTGCTACATTGAGTATTTAAACAGATATTCATTAGACAATAAAGAATACAACTTACAAAAAATTATTAATTAATTTATAGTGACAAGTTCAAATTTAGGGTAGATTTATAAGATTGCTACGGGTTAACCGGATACGGCAACTTACTAGGATTGTTCCCTGGGCTTGCTACATTGAGTATTTAAAGAGATATTCATTAGACAATAAAGAATACAACTTACAATAAATTATTAATTAATTTATAGTGACAAGTTCAAATTTAGGGTACATTTATAAGATTGCTACGGGTTAACCGGATACGGCAACTTACTAGGATTGTTCCCTGGGCTTGCTACATTGAGTATTTAAAGAGATATTCATTAGACAATAAAGAATACAACTTACACAAAATTATTAATTAATTTATAGTGACATGTTCAAATTTAGGGTAGATTTATAAGATTGCTACGGGTTAACCGGATACGGCAACTTACTAAGATTGTTCCCTGGGGTTGCTATATTGAGTATTTAAAGAGATATTCATTAGACAATAAAGAATACAACTTACAAAAAATTATTAATTAATTTATAGAGACAAGTTCAAATTTAGGGTAGATTTATACGATTCCTACGGGTTAACCGGATACGGCAACTTACTAGGATTGTTCCCTGGGGTTGCTACATTGAGTATTTAAAGAGATATTCGTTAGACAATAAAGAATACAACTTACAAAAAATTATTAATTAATTTATAGTGATAAGTTCAAATTTAGGGTAGATTTATAAGATTGCTACGGGTTAACCGGATACGGCAACTTACTAGGATTGTTCCCTGGGGTTGCTACATTAAGTATTTAAAGAGATATTCATTAGACAATAAAGAATACAACTTACACAAAATTATTAATTAATTTATAGTGACAAGTTCAAATTTAGGGTAGATTTATAAGATTGCTACGGGTTAACCGGATACGGCAACTTACTAAGATTGTTCCCTGGGGTTGCTACATTGAGTATTTAAAGAGATATTCATTAGACAATAAAGAATACAACTTACAAAAAATTATTAATTAATTTATAGAGACAAGTTCAAATTTAGGGTAGATTTATACGATTCCTACGGGTTAACCGGATACGGCAACTTACTAGGATTGTTCCCTGGGGTTGCTACATTGATTATTTAAAGAGATATTCATTAGACAATAAAGAATACAACTTACAAAAAATTAATAATTAATTTATAGTGACAAGTTCAAATTTACGGTAGATTTATAAGATTGCTACGGGTTAACCGGATACGGCAACTTACTAGGATTGTTCCCTGGGGTTGCTACATTGAGTATTTAAAGAGATATTCAATAGACAATAAAGAATACAACTTACAAAAAATTATTAATTAATTTATAGTGACAAGTTCAAATTTAGGGTAGATTTATAAGATTCCTACGTGTTAACCGGATACGGCAACTTACTAGGATTGTTCCCTGGGGTTGCTACATTGAGTATTTAAAGAGATATTCATTAGACAATAAAGAATACAACTTACAAAAAATTATTAATTAATTTATAGTGATAAGTTCAAATTTAGGGTAGATTTATAAGATTGCTACGGGTTAACCGGATACGGCAACTTACTAGGATTGTTCCCTGGGCTTGCTACATTGAGTATTTAAAGAGATATTCATTAGACAATAAAGAATACAACTTACAATAAATTATTAATTAATTTATAGTGACAAGTTCAAATTTAGGGTACATTTATAAGATTGCTACGGGTTAACCGGATACGGCAACTTACTAGGATTGTTCCCTGGGGTTGCTACATTGAGTATTTAAAGAGATATTCATTAGACAATAAAGAATACAACTTACAAAAAATTATTAATTAATATATAGTGATAAGTTCAAATTTAGGGTAGATTTATAAGATTGCTACGGGTTAACCGGATACGGCAACTTACTAGGATTGTTCCCTGGGCTTGCTACATTGAGTATTTAAAGAGATATTCATTAGACAATAAAGAATACAACTTACAAACAATTATTAATTCATTTATAGTGACAAGTTCAAATTTAGGGTAGATTTATAAGATTGCTACGGGTTAACCGGATACGGCAACTTACTAGGATTGTTCCCTGGGGTTGCTACATTGAGTATTTAAAGAGATATTCATTAGACAATAAAGAATACAACTTACAAAAAATTATTAATTAATTTATAGAGACAAGTTCAAATTTAGGGTAGATTTATACGATTCCTACGGGTTAACCGGATACGGCAACTTACTAGGATTGTTCCCTGGGGTTGCTACATTGATTATTTAAAGCTATATTCATTAGACAATAAAGAATACAACTTACAAAAAATTATTAATTAATTTATAGTGACAAGTTCAAATTTAGGGTAGATTTATAAGATTGCTACGGGTTAACCGGATACGGCAACTTACTAGGATTGTTCCCTGGGGTTGCCGCATTAAGTATTTAAAGAGATATTCATTAGACAATAAAGAATACAACTTACAATAAATTATTAATTAATTTATAGTGACAAGTTCAAATTTAGGGTAGATTTATAAGATTGCTACGGGTTAACCGGATACGGCAACTTACTAGGATTGTTCCCTGGAGTTGCTACATTAAGTATTTAAAGAGATATTCATTAGACAATAAAGAATACAACTTACAATAAATTATTAATTAATATATAGTGACAAGTTCAAATTTAGGGTAGATTTATAAGATTCCTACGGGTTAACCGGATACGGCAACTTAGTAGGATTGTTCCCTGGGGTTGCTACATTGAGTATTTAAAGAGATATTCATTAGACAATAAAGAATACAACTTACAAAAAATTATTAATTAATTTATAGTGACAAGTTCAAATTTAGGGTAGATTTATAAGATTGCTACGGGTTAACCGGATACGGCAACTTACTAGGATTGTTCCCTGGGGTTGCTACATTGAGTATTTAAAGAGATATTCAATAGACAATAAAGAATACAACTTACAAAAAATTATTAATTAATTTATAGTGACAAGTTCAAATTTAGGGTAGATTTATAAGATTCCTACGTGTTAACCGGATACGGCAACTTACTAGGATTGTTCCCTGGGGTTGCTACATTGAGTATTTAAAGAGATATTCATTAGACAATAAAGAATACAACTTACAAAAAATTATTAATTAATTTATAGTGATAAGTTCAAATTTAGGGTAGATTTATAAGATTGCTACGGGTTAACCGGATACGGCAACTTACTAGGATTGTTCCCTGGGCTTGCTACATTGAGTATTTAAAGAGATATTCATTAGACAATAAAGAATACAACTTACAATAAATTATTAATTAATTTATAGTGACAAGTTCAAATTTAGGGTACATTTATAAGATTGCTACGGGTTAACCGGATACGGCAACTTACTAGGATTGTTCCCTGGGCTTGCTACATTGAGTATTTAAAGAGATATTCATTAGACAATAAAGAATACAACTTACAAAAAATTATTAATTAATATATAGTGATAAGTTCAAATTTAGGGTAGATTTATAAGATTGCTACGGGTTAACCGGATACGGCAACTTACTAGGATTGTTCCCTGGGCTTGCTACATTGAGTATTTAAAGAGATATTCATTAGACAATAAAGAATACAACTTACAAACAATTATTAATTCATTTATAGTGACAAGTTCAAATTTAGGGTAGATTTATAAGATTGCTACGGGTTAACCGGATACGGCAACTTACTAGGATTGTTCCCTGGGGTTGCTACATTGAGTATTTAAAGAGATATTCATTAGACAATAAAGAATACAACTTACAAAAAATTATTAATTAATTTATAGAGACAAGTTCAAATTTAGGGTAGATTTATACGATTCCTACGGGTTAACCGGATACGGCAACTTACTAGGATTGTTCCCTGGGGTTGCTACATTGATTATTTAAAGAGATATTCATTAGACAATAAAGAATACAACTTACAAAAAATTATTAATTAATTTATAGTGACAAGTTCAAATTTAGGGTAGATTTATAAGATTGCTACGGGTTAACCGGATACGGCAACTTACTAGGATTGTTCCCTGGGTTTGCTACATTAAGTATTTAAAGAGATATTCATTAGACAATAAAGAATACAACTTACAATAAATTATTAATTAATTTATAGTGACAAGTTCAAATTTAGGGTAGATTTATAAGATTCCTACAGGTTAACCGGATACGGCAACTTAGTAGGATTGTTCCCTGGGGTTGCTACATTGAATATTTAAAGAGATATTCATTAGACAATAAAGAATACAACTTACAAAAAATTATTAATTAATTTATAGTGACAAGTTCAAATTTAGGGTAGATTTATAAGATTGCTACGGGTTAACCGGATACGGCAACTTACTAGGATTGTTCCCTGGGCTTGCTACATTGAGTATTTAAAGAGATATTCAATAGACAATAAAGAATACAACTTACAAAAAATTATTAATTAATTTATAGTGACAAGTTCAAATTTAGGGTAGATTTATAAGATTCCTACGTGTTAACCGGATACGGCAACTTACTAGGATTGTTCCCTGGGGTTGCTACATTAAGTATTTAAAGAGATATTCATTAGACAATAAAGAATACAACTTACAATAAATTATTAATTAATTTATAGTGACAAGTTCAAATTTAGGGTACATTTATAAGATTGCTACGGGTTAACCGGATACGGCAACTTACTAGGATTGTTCCCTGGGCTTGCTACATTGAGTATTTAAAGAGATATTCATTAGACAATAAAGAATACAACTTACAAAAAATTATTAATTAATTTATAGTGATAAGTTCAAATTTAGGGTAGATTTATAAGATTGCTACGGGTTAACCGGATATGGCAACTTACTAGGATTGTTCCCTGGGGTTGCTACATTAAGTATTTAAAGAGATATTCATTAGACAATAAAGAATACAACTTACAAAAAATTATTAATTAATTTATAGTGACAAGTTCAAATTTAGGGTAGATTTATAAGATTCCTACGTGTTAACCGGATACGGCAACTTACTAGGATTGTTCCCTGGGGTTGCTACATTAAGTATTTAAAGAGATATTCATTAGACAATAAAGAATACAACTTACAAAAAATTATTAATTAATTTATAGTGACAAGTTCAAATTTAGGGTAGATTTATAAGATTGCTACGGGTTAATCGGATACGGCAACTTACTAGGATTGTTCCCTGGGGTTGCTACATTAAGTATTTAAAGAGATATTCATTAGACAATAAAGAATACAACTTACAAAAAATTATTAATTAATTTATAGAGACAAGTTCAAATTTAGGGTAGATTTATACGATTCCTACGGGTTAACCGGATACGGCAACTTACTAGGATTGTTCCCTGGGGTTGCTACATTAAGTATTTAAAGAGATATTCATTAGACAATAAAGAATACAACTTACAAAAAATTATTAATTAATTTATAGTGACAAGTTCAAATTTAGGGTAGATTTATAAGATTGCTACGGGTTAACCGGATACGGCAACTTACTAGGATTGTTCCCTGGGGTTGCTACAATAAGTATTTAAAGAGATATTCATTAGACAATAAAGAATACAACTTACAATAAATTATTAATTAATTTATAGTGACAAGTTCAAATTTAGGGTAGATTTATAAGATTGCTACGGGTTAACCGGATACGGCAACTTACTAGGATTGTTCCCTGGAGTTGCTACATTAAGTATTTAAAGAGATATTCATTAGACAATAAAGAATACAACTTACAATAAATTATTAATTAATTTATAGTGACAAGTTCAAATTTAGGGTAGATTTATAAGATTCCTACAGGTTAACCGGATACGGCAACTTAGTAGGATTGTTCCCTGGGGTTGCTACATTGAGTATTTAAAGAGATATTCATTAGACAATAAAGAATACAACTTACAAAATATTATTAATTAATTTATAGTGACAAGTTCAAATTTAGGGTAGATTTATAAGATTGCTACGGGTTAACCGGATACGGCAACTTGCTAGGATTGTTCCCTGGGCTTGCTACATTGAGTATTTAAAGAGATATTCATTAGACAATAAAGAATACAACTTACAAAATATTATTAATTAATTTATAGTGACAAGTTCAAATTTAGGGTAGATTTATAAGATTGCTACGGGTTAACCGGATACGGCAACTTACTAGGATTGTTCCCTGGGGTTGCTACATTAAGTATTTAAAGAGATATTCATTAGACAATAAAGAATACAACTTACAATAAATTATTAATTAATTTATAGTGACAAGTTCAAATTTAGGGTACATTTATAAGATTGCTACGGGTTAACCGGATACGGCAACTTACTAGGATTGTTCCCTGGGCTTGCTACATTGAGTATTTAAAGAGATATTCATTAGACAATAAAGAATACAACTTACAAAAAATTATTAATTAATTTATAGTGACAATTTCAAATTTAGGGTAGATTTATAAGATTGCTACGGGTTAACCGGATACGGCAACTTACTAGGATTGTTCCCTGGGGTTGCTACATTAAGTATTTAAAGAGATATTCATTAGACAATAAAGGATACAACTTACAAAAAATTATTAATTAATTTATAGTGACAAGTTCAAATTTAGGGTAGATTTATAAGATTCCTACGGGTTAACCGGATACGGCAACTTACTAGGATTGTTCCTTGGGGTTGCTACATTGAGTATTTAAAGAGATATTCATTAGACAATAAAGAATACAACTTACAAAAAATTATTAATTAATTTATAGTGACAAGTTCAAATTTAGGGTAGATTTATAAGATTCCTACGGGTTAACCGGATACGGCAACTTACTAGGATTGTTCCTTGGGGTTGCTACATTGAGTATTTAAAGAGATATTCATTAGACAATAAAGAATACAACTTACAAAAAATTATTAATTAATTTATAGTGACAAGTTCAAATTTAGGGTAGATTTATAAGATTCCTACGGGTTAACCGGATACGGCAACTTACTTGGATTGTTCCCTGGGGTTGCTACATTGAGTATTTAAAGAGATATTCATTAGACAATAAAGAATACAACTTACAAACAATTATTAATTCATTTATAGTGACAAGTTTAAATTTAGGGTAGTTTTATAAGATTGCTACGGGTTAACCGGATACGGCAACTTACTAGGATTGTTCCCTGGGGTTGCTACATTGAGTATTTAAAGAGACATTCATTAGAGAATATAGAATACAACTTACAAACAATTATTAATTCATTTATAGTGACAAGTTCAAATTTAGGGTAGATTTATAAGATTCCTACGGGTTAACCGGATACGGCAACTTAGTAGGATTGTTCTCTGGGGTTGCTACATTGAGTATTTAAAGAGATATTCATTAGACAATAAAGAATACAACTTACAAACAATTATTAATTAATTTATAGTGACAAGTTCAAATTTAGGGTAGATTTATAAGATTGCTACGGGTTAACCGGATACGGCAACTTACTAGGATTGTTCCCTGGGGTTGCTACATTGAGTATTTAAAGAGATATTCATTAGACAATAAAGAATACAACTTACAAAAAATTATTAATTAATTTATAGTGACAAGTTCAAATTTAGGGTAGATTTATAAGATTCCTACGGGTTAACCGGATACGGCAACTTACTAGGATTGTTCCTTGGGGTTGCTACATTGAGTATTTAAAGAGATATTCATTAGACAATAAAGAATACAACTTACAAACAATTATTAATTCATTTATAGTGACAAGTTCAAATTTAGGGTAGATTTATAAGATTGCTACGGGTTAACCGGATACGGCAACTTACTAGGATTGTTCCCTGGGGTTGCTACATTGAGTATTTAAAGAGATATTCATTAGACAATAAAGAATACAACTTACAAAAAATTATTAATTAATTTATAGAGACAAGTTCAAATTTAGGGTAGATTTATACGATTCCTACGGGTTAACCGGATACGGCAACTTACTAGGATTGTTCCCTGGGGTTGCTACATTGATTATTTAAAGCTATATTCATTAGACAATAAAGAATACAACTTACAAAAAATTATTAATTAATTTATAGTGACAAGTTCAAATTTAGGGTAGATTTATAAGATTGCTACGGGTTAACCGGATACGGCAACTTACTAGGATTGTTCCCTGGGGTTGCTGCATTAAGTATTTAAAGAGATATTCATTAGACAATAAAGAATACAACTTACAATAAATTATTAATTAATTTATAGTGACAAGTTCAAATTTAGGGTAGATTTATAAGATTGCTACGGGTTAACCGGATACGGCAACTTACTAGGATTGTTCCCTGGAGTTGCTACATTAAGTATTTAAAGAGATATTCATTAGACAATAAAGAATACAACTTACAATAAATTATTAATTAATATATAGTGACAAGTTCAAATTTAGGGTAGATTTATAAGATTCCTACGGGTTAACCGGATACGGCAACTTAGTAGGATTGTTCCCTGGGGTTGCTACATTGAGTATTTAAAGAGATATTCATTAGACAATAAAGAATACAACTTACAAAAAATTATTAATTAATTTATAGTGACAAGTTCAAATTTAGGGTAGATTTATAAGATTGCTACGGGTTAACCGGATACGGCAACTTACTAGGATTGTTCCCTGGGGTTGCTACATTGAGTATTTAAAGAGATATTCAATAGACAATAAAGAATACAACTTACAAAAAATTATTAATTAATTTATAGTGACAAGTTCAAATTTAGGGTAGATTTATAAGATTCCTACGTGTTAACCGGATACGGCAACTTACTAGGATTGTTCCCTGGGGTTGCTACATTGAGTATTTAAAGAGATATTCATTAGACAATAAAGAATACAACTTACAAAAAATTATTAATTAATTTATAGTGATAAGTTCAAATTTAGGGTAGATTTATAAGATTGCTACGGGTTAACCGGATACGGCAACTTACTAGGATTGTTCCCTGGGCTTGCTACATTGAGTATTTAAAGAGATATTCATTAGACAATAAAGAATACAACTTACAATAAATTATTAATTAATTTATAGTGACAAGTTCAAATTTAGGGTACATTTATAAGATTGCTACGGGTTAACCGGATACGGCAACTTACTAGGATTGTTCCCTGGGCTTGCTACATTGAGTATTTAAAGAGATATTCATTAGACAATAAAGAATACAACTTACAAAAAATTATTAATTAATATATAGTGATAAGTTCAAATTTAGGGTAGATTTATAAGATTGCTACGGGTTAACCGGATACGGCAACTTACTAGGATTGTTCCCTGGGCTTGCTACATTGAGTATTTAAAGAGATATTCATTAGACAATAAAGAATACAACTTACAAACAATTATTAATTCATTTATAGTGACAAGTTCAAATTTAGGGTAGATTTATAAGATTGCTACGGGTTAACCGGATACGGCAACTTACTAGGATTGTTCCCTGGGGTTGCTACATTGAGTATTTAAAGAGATATTCATTAGACAATAAAGAATACAACTTACAAAAAATTATTAATTAATTTATAGAGACAAGTTCAAATTTAGGGTAGATTTATACGATTCCTACGGGTTAACCGGATACGGCAACTTACTAGGATTGTTCCCTGGGGTTGCTACATTGATTATTTAAAGAGATATTCATTAGACAATAAAGAATACAACTTACAAAAAATTATTAATTAATTTATAGTGACAAGTTCAAATTTAGGGTAGATTTATAAGATTGCTACGGGTTAACCGGATACGGCAACTTACTAGGATTGTTCCCTGGGGTTGCTACATTAAGTATTTAAAGAGATATTCATTAGACAATAAAGAATACAACTTACAATAAATTATTAATTAATTTATAGTGACAAGTTCAAATTTAGGGTAGATTTATAAGATTCCTACAGGTTAACCGGATACGGCAACTTAGTAGGATTGTTCCCTGGGGTTGCTACATTGAATATTTAAAGAGATATTCATTAGACAATAAAGAATACAACTTACAAAAAATTATTAATTAATTTATAGTGACAAGTTCAAATTTAGGGTAGATTTATAAGATTGCTACGGGTTAACCGGATACGGCAACTTACTAGGATTGTTCCCTGGGGTTGCTACATTAAGTATTTAAAGAGATATTCATTAGACAATAAAGAATACAACTTACAATAAATTATTAATTAATTTATAGTGACAAGTTCAAATTTAGGGTACATTTATAAGATTGCTACGGGTTAACCGGATACGGCAACTTACTAGGATTGTTCCCTGGGCTTGCTACATTGAGTATTTAAAGAGATATTCATTAGACAATAAAGAATACAACTTACAAAAAATTATTAATTAATTTATAGTGACAAGTTCAAATTTAGGGTAGATTTATAAGATTGCTACGGGTTAACCGGATACGGCAACTTACTAGGATTGTTCCCTGGGGTTGCTACATTGAGTATTTAAAGAGATATTCATTAGACAATAAAGAATACAACTTACAAAAAATTATTAATTAATTTATAGTGACAAGTTCAAATTTAGGGTAGATTTATAAGATTCCTACGTGTTAACCGGATACGGCAACTTACTAGGATTGTTCCCTGGGGTTGCTACATTAAGTATTTAAAGAGATATTCATTAGACAATAAAGAATACAACTTACAAAAAATTATTAATTAATTTATAGTGACAAGTTCAAATTTAGGGTAGATTTATAAGATTGCTACGGGTTAATCGGATACGGCAACTTACTAGGATTGTTCCCTGGGGTTGCTACATTAAGTATTTAAAGAGATATTCATTAGACAATAAAGAATACAACTTACAAAAAATTATTAATTAATTTATAGAGACAAGTTCAAATTTAGGGTAGATTTATACGATTCCTACGGGTTAACCGGATACGGCAACTTACTAGGATTGTTCCCTGGGGTTGCTACATTAAGTATTTAAAGAGATATTCATTAGACAATAAAGAATACAACTTACAAAAAATTATTAATTAATTTATAGTGACAAGTTCAAATTTAGGGTAGATTTATAAGATTGCTACGGGTTAACCGGATACGGCAACTTACTAGGATTGTTCCCTGGGGTTGCTACAATAAGTATTTAAAGAGATATTCATTAGACAATAAAGAATACAACTTACAATAAATTATTAATTAATTTATAGTGACAAGTTCAAATTTAGGGTAGATTTATAAGATTGCTACGGGTTAACCGGATACGGCAACTTACTAGGATTGTTCCCTGGAGTTGCTACATTAAGTATTTAAAGAGATATTCATTAGACAATAAAGAATACAACTTACAATAAATTATTAATTAATTTATAGTGACAAGTTCAAATTTAGGGTAGATTTATAAGATTCCTACGGGTTAACCGGATACGGCAACTTAGTAGGATTGTTCCCTGGGGTTGCTACATTGAGTATTTAAAGAGATATTCATTAGACAATAAAGAATACAACTTACAAAATATTATTAATTAATTTATAGTGACAAGTTCAAATTTAGGGTAGATTTATAAGATTGCTACGGGTTAACCGGATACGGCAACTTGCTAGGATTGTTCCCTGGGCTTGCTACATTGAGTATTTAAAGAGATATTCATTAGACAATAAAGAATACAACTTACAAAATATTATTAATTAATTTATAGTGACAAGTTCAAATTTAGGGTAGATTTATAAGATTGCTACGGGTTAACCGGATACGGCAACTTACTAGGATTGTTCCCTGGGGTTGCTACATTAAGTATTTAAAGAGATATTCATTAGACAATAAAGAATACAACTTACAATAAATTATTAATTAATTTATAGTGACAAGTTCAAATTTAGGGTACATTTATAAGATTGCTACGGGTTAACCGGATACGGCAACTTACTAGGATTGTTCCCTGGGCTTGCTACATTGAGTATTTAAAGAGATATTCATTAGACAATAAAGAATACAACTTACAAAAAATTATTAATTAATTTATAGTGACAATTTCAAATTTAGGGTAGATTTATAAGATTGCTACGGGTTAACCGGATACGGCAACTTACTAGGATTGTTCCCTGGGGTTGCTACATTAAGTATTTAAAGAGATATTCATTAGACAATAAAGGATACAACTTACAAAAAATTATTAATTAATTTATAGTGACAAGTTCAAATTTAGGGTAGATTTATAAGATTCCTACGGGTTAACCGGATACGGCAACTTACTAGGATTGTTCCTTGGGGTTGCTACATTGAGTATTTAAAGAGATATTCATTAGACAATAAAGAATACAACTTACAAAAAATTATTAATTAATTTATAGTGACAAGTTCAAATTTAGGGTAGATTTATAAGATTCCTACGGGTTAACCGGATACGGCAACTTACTAGGATTGTTCCTTGGGGTTGCTACATTGAGTATTTAAAGAGATATTCATTAGACAATAAAGAATACAACTTACAAAAAATTATTAATTAATTTATAGTGACAAGTTCAAATTTAGGGTAGATTTATAAGATTCCTACGGGTTAACCGGATACGGCAACTTACTTGGATTGTTCCCTGGGGTTGCTACATTGAGTATTTAAAGAGATATTCATTAGACAATAAAGAATACAACTTACAAACAATTATTAATTCATTTATAGTGACAAGTTTAAATTTAGGGTAGTTTTATAAGATTGCTACGGGTTAACCGGATACGGCAACTTACTAGGATTGTTCCCTGGGGTTGCTACATTGAGTATTTAAAGAGACATTCATTAGAGAATATAGAATACAACTTACAAACAATTATTAATTCATTTATAGTGACAAGTTCAAATTTAGGGTAGATTTATAAGATTCCTACGGGTTAACCGGATACGGCAACTTAGTAGGATTGTTCTCTGGGGTTGCTACATTGAGTATTTAAAGAGATATTCATTAGACAATAAAGAATACAACTTACAAACAATTATTAATTAATTTATAGTGACAAGTTCAAATTTAGGGTAGATTTATAAGATTGCTACGGGTTAACCGGATACGGCAACTTACTAGGATTGTTCCCTGGGGTTGCTACATTGAGTATTTAAAGAGATATTCATTAGACAATAAAGAATACAACTTACAAAAAATTATTAATTCATTTATAGTGACGAGTTCAAATTTAGGGTAGATTTATAAGATTGCTACGGGTTAAGCGGATACGGAAACTTACTAGGATTGTTCCCTGGGGTTGCTACATTGAGTATTTAAAGAGACATTCATTAGACAATAAAGAATACAACTTACAAAAAATTATTAATTCATTTATAGTGACAAGTTCAAATTTAGGGTAGATTTATAAGATTCCTACGGGTTAACCGGATACGGCAACTTACTAGGATTGTTCCCTGGGGTTGCTACATTGAGTATTTAAAGAGACATTCATTAGACAATAAAGAATACAACTTACAAAATATTATTAATTCATTTATAGTGACAAGTTCAAATTTAGGGTAGATTTATAAGATTCCTACGGGTTAACCGGATACGGCAACTTACTAGGATTGTTCCTTGGGGTTGCTACATTGAGTATTTAAAGAGACATTCATTAGACAATAAAGAATACAACTTACAAAAAATTATTAACTAATTTATAGTGACAAGTTCAAATTTAGGGTAGATTTATAAGATTCCTACGGGTTAACCGGATACGGCAACATTCTAGGATTGTTCCCTGGGGTTGCTACATTAAGTATTTAAAGATATATTCATTAGACAATAAAGAATACAACTTACACAAAATTATTAATTAATTTATAGTGACAAGTTCAAATTTAGGGTAGATTTATAAGATTGCTACGGGTTAACCGGATACTGCAACTTACTAGGATTGTTCCCTGGGGTTGATACATTAAGTATTTAAAGAGATATTCATTAGACAATAAAGAATACAACTTACAAAAAATTATTAATTAATTTATAGTGACAAGTTCAAATTTAGGGTAGATTTATAAGATTCCTACGGGTTAACCGGATACGGCAACTTACTAGGATTGTTCCTTGGGGTTGCTACATTGAGTATTTAAAGAGATATTCATTAGACAATAAAGAATACAACTTACAAAAAATTATTAATTAATTTATAGTGACAAGTTCAAATTTAGGGTAGATTTATAAGATTGCTACGGGTTAACCGGATACGGCAACTTACTAGGATTGTTCCCTGGAGTTGCTACATTGAGTATTTAAAGAGATATTCATTAGACAATAAAGAATACAACTTACAAAAAATTATTAATTAATTTATAGTGACAAGTTCAAATTTAGGGTAGATTTATAAGATTCCTACGGGTTAACCGGATACGGCAACTTACTAGGATTGTTCCCTGGGGTTGCTATATTGAGTATTTAAAGAGACATTCATTAGACAATAAAGAATACAACTTACAAAAAATTATTAATTAATTTATAGTGACAAGTTCAAATTTAGGGCAGATTTATAAGATTCCTACGGGTTAACCGGATACGGCAACTTACTAGGATTGTTCCCTGGAGTTGCTACATTGAGTATTTAAAGAGATATTCATTAGACAATAAAGAATACAACTTACAAAAAATTATTAATTAATTTATAGTGACAAGTTCAAATTTAGGGTAGATTTATAAGATTCCTACGGGTTAACCGGATACGGCAACTTACTAGGATTGTTCCCTGGGGTTGCTATATTGAGTATTTAAAGAGACATTCATTAGACAATAAAGAATACAACTTACAAAAAATTATTAATTAATTTAATGTGACAAGCTCAAATTTAGAGTTGATTTATAAGTGTCCTACGGGTTAGCCGGATACGGCAACGTGCTAGGATTGTTCTTTGGGGTTGCTATATTGAGTACTTAATGAAATATTCATTAGACAATAAAGAATACAACTTAAAAATATTATTAATTAAAAACCCCTATGCTGCGTCGTCCAAGTCACTAGCCTGTATACATATATGCGTGCAACAAATTATTGGTTTTCACACCATATTAGCCCCAAATTTACACCATTTTTTAAGGAAACAACGTTGGCATAAGCATATTACATCTAATGGGGAATACTTTTAAGGGAACAATTAATGAATAAATTATAACTTTTTCAAATTTTGTGCTCAAATCTCCTATAGCAAAGATATAATATTTTCTTCTCGTGATTTTTATCCTTATTCAAATCACAAGTTCTTATAAAATTTCGTGAAAATTTTATTCCTTTTTAAGCGTCGTTTAAACCTGACAGTTTGCAACATTTCCTTTTCAAATAAAACTTCCACCCTCTCTATAGAGTCACAAATCTAAAAACTTTCCCTGCGAGACGAGGGCAGAAAGAACATGCAAAAGTGAAACCCAGACTTGCTGGGCATTAACTACATCAAAACATATATCGAATGCCTTGACGTTATATCGCTACCATCTGGGGGGTTAAGTTTTATCACTAGCCACATAAATCTACCCCAAAGGATTAGAAGGAGCATTTTTACAGAGGTAAATTTTTAGCCCGATTATACAATTAGGAAGGGAAAATTCAGGATTAAATGATATGAGAACTAAGCAGTAATATGCGGGTAAATTTAACGACTGTGGTGTAAATTATGTGTTAACAATTACTGAAAATCTCAATTATACCATTTAACAAATAATATAATAAAAAAAGTCTGATGTGGCCAGCAGATTACCTTCCGTCAGTTCTATGTATTTTGTATAAATTTCATAGAGAAAATTCCTTGTAAAAGATTATATTTCTTGTACATTACCTGTCGGTTGTTGTATGTATTTTATACCAGTAAAATTATAAGACTCACTTATGTCAATTGCACTTGATACAGACATCTTTCAATCAGAATTTTCTTAATATAGTAGCTGTTTCCATTAGCTGTCTACTTTGTGAAATTTAATTTCTTTATAATTTTTACCTTCCGTCACCTTTAGGTAAGGAAGGTATTGTCTTTGATCAAAAAATTCGGTGGTGAGTTTTTGATGAATAAGCACGTTTTAGGGTCCCTAGAATACGATTTTACTATTTTTACGATGATGTCTGTATGTATGTATGTGTGTGTATGTATGCGTGTCTGTTGTGTGTGTGTGTGTGTGTGTGTGTGTGTGTGTGTGTGTGTGTGTGTGTGTGTGTGTGTGTGTGTGTGTGTGTGTGTGTGTGTGTGTGTGTGTGTGTGTAACAAAATTTTCGTCTACGATAACTTCCATACTACAATTCTAAAAATTATAATTCTTTTGTATTTCTCTTCCTTATACATCCATGTGAAGAGCTGATTAGATTTTGGTTAGAATTGGACAACCGGAAGTACTCTCATTTGAAGATTTTAACATCTTAAATATCATTTTTTCACTTTTAATGTTATTATAAATATTAAAGAATATTTTATTCTATATACGATTTGACTGCTTTTTATACTTAATATTAAATGGATATAGAGTTAAAAAATTATAAAGAAATTAAATTTCATAAAGTAGCCATAGCTATGGAAACAGCTACACTGAGAAAAATGAAAGTTTTGAATGAAATAGATTCACTATTTTCAATTTTTCTATTTAGATTCAAAATAATATATTTTGATTAAAAAACTATAGTTTTGAAATAAAATTTTGAGCAATTTTGTTGAAAAATATTTTTAGTTTTAAATTTATATTTTGTTTCAATATATTCAACACTTTGAATCAAATGCCTTTTTCATTTGAATTTGCTCATTTGAAACAAAAAAATTTAAATCTTGAATTAAAACTGTATATT